>OZ012731.1:12990039-13590039 GCA_963942605.1 Poecilus cupreus
TAATTCTATTTTATGTTTCAAGAAAAAATAACATGTTATTCGGAGTAAATGTGACTGGATGCTCCGCACGTAATTGCTAGACTCGCTTCGCTCGTCGTTCAAACTTACATGCTATCACCCAAAGTATCACATTTACTCTAATATAATTAATTTTTTATATTTCAATACGTAATAACTTTAAAAACCCTTTATTCTTTCGCATATATTTCATTTGAGTGTTTGCTGTCGAACAGTACTAATGTTACATTCGAATCTTCACCCTAATTGACGCCATCTTGGATAGGCCACGCCCCCATGTCAGATCCGATAGCTAGCAGAAAATTTAAATGTGAGCCGTACTTAGCTCAACGAAAAGTCGTATTTGCCCACTGTTTATACATACCATGAATTTTTTTTGCAAAAATTTTGAAGCACACTGTATAACATGTTCTTTTAAATTCGACATTGAATGCCCCAGTATGTAACCTTTTTTTCTTATTTTATTTTACGAAATGCTTTAAAATTGTTTATTTTGTGTACTGAAGCTCTGATGTAACATTTATGACGGATGTGAAATTTATTTGCCAAGGTCTTCAGGGCCGCAGTAAATAAACCATATGAGTAATAAAAATGAACTTTAGTGGTTAGAAGCACATTGAATTTTATTTTGAAATCGTGTAGATGGGGACACGCATAAATTTGAAATTTTATATATTGTAATTTTATCGAGAAATATAGTTATTTGTTTAAGTAGGCACTAAAACCAATAACTATTTATAATAAATAGTGGGTGGTCCATCGGTTTGTATTTTTATTTTATGTGATTATTTTAAATATTTTCAAACCACTGTCAATCGAATATTAACTGATAGCAACATAAATAGTAAACAGTCTCTTATGCCCGGTTTTTCAGTCATGGTTTAAGTAAAAGTTCAGTAGAGCCGTGAACTAATTTTTGAACTAGTTCAGTGGACATGGCGTTTCTAAGTTACAAGTTTAGTTAGTAGAAAAGTGACATAACGTCAAAATTATTGACAAATTTGACAGATTGGTGAGTTTTTTGTTCTAATTTTCCGTATGACAGTTAAGATGATTGTAATTGAAAATGTGAATAAATTTCACTAGAGAAGAGGAGCAAATATTTCTAACATATCAATTTATTTATACCTTTATTTATTAGCAGGGGGACTGTATTTTAACAATAACTACAGTAAATTGTTCCTATTACTGAAACTGCTATTGCACGCAATATTTTTTAAAATAATTTTTCGGATCGCAGATTTACTCGTATGTATCCCCAGTTAAATCTCCTGCGTTCAAAAAAACTTCCAGTAGCGGAAAATCTGAATGTTAATGGGATCGTTTTATCTAGACTTACAGTATGATTTCTTTAAATTTCGGCAGTTAAAGTACATGAGTCTACTCGCATATATATGTAACCTATATCTTTAACAAATTAGCCAGGCAGTAGGATATTTTATAAGGCCGTTGTTGACATTTATAATTACACTAATGGTGGTTTCTTTTCTCAATCTAAATTTTGTTAAAAAGATCGTAATCGTCTCAAATATCGAAATGATATATTCTATATGTATGTATATTGGATCTTCGTATTAATTGATTTTCAAAAAAGTTTATATCCTCTACATTGTCAGATTAGTCCATAATAAATAAATAACGCACACAATTTCTCCTAATTTAATATTATTCACAATATTAATAATATAACTTTTGACAACCAAATTCATCGCGAAAACTGTCATTATTTGTCATTAAACCTTGAACTCAAAGTTGAACCAAGTACCCGATAAGGTTCAAGTTCAAGTGAAATTTGAATTCAGTTCATGGTTTAAGTAGAACTGAAATACACTTTAAACCTTAAACTGAAACTTAAACTAAAAATTTGGTTTAAACTCGCACTGAAAAACCGGGCATTAGATTTCCTATTTTTGTAAGTTTAGTAATAATACTAGTTTTCCATTGATAAGGTATAATTTCATTATGATTGGGAGCAAGAAATTAGCCGTTTTGTTGGGTCAGCCATGCGAAGCTCTTGTTGAATTCCGTCTGTACCGCATGCCTTATTGTATTTGTGTTTTTTTCTTGCGTCTAAATTTTCAAGTTTGTTGGGGATATCTATGCTTATGTTAAGATTGTGGTGTTTATAAGAGTGTTTCTATTTTTAGGAAATTAAGTTTCGTTCTAGATATATTTTTGACATTTTTTATTATTTATAATTCTGCTAGTGACCGGGTAGGCAGACGTTTTGCCAACGACTTTGCTAGCAAAATATATTTATTTGAAATCGGCACTAAAGTGCTCAAAAATCGTCACTAGAATAACTCATTATACGACGGTTTTGAGCAACAGAGTGTTGGCAACCGTAAAATAATTATTGTATAAGTAGGATAATTTTGACAGATATATGACGCATTGTAGTAAATTTATACCTAAAATGAAACAATATGTGCAAGAAAAATTAACTAATTAATTCCGATGAAGAAATTGAGGACAAAACAAATAATTTTGAGTATTGGCAACACTGAGTGTCAGTTCTAATTTACAACTGACGGAAGTATAAACTTAACCTATATATCAATTAAAATATTATTCTTCGGAATGCAGTCATATATTTATTAAAAAAACTAAAAATTCGACGTTTCGGTCATAACTATGACCTTCCTCAGGGAAATTTTGTTTTAAGTATATGTTACGTTTTAATTGTTGCTGTGGAATATATTTTTAACTTTATTTATGTATTTATTTTTTAATGTGTTGTGTAATTTGTGTATTTTTATTTTTTGACGAAATTGTAGAATTTTAAATTTCATGTTACATGTACCTAAATGTCAAACGCAAAATTTCCCTGAGGAAGGTCATAGTTATGAAACGTCGGATTTTTAGTTTTTTACCTCCCGCCTACCTCTAGGTAAGGGAGGTATTGTTTTTGGTCAAAAAATTGGGTAGTGAGTTTTCAATGAATAAGCACGTTTTAGGGTCCCTACAATACAATTTTACTATTTTCGCGATGATGTCTGTATGTATGTATGTATGTGTATGTGTGTGTGTGTAGTCTGTGGCAATTTTTTCGTCTCGCATAACTCAAATACTATAACACCAAAAAATACAATTTTGTGAATTAATGCATTTTATATATAAATGAAGAGCTGATTAGATTTTGGATAATATTGGCCAACTGGAAGTAGCAGTTTACTTGAAGCCCTTAACAGTTTTTCGTGAAAAACACGGTTAAATTTTCTTTTTCAATAATTTATCTTATTTTGAAAGTTGAAGAATATTTAATTTTACATATGTTTTGATTACACTATTTTTTAAAATTTTCATTAGATTTAGAGATAATAAAATATAAAGAAATTAGATTTCACAAATCTTGAATTCGTAGAACACCATGGAAAAATTTTCAATTTTTTACGAAATGTGACACATGTCATTGTGATTGTGAAGCTGTTTTCTTAGTGAAATATATTTCAAAATATTAAATAAATTCTCAAATATAAATAGAAAGTAAACAAATAAGAAGGTATGTTTCTGTATCATCAAATACTATTTTGTACCGTTTAAGAGTAGTATTGGGCGGGAGGTTATGTGCTGGCCACATCAGATTTTTTTAATAAATATATGACTACATTCCGAAGAATAATATTTTAATTGATTTATCATCACAGTCGATCATCGCTCATTCTTTAACCTATATAATAATTTTTTAATTTTTTACAGTTTTTTCTAATTTTCGATTTCAAGTAAAACTTAATATGTACCTACCTCGGCATTGAAGTTCATTTTTATCACTCACATGGTATATTTTCCTCGGCCCTACGGGCCTCGGCAAATATATTCCATATTCGTGATAAAATGTTATCTTCAGTGCCTTGATACATTCGTAATTCTTTTTCTGCTAAGCGGTTTGGCCGATTTTAATGAAAAAGTATATTAATATTAATTTTTTCTTAAACTTATATTCTAATTATTACATGTACGATATCAAAATTAAATAAATTTTCATCGTAAAATATAATTCTCAACTTTTATATAGAGAATTTTCTTAGAACAAGGTAATAGTATATTGTGTCATTAGGAGTAAATGTGATACTTTGGGTGCTGAGCATGTAAGTTTGAACGACGAGCGAAGCGAGTCGAACAATTACATGCGAAGCACCCAAAGACACATTTACTCCGAATAACACATGCTATTTTTTCTTCAAACATAGAAAATAAAATTATAAATATTATAAAATGCTCAAAACTTCAAAAAATATTCTGTCTTATCTAGCATTTCAAGTTGCCTTAGAATATGCTGTTTTGTTATTTTTGTTTATTTGCTTCATTTTTAACTGTCAAATTATTGAATTTCAACCTAACTATTTTTCATAATATTTTACTTTGTCCGCTGCCGGCGTAAATGTGTTGCCAAGGATACACTTTTACGCCGGCGGCGACAATATTGAACTTCTGTTTGTTGAATACAAATACATAACAACGTACTTTTATGACGTTTGAAGAAAAAATTGATTTCCTATATTAAACGTCTGTGATCCGCTTTTTAATTAGCAGTCTGTATGCACAGGCGAGTATTTATGTAACCTAAAACCATTTTATCGCCAAAGCCTGTAAAAACCATTCGCAATTACAAAGCTATCCACCAACCCAAAGCCATTCATTCTCAACTTGGCCATCGTATCCCAGCCCCATAACTTGCAGTTTCCTTGCTTCTAGTGTTCAGCACTAAACGACGTCTCGCAGGAGGATAATCCAGGCGACTCCGGCTGTGGCTGAAACAGCAGCACGTTGCGTCATGAGCAAAGCAGTCACCCAAGCGTGAAGCTAAGATAACGTCGTAATGCTTCAGTTGGTCTCGCTCTGCCATTGGATACGGTTATTGGAGCCGGCTCGGGTGAGGATGACGTCATTGTCATTGCAGCGAATTCCGCGGCCCATTTCTATATTGAATTTTTTTTTATTTGCTACACACATCATAAGTTATCTGTTCCCAATTAAAGTACAAGAAATCTATACAGTTATAATGAATTTTTACCTCCCGCCTACCTCTAGGTAAGGGAGGTATTGTTTTTGGTCAAAAAATTGGGTAGTGAGTTTTTAATGAATAAGCACGTTTTAGGATCCCTACAATACGATTTTACTATTTTCGCGATGATGTCTGTATGTATGTATGTATGTATGTGTGTAGTCTGTGGCAATTTTTTCGTCTCGCATAACTCAAATACTATAATACCAAAAAATACAATTTTGTGAAATATTGCTTCTTATTATTAAATTAAGAGCTGATTAGATTTTGGATAAAATTGGTCAACCGGAAGTAACAGTTTACTTGAAGCCCTTAACAGTCTTTCGTGAAAAACACGGTTAAATTTCCTTTTTCAACAATTTATGTTATTTTGAAAGTTGAAGAATATTAAATTTTACATGTGTTTTGATTACACTAATTTTAATAATTTTCGTTAGATATAGAGATAATAAAATATAAAGAAATTAGATTTCACAAATCTTGCATTCCTAGTACACCATGGAAACATTTAAATATTTTCAATTTTTTACGAAATGTGACACATGTCATTGTGATCGTGAAGCTGTTTTCTTAGTGAAATATATGTCAAAAATTTAAATAAATATACGAAAGAAAATTAAAATTCTCAAATATAAATAGAAAATAAACAACTAGGTATGTTTCTGTATCATCAAATACTATTTTATACCGTTTAAGAGTAGTATTGGGCGGGAGGTTATGTGCTGGCCACATCAGATTTTTTTATTCAGTAATACTGTCAAAACACCTCCCACGTAAACGATAATTCAAAACATAATAACGATATCATTTTAAAATTTCTTTCTAAGAATTTGGATGTTTAAGTTTGAGCATAATTTCATAACTAACGAACGATAGTTTCTTTGAAGGCCTATGAGGGCGCTTGTGCATATCAATAAATAATTGAGTAAATTTTGTTATAATATAAAGTTATAAAGATATAAAATATATTAGCTATAATTTAATTTTTCACTACTAGCCTAAGAACACAATATTATTTTTCCACATGTCCGGAAACCCCAACGTTCTTCTCCCGAAATAGTGAGGCACTAGAGAGAAAATATAAAAGTGTTACCAACATGAACAAAAATATTGTACTGAAAATGACTTACATTTAAATATTGATAAATGTTCTGTGGTTTCGTTTACTAGAAATAAGAATATTATACCGTGTGTCCCACCGTAAAGGTTGGCATAGGCAAATAACATGTAAAATAAGTTTTTTGTAAATAAAAAGTGTCCGGCAAAAAATTATGCATCCAAATTTTATATCACAATGCTGCCAATATCCTTACATCTTATTTAATTCAGATTACTTTATTTTGATACCGCAATTTGAAGAAATTAATAATAATAATACCTAATTTTCCGCCTACTCTTTTTATTGCTACTGACGTATAGTGACTGCAATTTGTTTTAAATATTTTAAACTGTCACTGTCATCAAGAATACATTAACTGTCGAGAACCGTGTAAATATTATTAGAATGTATTATGGGGGCGCAGTGCAAGACAAATATCTGAATACACCACAGGAATGAACGCTGAATGGTTTCCATCGCCAGAAATTGACAGTGACAGATTAAAATATTTAAAACAAATTGCAAGCACTATACGTCAGTAGCAATGAAAAGAGTAGGCGGAAATTAGGAATTATTATTATTAATTTCATTAAATTGCGGTATCAAAATAAAGTAATCTGTATTAAATAAGATGCAGGGATATTGGCAGTATTGTGATATAAAATTTAGATGCATAATTTTTTGCCGGACACTTTTTATTTACAAAAAACTGATTTTACATGTTATTTGCCTATGCCAACCTTTACGTGGGACACACGGTATATTTTTCTTATAAGTTGCACAACTTAGATTTAGAAAGAAAAACAACAATAAAAGATTTGGGTGTTTTGTTTTAAACCAAATTATTATTTAACGAACAAGTTGATACCGTAGCTAGGAAAGCATACAAAACTTTAGGATTTGTATATAGATCACTTAACCGCATTAACAACATTCAATCATTTACTATATTATTTAATACGTACCACAGAACAAATATACTATAGAAGAAGCGACACGGACAGGTTATTTTCAACTTAGCACATTGCTACTGGCGCCATCTATGAGCGACACCTTAAATTACTATTGTAGAGAAACGAAAAGCGGGCTTATACAAAACAAATCTATATTTTTAAATACTAAATTGTATACAAAAATAAAAACTAATGAATTATATAAAAATATATATTTTATTGTATTAACAAATAGGTTACATATTATATTAAATGTTGCAATAACTTATGTTATAAGTTATCTTTATATTAAAATGAATCAATTATTATGAATTATCTCTCTCTGAATGAAAAGTCATATTTACATTCTATTCCCAAAAATACTGAACATGAAAAATTGTTTACAACAAATTATCGTCATGAACTAATAAAAATAATCTAATTTAAAAATTGCTACTACTACAAAAAATATGAAATAAATGTTTATGTTCTATATTTATATTAGTACTGTATCTACTATTGTTATTGCTTACCATTATAACGAATGAATCAAATATTTTCGCACGCAGCAAAAAATTTAAACTTGAGATGCGCAGTCACAGAACAAATATACGCAAGTGTCAATAAGAAACAAATGCGTAAGTCATTTGATGAAAGTGAATTAAATAGCCACCTATATATCTATGTAGGTAATAGTTTTACGGGGGCGCGTATAGATGGCGAGAGTGTCATATAATAAATAATAATCCCTATCTCGTGTCTGTAGCCTGATACGTACGTCCCATTGTCGAATATGCTTCTCAAGTTTGGAGTCCATCTTATAATAAAAATATTTGTAGAATTGAGTCTGTACAGAAAAAGTTTGTTTCACTGCTTAAGTTTAAAAATGGATTAAACGAATGCAACTACGAACTTTCATTGAACTTGGCAACCTTAGAGCAAAGAAGAATTAATGCTGACGTAATATTTTTATTTAAAATTGTAAACAATATTGTTGATTGTCCCGACATTCTTGCCAACTTAAATTTTCATCTGTAGCAGTGCGTAACAAGAAGTTATTCTATGTTAAATTAAATTAATTTAAAATTCCTATAATTACAAAAATTCTCCTCTGCAACGACTCATGCACTGTTACAACGAAAATTTCAATATTTTTACACATGCATTGAACGTGTAATTCCTTTCGATTATGTACTGTTTGTATTTGTCAATTTTCAAATTTGTTACTTTTGTATTTAACATCTGTCTTTGTTGTACTTGTACTTAGTAAATTTTCGTGCCGTGCAAAAAAAAAATTTTGTCTAACACGAGTATTGCCTCAAAGAACCGTTTTCATCTCTGTTTTGACAAATAGCTATTATCTTTAATTAACATGAGAAATTCTCTTTCTTTACTTTTGCTTTTTGCTTCGTAACAATAGTAACCTAGGTTAATAATAATTTTCTATAACACTGTTTTGGAAACTGGGCATTCCACTACTAAAAATTGTTATGGAATCACTAACATTCCATACGCGGCGTATGGAATATTTTCGACGAATCAGAACCGCTTATTAGCGCGTCATATGAAGTATCTTGATTCAGTTGCTATGGTTACGTCTGTTTGTTTTAATTTGATTTATTTGAGTTTGACGTTTTCAACAGTTTTATATTTGTATTTTTGTATAATTTCCAAAACCTTTTTATAGAAAGTATAGTCTACAACATGTAACGGAATGGCCTATCCCAAGCGTGGAATATGTGCTATTCCATTACTTGTTGTAGAATATACTATTTTCTACTCCTGTATAAATATATACCCGTTATTTAAATTTTTTCGTTGAATTATAGTACCCACAATTCACGAAAGTGAACAATGATTTTATAATGTATTTTTTATTTACCGTCGTGGATTGTGCGTTATTGTCCCATCGTAATAATAGCTGATCACTTTTTCCTTATTAACTAATGCCCAAGTTTCAATTAAGCATGATCAGCTGACCGTTAGTGACTTTTTTCTTTTTACTTAGAATGTTTTAACAGGTCTACATTCGTTACACTATGCAAACACAAATAATTGAAATATTTATAGTATGTGTGTGTATGTATGTGTGCGCGCGCGTGTGTATGTGTGTTTGTGTTTCAAATATAATTATTAAACTTTAAATTCAATTTTATATGCTTTATATAAATCAGATTTTCAACTTGAAGTGCAAGAGGTTTGAACAAACACTGCCCATAATCTTGTTTATAATATATCCCTCCCTGACCCATCGTATCTTATTTTTAACTCTGTTTTATTTTTCATCCTCGTCGCACTGGCCTGGAGCACAGCTCCCGCATGTCCGCGACGTCGCGAGAACAAATGCCGGACCACCGGATACGGCTGTTTGCACGACATTACTTAATCTGTCTTCCGTAAGATGCCACTAGTGTTGGTTGCTTGAAACTACTTCAAAGGGCAGAGCAGTAACCAGTGTCGTAGGCCGTAGGTGAGGAAATCACGTCTACCGCAATGACTGTAGCTCGGGAACTAAATAAAATATGAAAAAGCGATCAGATATGTAGAACAGATTATAAATGTATAATATAAAATACACCAAATTGACAAGTAAACAACCTTTATTTGAAATCGGAACTAAAATGCTCGAAAATCATCATTAAAAGCTCAGAAATCGTCACTAAAGTAACACATTATATGACGATTTTGCAACCCAGTGTTGGCAACCGTTCAATAATTATTGTACAATTAGGATAATTTTGGTAGATATATTAATTATTAAATTTGGACGTAACATGAAACAAAATTTGCAAGAAGAATTAACTTATTAATTGCGTTGACGAAATTGAGGACAAAACATATAATTTTGAGTGTTATTTACGATATCTTCACTTCTCGAGGTTGGCAACACTGACTGTCAGTTTCAATTGACCACTGACAGATGTATAAACTTAATCTATATTGTAATTTTTTTACAATTTTTTCGAATTTTAGATTTCAAATAAAACTTAGTATGTACCTCGGCAATGAAGTTCCTTTTTTATCACTCATATGGTTTATTTTCCTCCGCAACTAAATTCCATATTCGTGATAAAAAATAGAACTTCAGTGCCTTGATATATAAATAACTATTTCGTCAAACCTATTACTAAAATATGTCATTGTGTCATTGTTTTGTTGACGGTAAGTGGCAGTTTATATTCAACTACGGGTTTCCATGGGCAGCGGGGTGTAATTGTAACGTTTTTGGTTTTTAAAAGTTTTTATTTAAACAAAAAGAAATATTAATAACTAATAATCAATTATTATTATAATAAATAGTAAAAGTTAATTAACACTATATATAGAGACTAAAATAATGAATACAAAAACTTATACACTAACACTTATCACTACTGTAAACAAACACTATTATTTATGTAAACTAGCCGAGCGATATTTATTTATGGCGATATTTATGTTTATTTGTTCTTCATAGTAGCTTCGGAGTCAACTGAGTCGCTTTCGATGATTCGCTCTTTTATACATCACTTTCTTAGATTCTAGAAACGTCGGGAATCTTCTCTGGCATAGGCTCATTGGTTCAAACAGGTCGGCGCTGCGTCATTTAGTCGGCGGCGTAAGCCGACAAGTTTTAACTTGTCGGTGCCGCGTCCGTTACATAATATTCTTCATTAAGTACCTAGGGCAAAAAAGTAAACTGTTTCGACTAAATATAATACTCTTTTTGGTTTATAGCCATTATTTATACACTTAAGGAAAACTTTTAGTTTTGGATACACTGCTTGGAAATTTTGATTTTTTAAGGTCTACTTAAGAAATAAGCCAGCAGCAATTTTTTTGTAATTACATCTGATTTCTTCACATGGAATCAATTTTTGAAAATGTCACATGTTTCCATATACCGTTGTTGCAATTTAACCGGTAATAAATTATGCGATGCTGCATTTGCAGCCTCTCCTATTTCTTAAAACATGTTTTTGAGTTTTTTTTGAAATAAATTTGTTTGATTTTGCTGTCAAGGATACCTAACCTAAATCACAACACTTTTTATTAATTATTGGTATGGCAGCTATGTATAAAAATCTGATGTGTCCAGCACAAAACCTCCCGCCAAATACTACTCTTAAACGGTATAAAATAGTATTTGATGATGCAGAAATATACCTTATTATTTGATTATTTTCGATTTATATTTGAGAATTTTAATTTTCTTTCGTATATTTATTTAATTTTTTGACATATATTTCACTAAGAAAACAGCTTCACAATCACAATGACATGTGTCACATTTCGTAAAAAATTGAAAATTTTTAAATGTTTCCATGGTGTTCTAGGAATGCAAGATTTGTGAAATCTAATTTCCTTATATTTTATTATCTCTAAATCTAATGAAAATTATTAAAATTTATGTAATCAAAACATATGTAAAATTAAATATTCTTCAACTTTCAAAATAACATAAATTGTTGAAAAAGGAAATTTAACCGTGTTTTTCACGAAAAATTGTTAAGGGCTTCAAATAAACTGCTACTGCCGGTTGACCAATTTTATCCAAAATCTAATCAGCTCTTCATTTAAATATAGGAAGCAAAAATTCACAAAATTGTATTTTTTGTTATTATAGTTTTTGAGTTATACGAGACGAAAAATTGCCACAGACTACACACACACACACACACACACACATACATACATACATACATACATACATACAGACATCATCGCGAAAATAGTAAAATCGTATTGTAGGGACCCTAAAACGTGCTTATTCATTGAAAACTCACTACCCAATTTTTTGACCAAAAACAATACCTCCCTTACCTAGAGGTAGGCGGGAGGTAAAAAGGCATTTAAAATATGTTGAGAAAGTAAAAAATATTCCAATGTAAGTATAACATTTGTTTAAGCCGAATGATTTAAAATGAAAAAAAAAATGAAAGGTTCATTGTATTTGTAGATTATAGATTGAGATTGAATTTTCTCCAAAAAAACCTATAAAACAGGAAAATTTGCAGTGTGTATGGCAACAGTTCTGCTGCTAATAAAAGCAAACTACCAATACTAATGTAAGCATTCGCCATCATAAGATATCATACAAAATGAATTTGACATGTACCTTTTGGGAATTGTGATCAACGCCATCTCTTGATAATTTGGAAGCCCAATACTACAAAAAAGGTTATTGAACACTAGTTGTTCAATATACTATTTACTGATGAAGGTGCATTATTCATCTCAATTATTATGGAAAGTACGGATTTTTATTTTAAAAATATGAGAACTTACGAATATTGAACAACATGTAATTGAATTATTTTGTTATTATAATTTGTTACTCCTGTGTAGTGTAACATTCGATGGACAAAACAAGAGAACAAAAGTACGGCACGAAAATTGAAACCCGTCTCGTGGTTCTGACCAAGTAGAAGAGATTTCTCTGGTCTCAAGTTGTTTGCTTTAGTTTAAAAGCAATTTTAAAAACCGTTCAAAGAATCTTTATCACGTCAAACGACTCACGTATCAAGTAACAGATGGCAAACGCAGCAAAAATTGCATTTTAAAATTTTAAACGTATTTCGTGTGTCCTAAAATTGTTACATAGATTTTTGAAATCAATTTGTAGAATTAATGTTAATGAAAAAAAATGTTGTAATTTTTACTTTCTTATACAAAGTATAAGGAAGTATTGGAATCACGAAAAAAATCGTTGACGAGATTTTTGCGGAAATACATATTTTGACGTCCGCTGAATCCGTTAAGACCAATTTCTCAATGATGTCTGTGTGTGAGGATGGATGGATGGATGGATGGATGGATGTCCGTGTGCGCAATATCTCATGAACGAGACAAGATATGTAAACGAAACTTGGAATTTATAAGTTTCATGAAAAAATGAAGAGCTGAGTTGATTTTGAATAAAATTGAAAAACTGGTCGAGAAAGTTTACTGGACACACAAAACAATAAATTCCACTTATTTTGAAAATAGAATCAGCTATGAAACAAAGTTTCAAATGAAAGATGTTAGCAAAAATATTTGGAATATAAAATGTTATTTGCACTTTTCTTACACATGCTTCTAATTTTAAGAAAAACTAAATTAAATATTTCATAATATATTTCTATAGTCTTAGTTACAATGAGAACAAAAACTAAAACATTTTTTGCAATACCTGTACTGTAAGTTACCCATTAATAACAAAATTTAAACACAGTAAGTGGAACTTTTATTGCACAATTGGTTTCCATGGTTACACAATTTACTTACCGTCCACGGTGGATGGTAAGTGAAATTTACCGTTCATGGTGGACGGTAAGTAAATATATATCATTCAAATTTTATTTATAACCTCAATCTGACAGCTGTTAATTTTGATACCTATTATTTATTTTCTTATATTTACGCAGGTATTGCAAAAAATATCTTACTAACCTCGAACTGTAAGTGATTTTTTAGGTCTCGAATGTTTAGGAAATCTCGACCCTACGGGTCTCGACATCCCAAACTACATTCTCGACCTAAAAACTATCACTTACAGTTCACGGTACGTAATATACTATTTAATATCTGTGTGTCAAACGTGTCAAATGATTGTGAAGTGTCAAAAATATGTGTCTTGTGAAATATTATAAAAGTAATATTTGTATTATTAGTTAGAAAATATGAAGACTAGATATTAATTAATTTCTATTAAAACTATATATTAAATAATTGTCAAAATAAAGTCATATGCAAGGAACAAATCATACGTGTTCAGCTGATTTTAATTGTATAAGAAAGTAGTGTGGTGTCCACACCTGATTTTTTTTATCTTTATTTACAAATTTTCTAATACAACATCGCTCTTTTTCACTGTATTCCCGTTGTGATATTGGTGATGAGGGGTGGGTCCTATGCGGGGCGCGGGACAGCGGCACCTCTATCGATCGGCGGCCGGGAGAGCCGGGAATGTTCCCGAGGGATCTGCAGCAACCAAACGTGCTGCACTAACGTACCGTCTATGAACACAAAGAAAACTGTTGTATTTGAGATTTTTATTACATACTATTATTAGTTATTATTCTGATTTGTTGATAAAAATAAAATATTTTACATTTCGTCTATGAGAGATATGTAGTTTTATTTGTACAATCTATTATAAAACGTTTGATCATTTTCTTACTTAGTTATTAATAGATGAATTCATAAATTGTAAAAATACAAATTTTAACTCAGTATAATTTCTATGTTCATACTCATGATTATTTTTTACAATTTTATTGGCAAATTTTATGTCATAATAATATGTTATGTTATTTACCATTAATAAAGTATAAAAACTAATATATTTCCTGAAAACAGCAATCGTCTGGCTCGTTGGTCTAGGGGTATGATTCTCGCTTCGGGTGCGAGAGGTCCCGGGTTCAAATCCCGGACGAGCCCAGTGTTAAGACAAGTATTTTAATAACTTTTTAAAGTTTTTATATTAATTTTATAACATTATATTTTAATAATATCTTTATTCATTTATTAACCACTGTATATGCACGTGAATAACGTAGAATGAGGTCTTTCACCATTTTTTTAAAAAAATTTTTATGAAACTTTATCTATCTTGAAGACTATCTACACTTTTAAAAAGACCTAATTGTTATTTATTAAGCCACAATGATTTTTTTTAAAATGTTGTGACGTCATAGTAAAGGTGTTGCTGGATCTAAAACAGTACAGATTGTAAATAATAGTAGTCATATATTTGTTTACTTATTTTATTATTATTATAATAAAATAGAACATTTATGTAACAAAAATTATTTAAATCTCTACTGTTTTAGATCCAGCAACACCTCTACTATGACGTCACAACATTTTTACCTCCCGCCTACCTCTAGGTAAGGGAGGTATTGTTTTTGGTCAAAAAATTGGGTAGTGAGTTTTTAATGAATAAGCACGATTTAGGGTCCCTACAATACGTTTTTACTATTTTCGCGATGATGTCTGTATGTATGTATGTATGTATGTATGTGTGTGTGTGTGTGTGTGTGTGTGTGTGTGTGTGTGTGTAGTCTGTGGAAATTTTTTCGTCTCGCATAACTCAAATACTATAGTACAAAAAAATACAATTTTGTGAATTTTTGCTTCTTATATTTAAATGAAGAGCTGATTAGATTTTGGATAAAATTTGTCAACCGGAAGTAGCAGTTTATTTGAAGCCCTTAACAGTTTTTCGTGAAAAACACGGTTAAATTTTCTTTTTCAACAATTTATATTATTTTGAAAGTTGAAGAATATTTAATTTTACATGTGGTTTGATTACACTAAATTTATTAATTTCCTTTAGATTTAGGTATAATAAAATATAAAGAAATTAGATTTTACAAATCTTGTATTCCTAGTACACCATGAAAACATTTAAAAATTTTCAATTTTTTACTAAATGTGACACATGTCCCTGTGATTGTGAAGCTGTTTTCTTAGTGAAATATATATCATAAAATTAAATAAATATACGAAAGAACATTAAAATTCTCAAATATAAATAGAAAATAAACAAATAAGAAGGTATGTTTCTGTATCATCAAATACTATTTTGTACCGTTTAAGAGTAGTATTGGGCGGGAGGTTATGTGCTGCCACATCAGGAGACCGATTCTAATTCATAGCAACCAGCTGTAGCGACTGGCTTGACGTCATTAAAAGTCGCTACCGATAGTGTAGCCACCTTGCGGGATAAAATGTAACTTATATGTGACGTCATCATTAGCGACTAGACTTGTCTTAGCGACTTTCTGCTATCAACTAGTTGCTTTGTGTGTGTGTGTTTTTTGAGGTGCAGTTTGGAGATTATCAGTTTTGTAAGTATATACATATTGTAATGTGTAAATTAAACTGTGGATAAGATACAAAAATAAATGTTTTGTACATATTTAATAATTGGTTTTGTTTATGTTATGGCGTTTATTTTGCCCGCTCTAATGCTGATGCAAGAGTTGGAAGAAAGAAGATAGCAATCTCGTGCAATGAGGCATTTGATAAGAGATGCTCCTGATCCGTTTCGGGTAACTGACGGGGAATACCACACCAAAATATATAGTTTTATTTTTGTAACCAACCTGAGCAAACTAAGTTCCTAGAAATTTACCCAAGTCGCCTGACGTCATCAAAAATACGTCATTCGACTAAATATTTGGTTGCTACGAATTAGAATCGGTCTCCAGATTTTTTTTTAAATCATTGTGGCTTAATGAATAACAATTAAGATTTTTTAAAAGTGTAGATAGTCAATATAGATAGTTTCATAAAAAAATGGTGAAAGACCACATTATTACTATAAATATTTTAACTTTGAAACTTTAAACAATAAATATAAGCGTCTCTATATTGTCATTTATATTAACTGCCGCAAAAATTAATCAACTAAGTAAACACTTCAACCTACACTATTTTATTTCACCTACATTCATACTCGTAAATCTTGAAACATTTAATAACGTTCAGTAATTTTTCGAGCTGCTCGTTGGTTGGTTGACGCCGCGCCCGTTACGCCGACCCAGATCTCCGCCCTTGGCGAGCCTCAACACGAACCACGACCCGGCGTAGTTCCAATGTTGACGTAACTCTGCCGATGAACGGGGTCACGGCTATTAGGTCGCGGCGGAGCCTGGCTACGTCACACCGGGATAACGGGAACACAGGGAACAGGTAGACGCACCAAAACGTAGTACAAGGAATACTGCATAGAATGATTGTACCAATAGGAATGCTTGAAATTAGGGGGATGAAATATTGTCCTGCAGTAAGAACAACGAATTAAACGTAATTCACTTTATGGTGCAAATCATACGATCTTAACCCTCTATTGCATGAATTATTATTTTTTTAAAAAAGGGCTCAAAAAAATTATTTTTCACAAAAGAAATATTCATATAACACACTAATGGTGCAATTCTAAGCAATTTTTATATTTAATCGTAAAACCGTAAAACCGTAGTGTACGAGACAATCGTAACAAGTCAAGTTACAGATTTACGATAAATACAATTCTATGCAGAAAACTGTATCGACGAACGTTACAGATAGTTTTACGATTGACGTCATATTTTACAGTCATTGTCTAACTTCATTGCTAATACAGTGTCTGAATATTGAATATGACAGTTGTTTTTTTTTTATTTATTTACTTATCAAATACAACCATATGATGAGTTTTCATTACAAATAAGAAAAATAGTCTTGTCTGCGAATTATGAAACAAGATCTTCATTTACATCCCCATCGTCTACAATCATCCATGAACAATCGGTGACATGTGTCATTGTCAATTATGACATACGAAAAATTTGTCTTGGCAGTATTTGATGTCATTTTTATTTAATCACCCGACATATGTAAATATAAATGGAATACTATAATATGCAATGGAATTCTTGAATTTGATGGATTATAAAATGGTTCTATATTACAAATAAAATTGATTGTCCATTACTGATCCAATCTAAATATTTGTTTGAAATTTGCAATAGTAATGTTAAATGGGTTTACCAAATTTTTTATATCTGTATCTGCGCAAGAGACGCAAGTAATTTCTAAAATATGTAATAAGGTAATTTTTCTTGACGTATAATAACATATTTTTGTTATGCATTACCTGTTATATTTAACAAGAAGGAGAGCAATATTCAAAATATTTATATTTTCATTCATTTTATTGACAAAATTGAGCAATGATTAGAGAGAAAAATCAAAACCGTAATGTTACGTCCAGTTGCCCTCTCAACGTAAAGTTTTCGAGAAATCGTAAGATATTTACGAGTGATCGTAAGCAATAGTTTTGCACAGAATTGCTCTTTGATTCGTAAACTGTTACGAGTCTTACGAGAACACCTAACGAGCCTTACGATTATGCTTAGAATTGCACCATAAGTGTGTTTCACAAATTTTTTCTTAAAATAATAAAAAAAAATTAATTTTTGTTCACTATTGGGAACATTATGAACAAATTCAACTTACAATAGAACTTTGGTCTATTGGGTCGTCTTTGTGTACTACACTTGATAAACAACCACTTCTAGGAAAACATCAGATAAAAAAATTTTTTTTGGAAATTTTGTAAAGGTGTTTTAGCTGTAATATATCAGCAGGTAATAAGCTACTTCCTTCAAATTTTACATTTTCTATCTCAGTTTCTGTAATTATCCTTTTTCCACTTCAAAATATTTTTTTTATGTTGGTCACATTGGGAGGAATGACCTAATTGGCAATTGAAAAAGTGTATATAATGTTCCTAAATAGTTACAACATGATTGCCATGAATGTAAATTGCATAAGAAAAGAAAAGAAGAATTTTAAATTTTATGTTCCCGATCGGGAACAGTATGCAATAGAGGGTTAAATTATGTCTTTTAGGGATAAATGTTTGAGTTTTGAATATATTTTTTTCTATAACACTGTTTTGGAAACTAGGCATTCCACAACTAAAAATTGTTATGGAAACACTCATTTTCGACGAATCAGAGCCGCATATTAGCGCGATATATGAGTTTCTTGATTCATTTATTATGGTTACGTCTGTTTGTTTGATTTATTTGAGTTTGATGTTTTCAACAGATTTATATTTGTATTTTTTGTATAATTTCCAAAATCTTGTTTTAGAAAGTATATTAAATGAGTAATTTGTCATGGTAACAAAACAACAACTGCAGCATTACCTTAAATATTAATAAATAATTATACTTATCGATACCTTAAACAAGTTTTTTTATTACCAATTGTATAATTTTTAAAAAGCCTCGTACAGACCTGCGAATGGTTCGCCGAACCGTTCGGCGAACCGCTCGGTGAACCACGTCCACACCGGCGCAACAAAACGGCGAACCGAACGAAGTTCTGCAACACGTGCAACGTTTGCGCGATCCATCCGTTGTCGGTATTTCGACGAACAATCAAAGGATGTTGCGCGAGCACGTTGCAGCTAGTGTGGACGCGACGGCGAACGGATACTTGCAACAAATGATTTTATTTCACTATATTCTTTAATTTGAGATAAAAGTTAAATTTTGCTCTTCATTAATACTATATTTATTAATAATAAATACTTTAAAATATATCAAACTCTATATAAATCACGATTTATTTGGAATCCGAAAAATAAAGATCATATGACATTTCCACCTAAGTCTACGACTCCTTTTTTTATAAATTATTTTTATTATATACAAAACAATAAATTATTATTAAAAAAAAATGGAATTAGCTGCGAAAAAATGTTTCAAATGGAAGATGTTAACAAAAATGTTAGGAATATAAAATGTTATTTGCGCCTTTCTTGCATGCTTCTAATTTTAAGAAAATCTCAATTATATCTTTAATAATATGTTTCAATAATCTTAATTACAATGAGAATAATAATTAAAGCATTTTCAATATCTATATATTTGTGAAGTGAAGAAAATATGTGTTGTTTGAAATATTATAAAAGCAATATTTATATTATTAGTTAATAGTTTTAAAATAAAATCATATGAGAACAAAAAAAATTAAACAGGTTTAACATCTATATGTCAAACAATTGTCAAAATAGCCATATGCAAGGAACATGTCAAACATGTTCGGGTGGTTTTATATGTATAATAAAGTAGTGTGGTGCCCAAACAAGATTTTTTTAAAATGTAAATGAATATAAATATGCTACTTGCCACGGCTTCAATATCCATTTTAAAGCAAATTTACATACATGCATCTGCAACAAAAATGGAAAAGAGACGAACATTCCCCCACCATCATCTGCCAGTGCTCGCCAAACCGTTCGCCGAACAGATCGCCGAACGGTTCGCCGAACACTGTTCATCGAACGGTTCGCAGGTCTGTACGAGGCTTAGGTTAGATTAGGTTAGGTTAGGTTAATGTCATAAATTATTAATTTAATTCAATCTTTTATTTATCGAATTTGCCAATCATCCTTTAAATTCTATTATGTCGTTTCTGTTCTTAATTAGTTGCAAGTTTGTGTTCAATAAATAAAAAAAATTCAAAAATTTACAAGTAACTGATTCATTTAGCACGTTCAGTCAGTTGCAAAGATGCAAGAGCTGTGCGTTTGCGCATGTTTAATTTACAAACAAATTATTGGATACATTTCAAATATACGTATTTTTATTCAATCTTCTTACAATGCGGAAAAGAGTTTGTAGCCCATGTGGGCAAAATACTTTTTTTCACGCTGCCTGGGAAACACAAGTGTTGTTTATATATAACCAAGAAATAGCATATTTTGCGTATTGAAAACAATGAAAAGTTTTTTTGACAGTTGTAGGAAAATATTATTAATTTACTACGAGTTAAGTTAACAAATAATAAATACTCTTCTACTTTCTTCGGTAAATGGAAAAAGTTCTTGTTTGCAGTGCATATTGTAGGAATAATAAGATTTTTTTATAAATATGACCGATGTCATAATGTACCCACCCCCAAATCATTTCCAATAAACCTAGTGCTAATACGAAGCATCTACTCGTACATATATCATTTCTAGAACCCTTTTTTCCATAACGCACGTTCTTCTGCTCTTGCTAAATTGTAATTACGAAGCTCACGTATATTTTTCGTGGATACTAGCATTTGTGGTTGCACTTGGATTCGCTCGATTCATAAACTTAATAGAAAATTGATCTCGCACTCTGAGCTAACTATTTCCTCCATAAAACATTTTTACTATAAAAATACGCTCTACAGTAGTTTAAATAACCATATTTTTACAACACATATGAAACCGTAAATATTGTAAACGGTCTGTACATTAAAAATTAATTGTAGATACAACCCATTAATAGGTGTAGGTATTAGTATTTATAATAAAGTATATTACTGCCTTTAATAAAAGTAGTATTCTGTAGATGATGAAAAGTTAAATAATTGTAATTTCATTATAATTTATGTTATGATGATATTAATAATCGTAATATTATGTTGTAAATACGAAGATTATCTTAAAAGAAAAGTTAGAAGGATAAATAATTTGGATTAAAAAGGATTTAGCAAAAGTTTCAAAAATGTAACTTCCACTCTTGAGGAGGAAGGAATTATGTGAACGATTCACCCCATATTACGTAATTTTTATAGAAATAAAATCATATTAAAATTATACAATCAGCAGTTAATGGTGTTAAATGAAAAGGCACGTTTGTAAGATCATCTTTGTATAAATATATTATCACGTAAAAATGTGAGCATTCCTATTGTAATATCGTTCTAGCAGTGAGTATACATATATTGTGTATTCAGTGGTTCTAGTAAGGACCATTATTTTATTTTTAATAAAATTAACTTTTTTAAAAACAAATATTTAAATTCCTAAAATATAATTTACATAAATAAATCATAAACAGCACAATTTAATAAACCTAAATTAGATTATTTCTGTAAGGTTTTCGAATTAACTTGTCTTTGGAAAAACAGACCAATCATTTAAATTTAATGTTGAATTAAATTAACTTAGTTATTATTATGTTAAGTTTGCATGTTTCAGTGAAAAATACATTAATTTTATAATTTATATTATATTATTATATTATATTCATTATTCATCAAGTAAATACATACATAACATGCCAATTTGATAAGTCAATAAAAAAAATCTGATGTGGCCAGCACATAACCTCCCGCCAAATACTACTCTTAAACGGTACAAAATAATATTTGATGATACCTTCGTAATTGTTTATTTTCAATTTATATTTGAGAATTGTAATTTTATTTCGTATATTTATTTAATTTTTTGACATATATTTCACTAAGAAAACAGCTTCACAATCACAATGATATGTGTCACATTTCGTAAAAAAATTGAAAATTTTTAAATGTTTCCATGGTGCACTAGGAATGCAAGATTTGTGAAATCTAATTTCTTTATATTTTATTATCTCTAAATAGAATGAAAATTAATAAAATTAGTGTAATCAAAACACATGTATAATTAATACTTCAACTTTCAAAACAACATAAATTGTTGAAAAAGAAAATTTAACCGTGTTTTTCACGAAAAACTGTTAAGGGCTTCAAGTAAACTGCTACTTCTGGTTGACCTATTTTATCCAAAATCTAATCAGCTCTTCATTTAAATATAAGAAGCAATAATTCACAAAATAGTATTTTTTGGTAATATAGAATTTGAGTTATGCGAGACGAAAAAATTGCCACAGACCACATACACACA
Source organism: Poecilus cupreus (assembly GCA_963942605.1). NCBI lineage: Eukaryota > Metazoa > Arthropoda > Insecta > Coleoptera > Carabidae > Poecilus > Poecilus cupreus. The sequence goes on from OZ012731.1 coordinate 13,012,266, forward strand.
CCCACATACATACATACATACATCATCACGAAAATAGTAAAATCGTATTGTAGGGATCCTAAAACGTGCTTATTCATTGAAAACTCACTACCCAATTTTTTGACCAAAAACAATACCTCCCTTACCTAGAGGTATGCGGGAGGTAATATAATCATAAAATCATCCTAACAATTGTCAAATAACAATTCTTTAAATTACATTTCATTACAACCTTTTACATTTTGCATAAAATTCATTGATATTATAAATAGCTCCGTGGTAACGTGTCGGGCTGTGGATCGTGAGTTCCTCAGTTCGAATCCCACTGGTGACAGTTGCCAATTTAAATTTACCCCTGTGGTTCCCCCTCCACTAACAACCTTGGGGGTTATGACTTGACGGCTGATAACCGCATTTCATACGCAAAAATATATCACCTACCGAGATCTGTGTTAGCAGAGTGCCACACCCTTAATGGGTAAAAGGCGTGATGATATATTTATTTATTTTATTTTATTATAAAAACATTCTTTCAATAAAAAAGTTTTATTTTGTTGTCTAAATATAGTCAGGTCAGTTATATCTTTAAAATTTGTGGGTAGACTATTATAATATTAAATTTCGAATTTGTCAAATATTCGTTCGCAGCACTGATGGATATAATTTAGTGATTTCTTTTTTCTTTCGGTAGTGCTCGTACACAACTCTAAATTCAATTCGATATAACGCAACATTTTATAGCAGCACAGGCACAAGAGTCGATTCCAGAACTGCAGCAGTCCGAAAGTCTGGATTCAGTTAGGGCCGCATCGGGAATACCAATGATACTACTATATCGACCTTGACCTTAGTGACGCAACGTTGTTACTCTAGGTACAAACGTTACAACATAAAAACCACTTTATTAACTCGAAAGTGATTCCTTGATAATTTAAGGTGAACCATCCGGGCCAATACGGGCTGAAGATAGCGCAAGATGAACATGACTTTTTTGAAACAATATATCATGATTATAATAAACGAAACATATAATGTTTTATACCTACGTTTGTAGATAAAAGTCCAAAGTTTTGTAATAAATTTTAAAAAGCTAATTTTGTTTACATATTATACATGAACACAATTTTCAAAGTAGTCAAATATATGCCACACATTCCCATGAACGACTACAGTAATGCAAATAATGTGTATATTTATAAATATAGTCGTTTGTAACATACTAAAATTAATTTACATTTGAAGTTACAGTTTTTGAGAAACAAATAAAAATATACCAAAAAGTGTGTTTTTTGGTATATTTTTATTTGTTTCTCAAAAACTGTAAATTCAAATTGAAAATAAACTTAATATGTTATAAATGATCATATTTACAAATATACGAATTATTTTCATTACTGTAGTCGTTCATGGAAATGAGAGACACAGTATCAAAGTTCTGAATTTTTGACCAACTAGACTTCAACGAATATTTTTTTATAGTTCAATGTTTTAGCTATCCTTTTCATCCACATATATAAATACTAGAATGTTACTGTAATAATTGTTTTGTTTTTCGATAAGAATAATTGTAAGAAAATATTTATTTAAATTTGAATTTGCAAAACAAAATTCATGGGAATGAACGAACCCACAAAAATTTGTACTTCATCTGACATTGCAATGTACAAGTCACTGTAAAAAAATCCATGAAATTTTGACGGATGGAGGGTATTGGACCATAAAGAACATGGAAATAAATAAAGAATACAGATTTTGCTGTTTTTTAAAAAAATAAAGGATTCGTTCTTTCGACGCGTATGTTTGACCTTAAGCTTTAAAAAACAACATAAAATTAATAAGCTATTGAGGAATAAAAACGTTCGTATCCTTTTAACTTCGTATAATATTATTATTATTTCCTTATATTTATAGAAATACCGAAGTCGTGGTATTCCAAAATAATACGTTTCGTAGAAACAACACAATATATTCGATAATACCTGAACATACGTGTGGTATTATACCGTGTGTCTGTCTTATGCCCGATTTCTTCACGTTCGGTTATACCACGATTACAGTTAAACGTAGTTTAAACCAAGGTTACACTTAAAATCGGTTTTCTTCACCCTCACTAATCTCCGGTTAGGATTTAAACGTCGATTATAGTTATGCGGTCATTCTTGACCGATTATCTACAGTAGTGTGTTACATGTTTGTAGAAGTGTTGATGAATTTGGATGATAAATTAAAATATGGATACATTAATGGACGTTCATGACTTTTAGGATGACGACAGTGATGAGAACAACGAATTCGCTGAAATATTCCTAGACACGAGTTCATACAAATCACTTTGACACTTGGAATGATTTGGAATGTCTCATACGATTTCGATTAACAAAGCCTACATTTAACTTCATTCGCCAAAATTGAAGAACAGTTATTTCCGACACCACCGCCCGTTTAAATTTGTTCGTTTCTTAATCGAGAACATTTTTTTCTAATGTCTTTTTTCAAAGCATCGCATTGGGTACGAATTGTTTTGGCAGATGGGGCAAAGTTACCACTAGAGCCATTGAATTGTTCAGCTATTATACATATTATGCTTGCTCAGTTCGTATCCCACAGCTGACAGTTACCAATTTAAATTTACCCCAGTGGTTCCCCCTCCACTAACATCTTTGGGGGTTATGATTTGACGGCAGGTAACCGCACTTCATACGCAAAAATATATCACTTACCGAGATCTGCGTAAGCAGAGTGCCACACCCATAATGGGTAAAAGGCGTGATGATATATTTATTTTATATGCTTGATTATATTTCAACGCTATGTCTACAAGTATATTAATTTATGTTTTGGTGAAGTTTGCAGTTCTCTCTTTAACTAATTTGTTTTCCATTTCCCTAGAAGCTAAACATATGTACCTTATTATGTATTTACGCTTCCCTTGCATTCGAAATGTAAAAATATATTATAACTAGCGTCGACCCCGCCTACGGCGGGGGTCTCAGCTAGGGCTCCGCAATCTTTGAAAATCTCACAAAATTTATGTATATAATAATATAATATGCGAAAGGTGATTAGTACTGTATAGCGGTTCGACCTAATTCGCAGGTCGAATCCCTACGCTCCTCGACCTTGAAGAAAATTTCAACTTAATTTAAGGTCCAACTAAAAGTATGGGATAATAGTGCTTTGTTAATATCTCATATGAGACCATGCAATTGATGAAGAAAGGTCATCACTTCGTTGCTCCCTTTCATGTAACTAAATTGGCGAAGAAAGCTCGTTCCTCGCTTTAATTAACATTAACATTGACGAATATCGTCACATTGTTCTTCGCTTCCAAGTCACTATGAAAATTTGCGTGTCTTCCATATTTTTCATTGCGGGAAGTTGTGTGTCTCCCATGTTTTTCATTGAGGGAAGTTATGTCTTTCCCATTGATGGAAGTTTTGTGTTTACCACTGAAGAAAATTGCGTATTTTATCTTTATGGAAAGTTGAGTGATTTCCAAAGAGGGAAGTTGTGTGTTTTCTATCGAAGGAAATTGTGTATATTGCATTGAGGGAAGTTATGTATTTACCATGGTAAAAAGTTGTATGTTTTCCATTGAGGGAAGTTGTGCGCTTTCCATTAAGGGAAGTTATGTGTTTTCCATTGAGGAAAGTTGTGTGATTAACACTAAAGAAAATTGCATATTGGAAATTTGAGTGATTTCCATAGAGGGAAGTTGCGAGTTTGTTATTGAATACCCTATAAGTTAGCTTTCTAGTAATTTCTACAAAAACAATTGCCGATGGCAATCATTTGTGATAATGAATGTTCTTCACTAACATTCCTCAACTTACTGCTCCAAAAACATTTCATTTAATATCCCACAAGTCAGGTTTCTATGAAACAAAAAAAAAAAATACAATTGCCGATCGTAACGATTTGGAATAAAAAAATTCGTCACTGTTGTCCTTCATTTCCTGCCATTTCTATGAAAACAATTGATAATCGTAAAGATTTGTTTTAAGGTTGGGTCATCACTACGTTCTTTAACTTCTCACTTTTATAAAATTTCATTTGCTACCCCTCAAGTCAGGTTTCCATGAATTTTTAGAAAAAACAATTGCCCATCGTATTTCATATTATTTCATTTTAAGAAAAAAAATTAATATCAGTCGGTCCATATTTTTGACAATTCATTAGAACATGTCTATTCAAGACTTTTCATTTGATACCAAACACGATATATTTTTGATGACTTTTAGATAAACAATCGACAATCGGTCAACTTCCATTTTTTTATATAATCATTTTAAGAAAAAAAATTAATATCAGTCGGTCCATATTTTTGACAATTCATTAGAACATGTCTATTCAAGACTTTTCATTTGATACCAAACACGATATATTTTTGATGACTTTTAGATAAACAATCGACAATCGGTCAACTTCCATTTTTTTATATAATCATTTATCTCTTCTCTTCGAGACATTTCTATTGATACCCTATAAATGATTAAAAAAAAATAATCAAACACAATTTACATTAATATTTGATCATGTAATAAAGACTTCTGTCAATCTGACACTTCTATTGTCATCTAGTCATTTTAAAAGTATCTACAGTCAATAATAATTTGCATCCTACATTAGCTTAATATTTCGCGGTTTTATTTATTTTACTAAATTTAATCGTGTAACACCCACTTTTCTCAGGACGTCAATATACAATCAGAGTCAAAAATTTTTTTCGACATTTTTTAAATTTTTTAAATTAACGTTTCAAAAATTTGCAAAATATCAAACACGTTTGTTCTATTATTCTAAATACAGATAAATTTACAAAACTTCTGCAACTTGTCTACAATTAATGTAATTTATATTTCAAATTTAAAACTGAACTGTCAAAACTGATAAGTTGTCATAGATGTTCATCTTAAAAATATCACGGCCTACACACTCTAAGTTGATTTTGGCCCAAAAATGCCTGTTTTTTCAAGTTTTCTCGCACATCATGAATAGGAAAAATATGAATTCATAAAAAGCACGCAGTACTAATCAAACTCTACATTTCTGTGAAAGTTTCATTCAAATCCGTCAAACCTTCTAGGCCCTAGGCTCGAACGAAATTCGTGATGAATCTATATATATATATATATATATATAGGCACCGAATTAGCCAAAATAGTATATGGACTAGCGGTCCGACCTGCTTCGCAGGTCTGTCCCCTAGGCTCCGCGTCACTGAAGAAGAGTACAACTGAAAATGCAGAAAAATAAATTCATAGTCTTAAATAACTTCCAATTAATACCAAACAATTGGCGAAGCAAGCTCGTCACTACGTTCCTCGCTTCCGTGTCAGTACATTGACGAAGAAAGCTCGTCACTTCGTTCATCGCTTCCATGTCAGTGCATCGGCGAAGCAAGCTCGTCACTACGTTCCTCGCTTCCATGTCAGTACATTGACGAAGAAAGCTCGTCACTTCGTTCCTCGCTTCCATGTCAGTGCATCTGCGAAGCAAGCTCGTCACTACGTTCCTCGCTTCCATGTAAGTACTAGACGAAGAGAGCTCGTCACTTCGTTCCTCGCTTTCAAGTCAGTGCATCAGCGAAGCAAGCTTGTGCCTTCGTTCCTCGCTTTCAAGTCAGTGCATCGGCAAAGCAAGCTCGTCACTATGTTCCTCGTTCCCATGTCAGTACATTGACGAAGAAAGCTCGTCACTTCGTTCCTCGCTTTCAAGTCAGTGCATGGGCGAAGCAAGCTCATTACTTCGTTTCTCGCTTCCATGTTACTACTATTTGGCACTTCAGTTTAAAACTCTTCCGTGAGATATTTAATTTAATACCAAACACGTTAAGACTTTAATAATATTTATAAAAAACAATGGACAATCGTCTAAAATAAATTTTTGACACTTGAGTTCAAATATCCTCCGCGAGGTCTTTAATTTGATACCAAACACGGTAGGATTTAAATAATATTTATAAAAAACAATTTACAATCGCCCAAAACAACTTTATGACACTTGAGTTAAAATCTCCTCCACGAGACCTTTAATTTGATACCAAACACGTTGGGATTTAAATAATATTTATAAAAAACATTGACAATCGTCCAAAACAACTTTTTGACACCTGAGTTCAAATCTCCTCCGCGAGACCTTTAATTTGATACCAAACACGGTAGGATTAAAATCATATTTATAAAAAACAATTGCCAATCACCCAAAACAACTTTTTGATACTTGATTTCAAATCTCCTCTACGAGACCTTTAATTCAATACCAAACACGGTAGGATTTATATAATATTTATAGAAAACAATTGACAATCGTCCAAAACAACTTTTTGACACTTGAGTTCAAATCTCCTCTGCGAGACCTTTAATTCAATACCAAACACGGTAGGATTTAAATAATATTTATAAAAAAACAATTGATGACTGTTCAAAATAACTTTTTGACACTTCTACGAATTTAGATTTAAAAAAAAACTGAAATTGATTTTAAATATTTTTTGATAATTGCGTTCAAATCTCCTCTACGAGACCTTTTATTCAATACCAAACACGGTAGGATATGAATAACATTATAAAAAACAATAGACAATCGTCTACTTTATGACACTTTATTTTAAATCTCTAACGTGAAACTTTTAATTTAGTACCAAAAACGGCAGGATTAGAAATAAAAACTGATGATAAAAAAAATAATTCTGAAATTGATTATAAATATTTAAAACGAACTTTTTATATTAGATAAGTAATGAACTTATTTAAATTTTACCGCCTAAAATACTTAGAAGCATCGCGGTTGTCGAGCAGAGACATCTGTTGTATTTTTTGGGAAGGAAAAGAAACCATATTTGAAGTGGAAAATAATTTTCAACTTTTTTGTGTTGGATAAGAAATTATCTCATTTGAATTTTACCGCCTAAAATCCTTAAATGAATCGAGGTTGACGAACAGAGACATCTGTCATATTTATTTTGAATGGAAAAAAATATAAGAAAAAAATTCACATTTACAAAATCTACAATATAGAAAACATGTTTCCTCATTTATTCTAAACACAGATAAATTTACAAAACTTTTTCATTTGGTCTAGAATTAATTCAATTTATACTAACAGTTTCAAACAGATATGTCAAAAATGACAGGATGAACACAAATTCGTGAAAAATGACAGCTACAATTTTAATTTTTTAAATTGACTTTTAATATATTTACATTAGAGTACACATGTTCACTCATTTATTTTAAACACAGATAAATTTACAAAACATCTTCAACTTGTCTGGAATTAATGTAATTTTTATTCAAAATTTGAAACAGATCTGTCATATATGTCAAATTGAACAAAAATTTGTGAAAAGTTACAACTATAATCAACAAACTACACTTTCGTAGCAACACGAGGCACCCCTTGATGTAAAAATTTAATGTCTTTCCTATTTAATATTTCGGACATCATGTGTAAGAAAAATATGAATTTATAAAAAGCACATAGTCCCTATGGCCCTTTACGCCTAAAAAAAAAATTCACCCGAATCCATCGTACCGTTTAGGCTGTAGCGATGAATAATAATGGTTGTTAGATTGGCTAATCTATAGAACTTAAGCCTTTTAGTATATAGGACTAGCGGTCCGACCTGCTTCGCAGGTCTGACCCCTAGGCTCCGCGACACTGAAGTAGATAACAATTAAAAATATAGAAAAATAACTCAAATTAGTCTCTTCGTTCCTTGCTTCCATGTCAGTACATTGGCGAAGAATGCTCGTCACTTCGTTCCTCGCATCCATTTCAGTACATCAGCAAAGCAAGCTCGTCACTTCGTTCCTCGCTTCCATGTTAGTACTTTTTGACACTTGAATTTAAATCACCTCCATGAGATCTTTAATTTGATACCAAACATGGTAGAATTTAAATAACATTTATAAAAACAACTGACGATCTTCCGAAAAACCTTTTTAACACTTGAGTTTAAATCTCATGCCTGAGACATTTAATTTAATACTAAACACGATATGTTTTGAATAACATTTATAAAAAAACAATTGACTATCGTCTAAAATAACGTTTTAACATTTGAGTTCAAATCTCCTCCGCGAGACCTTTAATTTGATACCAAACACAGTACGATTTAAATAGTATTTATGGAAAACAATAGACGATCGTCCAAAATAACTTTTTGACACTTGAGTTTAAATCTACTTTCTGAAACTTTTAATTTGATACCAAACACGGTATGTATTAAATAACATTTATAAAAAACAATTGACAATCGTCCGAAATAACGGTTTGAAACCTGAGTTCTAATCTCCTCCGTGAGACCTTTAATTTGATACCAAACAATAGACGATCGTACAAAATAACTTTCTGGCACTTGAGTTGAAATCTATTCCGTGAAACTATTAATTAGATACCAAACACGGCAGGATTTAAATAACATTTATAAAATACAATTGACAATCGTTCAAAATAGCTTCTTGTCTACGAATTTAGATTAAAAAGATAATTCTGAAATTTATTAAGAATATTTAAAACGATCTTGCAAATAATTTTCATCATTTTTGTATTAGACAAATAATGAACTTATTTAAATTTTACCGCCTAAAATGCTTCAAAGCTTCGAAGTTTACGGGCAGAGACATCTGTTATACTTTTACTTAAAATTTCCAAATGAACTGTCAAAAATGACAAGGTGCACACAAATTTGTGAAAAGTGACAGCTATAATTTTAATAATTTTGACTGACTTTTAAAATATTTACAAAATAGTACACATGTATGCTCATTCATTTACTCTAAACACAGATAAATTTACAAAACTTCTGAAACTTGTCTAGATTTAATGTAATTTATACTTAATTTTTCAAAGAGATCTGTCAAAAATGACAAGAACACAAATTTGTGAAAAGTTACGACTACAATACAGTTATTCATTTAAAATCAACAAATTTCACATTCATAGCAACGCTCGCATACTCTGATTTCCGCCTTATTTTTTGAATATCTCGCACATCATGTGTAAGAAAAATGTGAATTCATAAAAAGCACGTATTCCCAATCAAACTCTAAATTACTGTGAAGGTTTCATTTAATTCCATCAAACGGTCTAGGCTGTAGGTCTGCGTACAAATTGGTTGCTAGATTGGCTAAACTATAGTGAAATACTCAAGCCTTTTAGTATATAGGACTAGCGGTCCGACCTGCTTCGCAGGTCTGACCCCTAGGCTCCGCGACACTGAAGAAGATAGCAGTCTCTATGTTCCTCGCTTCCAAGTCAGTAAATTGGCGAAGAAAACTCGTCACTTCGTTCCTCGCTTTCATGTCAATACATTAGCTTCCCGTCCCTAAAACAGTTCATTTAATACCCCTAAGTTGAGTTTCTAGTAATTTCCACAAAATCAATTGCTGATCGTAACTATTTGTGATAAAGAAGGTTCATCACTACTTTTTCCAACTTTTTGAGCCTGAAACGTTACATTCAATACTTCACAAGCTAGGTTTAGGGAAATATTGATTTATAATAAAGATGGGTCATTACCAAGTTCCTCAACATTTCACTTCTAAAACATTTTACTTGGTACCCCGCCGGTCGCATTTTAATGAATTTCAAAGAAAAATAATTGCCGAACGTAATTAGTTTGCGAAAAAAATTACAACAAACACAATTAATATATTTTCCGCGGATATTACCATTAATTTTTACCCCTGCAATAGATTTCAAGTGACATAATTTGGGTTAAAAATATTTCACTTCGACCTTTTATTTCGTTAACCAATAATTGATTTTTAAAAGAAATTTAAATTAAACACAACTTGCATTGTATATTTGATCATATAATAAAGATTTTTGTCAATCTGATAATGCTATTGTCTTCTTCGTAATTTAAAAATACCGGCAATAACGATGTGTAATAATTAGCACTCCACATGGTCGACAAATTTGCAGATATACATTATTTTTACTAAATATAATGGTGTAATACCGACTTTACTTAACCTAACGTCAAAGTAGAATCCAAAGATATTATAACGGAAATTTTTTCCTTTTTAATTTCGTGGTTTTTTTAAATTATTATAAAATTTGATCGTGTAATACCAACCTTATCCATTCTTACCTTTGCTTGTCAGTTTGTCTCATTCTCAAATACTATATTTTTCTGATGTCTTTTATGAAAACATTTCTTTTATTATCATTTGTCCCGTCTATTTGACACCTTTCTTTGGATACCCAAAAAGTGATTTTTAAAAGAGATTTAAATCAAACACAACTTAATTAATATTTGATCATGTAATAAAGACTTTTGTCATTCTGACATTTCTATTGTCTTCTTGATAATTAAAAATATTTTCAATAATAATGTACAATAATTTGCATTCTCCTTTGCCGACAAATTTGGCGGATTTATTTTATTATTACTAAATCTGATCGTGTAATACCAACTTTATTTAGTCTAACATCCATTAAAATCAAATAAAAAAAAATCTGATGTGTCCAACACATAACCTCCCGCCCAATACTACTCTTAAACGGTACAAAATAGTATTTGATAGCGGTCCGATCTGCTTCGCAGTTCTGCCCCCCAGGCTCCGCGTCACTGAAGAAGATTTTAACTGAAAATGTAGAAAAATGAATTGAGTAGTCTTAAATAACTTCCAATTTATACCAAACAATTGGCGAAGCAAGCTCGTCACTACGTTCCTCGCTTCCATGTCAGTATATTGACGAAGAAAGCTCGTCACTTCGTTCCTCGCTTCCATGTCAGTATTAGACAAAGAGAGCTCGTCACTTCGTTCCTCGCTTTCAAGTCAGTGCATCGGCGAAGCAAGCTCGTCACTATGTTCCCGCTTTTATGTTACTACTTTGGCACTTTAGTTTAAATCTATTCCGTGAGATATTTAATTCAATACCATATACGTTGGGTTTTAATTAACATTTATAAAAAAACAATTGACGATTTACCAAAATAACGTTTTGACACTTGAGTTGAAATATCCTTCATGAGATTTTTAATTTGATACCAAACACGGTTGGATTTAACTAATATCACTGAATACACAATAATATGTATACTCACTGCTAATATTTATAAAAAAAAAACAATTGACAATCGTCCAAAACAACTTTTTGACACTTGAGTCCGAATCTCCTCCGCAAAACCTTTAATTTGATACCAAACACGGTAGGATTTAAATAATATTTATAAAAAACAAATGACAATAGTCCAAAACAACTTTTTGACACTTGAGTTCAAATCTTCTCTGCGAGACGTTTTATTAAATACCAAACACGGTAGGATTTAAATAATTTTTATAGAAAACAATTGACAATCGTCCAAAACAAATTTTTGACACTTGAGTTCAAATCTTCTCTGCGAGATCTTTTATTCAATATCAAACACGGTAGGATTTAAATAATATTTATAAAAAACAATTGACAATCGTCCAAAACAACTTTTTGACACTTGAGTCCAAATCTCCTCCGCGAGACCTTTAATTTGATACCAAACACGGTAGGATTTAAATAATATTTATAAAAAACAATTGACAATAGTCCAAAACAACTTTTTGACACTTGAGTTCAAATCTTCTCTGCGAGACCTTTTATTAAATACCAAACACGGTAGGATTTATATAATATTTATAGAAAACAATTGAAAATCGTCCAAAACAACTTTTTGACACTTGAGTTTAAATCTTCTCTGCAAGACCTTTTATTAAATACCAAACACGGTAGGATTTATATAATATTTATAGAAAACAATTGACAATCGTCCAAAACAACTTTTTGATAATTGCGTTCAAATCTCCTCTGCGAGACCTTTTATTCAATACCAAACACGGTAGGATTTAAATAACATTTAAAAAAAACAATAGACAATCGTCCTCTTTATGACACTTTATTTTAAATCTCTAACGTGAATCTTTTAATTTAGTACCAAACACGGCAAGATTAGAAATAAAAACTGATGATAAAAAAAAAATAATTCTGAAATTGATTATAAATATTTAAAACGAACTTTTTATATTAGATAAGTAATGAACTTATTTAAATTTTACCGCCTAAAATACTTAGAAGCATCGAGGTTGTCGAGCAGAGACATCTGTTGTATTATTTGAGAAGGAAAAGAAACCATATACAAAGTGGAAAATAATTTTCAACTTTTTTGTGTTGGATAAGAAATTATCCCATTTGAATTTTACCGCCTAAAATCCTTAAAAGAATCGAAGTTGACGAACACAGACATCTGTCATATTAATTTTAAATTTGAAAAAAATATAAAAAAAAATTCACATTTAAAAAATTTACAAATTAGTAAATATGTTTGCTCTTTTATTCTAAACACATATAAATTTACAAAACTTTTTCATTTGATCTAGAATAAATTTAATTTATACTTACAGTTTCAAACAGATATGTCAAAAATGACAGGATGAACACAAATTCGTGAAAAGTGACAGCTACAATTTTAATTTTTCAAATTCACTTTTAATATATATACATTATAGTACACATGTTCAATCATTTATTTTAAACACAGATAAATTTACAAAACATCTTCAACTTGTCTAGAATTAATGTAATTTGTACTCAAAATTTGAAACAGATCTGTCATATATGTCAAATTGGACAAAAATTTGTGAAAAGTTACAACTACAATCAACAAAGTACACTTTCGTAGCAACCCGAGGCCCCCCTTGATGGAAAAATTTAATGTCTTTCGGATTTAATATTTCGCACATCATGTGTAAGAAAAATATGAGACACGCAAAAGGCACTGTTCCACAGGGACCTTTAACACCCAAAAAAATTTTCACCCGAATACATCAAACCGTCTAGGCTGTAAAAATGGGCAAAAGTGGTTGTTAGATTGGCTAATCTATAGAGTGACAGTTCAGACCCACGCCGATTAGTATATAGGATACTAACATTCTTTTGAAAATACAAATAATAATATATAAACATATGTCAAACTCAGCAATGACATTAGCCAACAATCAATTTTGCGACGATGCCATATTTATCTTGTAGTATTTCTAACCGTAGATTTAGTAACTATGAATGCACATGAAGAAAACCGACAAATCATTAAACTCCGATTATCTTTAATCGAAGTTTAGAAAATCTAGGTTTAAATGAGAAGTGAAGAAATCGGGCATTAAAGGTGTACATAGGAGATTAACATGGGAAATTAGTTTTTTGCGTGCTGTTGCTCGGTGTTCTATCGGACAACAATGATTGTGGTACCAATCGAAAGATATCATTTTTCTGAATCAAACGATGTAAAATACATTACTATTTAGTAGTAATTTGGTTCCGTAAATTAATTTTTAAATTTTGAGAATTCTCCGGTTTATTCAATTTTTATCGTAAATAAATATAGTCACCTATGACTGTTTTATTTTGATTTCTGTCAAGCTATTTATTTGACGTTTCTGACTTTTGAACTTGTTTAAGACAATTTGTAAAAATATGGCTAGTTATACTAAGGCACTAGAATATATGAGTATTCTCATCCGCCATTTTGGGTCCAAGTGTCATAAATAAAACAAAGTATTGGAATCCAGTTACTTTAATTCTTTTCTGTCAAATTTCAAGTTGATATTGATTAATAATTGTGATATATCATTCCTTCAATTAATATATTCCATATCTAACAGGTAAGTGTACATAATACTTTCTAATAATATATTACCGTATGATCTGTGTAGTTGGACTTTACAGAATTTCAAGATTTGACAGATACAAATTTTAAATGTTTTTTTTAAGTAACTAGATTCCAATAACTTGTTTTATTTGTGACATTTGGACCCAAAATGGCGGACGAGAATACCTACATTCTTCTAGAGCTCTAGTTATACTACTGAAGAGCATATTTTTATAGGAAAACTATTTTTTGGAGGAAATAGTTAGCTCAGAGTGCGAGATCTATTTTTTATTAAATTTATGAATCGATCGAATCCAAGTGCAACCATAAATACCAGTATCCATGAAAAATACACGGGAGCTTAGTAATTGCAATTTAGCAAGAGCAGAAGATCCACAGACCATCTATACTATCAGACTCGACAACTACGTAATAAAAAAATTTCCGCAGTTGGCGGCTACTCCTAGCGACTCTTGGGCAGAACTAAAATGTAGAAAGTGGATAATGCAGGTTTCTATATATTAAAAATTATTGGTTCCAATTTCAAAAATAAAAACAAATAATATAATATTCACAACATATTTAATTACAAAATATACAGCTATATACAAAATTATTTATATACATTTTTTGATTGCATAAATTAATAAAATGATTTGTTAAGAATAAATATAACAAATGTAATATTTTTTGACATTTCTGAACCATGGGAAACGCAGAAATGTTGAGGGAAATCCGAGGGGAAATCGTTGTAAGAAATCTGGGAAAGGATGTTAAAATCTTACGGGACATTCCAAAAATATTATTTCTGACATCTGTCACCAACTTTACTAAAGCTTCTGAAGAGTGCTAATTTAATTTAATTAACATTTAATACTTACAGTTCTCAAGGTAAAACGCACTATCAACAACAAAAACACAAGTTATTCAATAAATGACACAAGATTTCGAAACGTAAACAACCCTTGTAAACAATAAACATAAGGCTAGAGCTCTAGAAGAATGTAGGTATTCTCGTCCGCCATTTTGGGTCCAGATGTCACAAATAAAACAAGTTATTGGAATCCAGTTACTTAAAAAAAAAAAAACATTTAAAATTTGTATCTGTCAAATTTGAAAACATATTTCTTGATATTCTGTAAAATCCAACTACACAAATCATACGGTAATATATTAGAAAGTATTCTGTACACTTACCTGTTAGATATGAAATATAATAATTAAGAGAATGATATATCACAATTATTAATCAATATCAACTTCAAATTTGACAGAAAAGAATTAAAGTAACTGGATTCCAATAATTTGTTTTATTTATGACACTTGGACCCAAAATGGCGGATGAGAATACTCATATATTCTAGTGCCTTAATAAGGCTGACAAGAAGCGCGAATGCATTTAAAAGTCCGAGTGTATCCGAATGAGACCGAAGATTTTCCAAATGCGATACTAGCGCCAATTAGTAATCTACCGTCTCTTGGGCAGAACTAAAATCTAGGTAATCGGAATACGATTTATCTGTCAGCTGCCAACTGTTGCCATACATATTGCAAATTTTCCTGTTTTTATAGGCTTAACCTATAATCTACAAACACAATAAACCTTTCATTTTTACATTTTATTTAAAAAATACAGCTTAAACAAATGTTATACTTACATTGGATTACTCTTAAAATAACTATTGTTAATTTTTTTAAAATCATTAATTTTAAAATGAAATGAAATTTATGTACCTTATGGTTAGTTTAGCTTTCTACCACTTGTTAGCGTATTTTGGAAGCCCAATAGTATATTCTGCAACAAGTAATGGAATGGCACATGTACCACACGAGCAAAAAGTTTGAGGTTCGAGCTGAAGGCGAGCACTACGGTTTGCGAGTGTAAGATGATATGTCATTCCGGTACCTATTGTAGACTATACTTTCTATAGATATTGGAATTTATACAAAAAATATAAAATACAAAACTGATCAAAACGTCAAATTCAAATAAATAAAATTAAAACAAAATTACATAACCATAGCAACCGAACCAAGATACTTCACATAACGCGCTAATATGCGGTTCTGATTCATCGAATTTATTCTATACGCGGCGTATGGTATGATAGTTGTACCAATACAATTTTTAGTTATGGAATGCGTAGTTTTCAAAACAGTGTTATAGAATAGTATATTCTACAACAAGTAATGGAATGGCACATATTTCACGCGAGCAAAAAGTTTGTAGCCCGAGCCAAAGGTGAAAGCTACGGTTTGCGAGTGTGGGATAGGCCATTCCGTTACATGTTGTAGACTATACTTTCTATAAAAAGGTTTTGGAAATTATACAAAAATACAAATATAAAACTGTTGAAAACGTCAAACTCAAATAAATCAAATTAAAACAAACAGACGTAACCATAGTAACTGAATCAAGATACTTCATATGTCGCGCTAATAAGCGGTTCTGATTCGTCGAAAATATTCCATACGCCGCGTATGGAATGTTAGTGATTCCATAACAATTTTTAGTAGTGGAATGCCCAGTTTCCAAAACAGTGTTATAGAAAACGCTTTTCACAATTTATAACCTCAGCTAAAGTTAATCGTAACTTTCGCTTTTGAATACCAAAAAAATTCTCAAAGCTTTCTTGTTATCAAACTAAAAATCCACTCTTCGTTTCATCGTCGTGGTTTTTTCTTTTATCACCGTCAACAAACATTCGCAAATCGCGATCGCAAGAACCTGAGAAGAAATCAACTAACGATGGTAATCATTGCCTGAGCGCCGAATCAGGGTGGCTTTGAAAAGAATGGTGGTGGGAGAACGTGTCCTACTTCTCCCGGATTCGAACCCTCGACCTTGGACGCCTTTCGAATATAGGTCAGTAGCAATGCGACGTTGGTTGTGCAATCCTGCACCGAATCAAAATCAGGTTACGAGGAAAGGAAATGCAACAAAGCAACAGATGTACATATTATACTGTAATATATTATAGATTTATTTTTCTTTTATTGAATCAAATTGAATTACTTATATTTATGAAACAGTTGGTATTTATAGATTCAAAAAAATCTGATGTGTCCAGCACAAAACCTCCCGTCCAATACTACTCTTAAACGGTACAAAATACTATTTGATGATACAAAAACATACCTTCTTATTTGTTTATTTTCTATTTATATTTCAGAATTTTAATTTTCTTTCGTATATTTATTTAAATTTTTGATATATATATATATATATATATATATATATATATATATATATATATATATATATATATATATATATATATTTCACTAGAAAACAGCTTCACAATCACAATAACATGTGTCACATTTCATAAAAAATTGAAAATTTCTAAATTTTTCCTAGTGTACTAAAAATGCAAGATTTGTGAAATCTAATTTCTTTAAATTTTATTGTATCTAAATCTAATGAAAATTAATAAAATTAGTGTAATCTAAACACATTTAAAATTAAATATTCTTCAACTTTCAAAATAACATAAATTGTTGAAAAAGGAAATTTAACCGGGTTTTTCACGAAAACTGTTAAGGGCATCAAGTAAACTGCTACTTCCGGTTGACCAATTTTATCCAAAATTTAATCAGCTCTTCATTTAAATATAAGCAATAGTTCACAAAATTGTATTTTTTAGTATTATAGTATTTGAGTTATGCGAGACGAAAAAATTGCCACAGACTACACACACACATACATACATACATACAGACATCATCGCGAAAATAGTATAATCGTATTGTAGGGACCCTAAAACGTGCTTATTCATTGAAAACTCACTACCCAATTTTTTTACCAAAAACAATACCTCCCTTACCTAGAGGTAGGCGGGAGGTAAAAATATATAATAATAATTCATATTAGTTGTAGCCAAAACACTAAAATTAATTCAAAACTTACTATTTAATATTAATTTGTCTATTACTATTTCAAGTTTCGTAGAATAGAAAAATTACTTTCAGTAAGAGGGAATTACGAAATCATATACTGTGAATAAAAATAAATAATAATATACGTTGCTATATGTACTACATATATTAGAAATTTTTATGCTAAAGATTCATTTGTAAGTCCCGCATTGGTAACGATTTTGGCGAAGTTGATGCCATCTTCAGACGTATTATTGAATAATACAGTGTTACCAAGCGAATCGTTGTCACCACAGCAATTTACAATTCATTTTACAGCGAAAGTTTATATAGTATACCGTAATTTAAGTGAAAAATTAGTATAAAATAACCAAACGAGGTAAATCAACAAAAGTAGAAAGACAGGTTATAAAACTCTTTTTATAAAAATTAAGACAAAAATGTAAACATAAGTGTAAGGTTATGTGGCGTAGTTGGTTATTCTGCTGTTTGACATACAGAGAAGATAACCACAAAAATTAATGAATTAAAATTTTAAATATATTTCTACATCAATCAGTGCGTTTTGCGTATATTTTCAGATTCCGTGTTAAAATGTCCAGTGGACGGTGTTGCGTTGTAAACTGCAAAACAGTTATGAGAGACAAATTAAAATTATTCCGCATTCCTTGGGTGAATGATAGGAGAGGTATTTAATTCTGGTTGGTGTAGGAGTGTAAATAAAAGAAATTTGTTCGTTTAGGACGCTTTGATCCAGTGAAAGCGGCTAGGCGTGAAAAGTGGTTAAAAGTAATTCGCCCAAATATAAAAAATTTGTCGAATAAACGAGTCTGTGCGAGACACTTTGTTACAGGTGAGTTAAATATTTAATTGTTATAGTTGTTGTTATTAAATTTGTATGTTTATTACAGGCCGTCCTGTGGATGATCCCAATCATCCAGATTGGGTACCATCCAAGAACAGACAAGTAATTATTTTTCTTTAGTTATAAAAATTAGACCAAAAAATATTGCATTTACTTGATAGTATGTGGTACGTTGCTGAATTTGTAGAAGAAATTTATTTTAATCAGTGACAACTATACCGTGTGTCTGTCTGAAAGGTGTACATAGGAGATTAACATGGGAAATCAGTTTTTTGCGTGCTGTTGCTCGGTGTTCTATCGGACAACAATGATTGTAGTACCAATCGAAAGATATCATTTTTCTGAATTAAACGATGTAAAATACACTACAATTTAGTAGTAATTTGGTTCCGTATATTAATTTTTAAATTTTGAAAATTCTCCGATTTACTCAGTTTTTATCGAAAATAAATGTAGTTACCTATGACTGTTTTGTTTTGATTTCTTTTAAGTGATTTATTTGACGTTTCTGTCAATTTGTAAAATATGGTTATTTACAGTAATGACAAGCGAATTTTTATAATTTTTGCGTAAAGATTTTATTAAATAAATTAAAACTTAAAAACCAGTTTTCTTTAAATATTAATTTATTAAGAGAAGTTTTTTAAATCGATGACAAAAAATTTCATTTTTATTATCTCTGTTTTGTATATCTTCACAAAATACTCTTCCACTTTCTTCGTCAAATGGAAAAAGTTCTTGTTTGCAGTGCATTTTGTAGGAATACTTTTTTTTGCAAAATATGAATGATGTACACCCAAAAAATCTAGTGCTATACGAAGGATCTACATGTATCATACATAAAACCCTTTCTTCCAATAAAGTATGTTCTTCTGCTCTTGCTAAATTGCAATTACTAAGCTCACGTGTATTTTTCATGGATACTGGCATTTGTGTTTGCATTTGGATTCGGTCGATTCATAAACTTAATAGAAAATCGATCTCGCACTCTGAGCTAACTGTTTCCTCCAAAAAATAGTTTTACTGTAAAAATACGCTCTTCAGTAGTATAACTAGCTATATTTTTACAAATTGTCTTAAACAAGTCCAAAAGTCAGAAACGTCAAATAAATAGCTTGACAGAAATCAAAACAAAACAGTCATAGGTGACTATATTTATTTACGATAAAAATTGAATAAACCGGAGAATTCTCAAAATTTAAAAATTAATTTACGGAACCAAATTACTACTAAATAGTAGTGTATTGTACATCGTTTGATTCAGAAAAATGATATCTTTCGATTGGTACTACAATCATTGTTGTCCGATAGAACACCGAGGAACAGCACGCAACAAACTGATTTCCCATGTTAATCTCCTATGTACACCTTTCAGACAGACACCCGGTACTATTAAGTAAATACAATATAAATGATTGTGAATGCGACAAATTGAATTTACAAGAACCTACGTACTACATAGTATGTTCATGAACTGTTGAATATTTTCAATTGAAATAAAGTTTCTAATTCAGTAAACAGTACGATTGATATAAAGCAGTAAAAAGAAGGAATATTTGGCCAAACAAATTGACATTTTGTTGTGATCATTTTGATGTAGATTTTTTGAAATTAGAAAATAATCATTTCGTTAAAAGATATTCATTTTATTTACCAAATGACATGGATAATTGGGTCAAGTTCTCAATGACAGGATGCGAAATTAAGATGAAAAATGACGTAGTTCCTTACAAATTTGTAAAAAATCAAAACACCATTGGAAAAAAAAGGTGAATGTTTCCAGTTTCAATTCGAAAAGAGAAACAAAGTCGAAAACCAACTGTTTCAATATTGAAAAACGTAAATAAAATAGAGTTAATGGGAAAATTAAAAAACAAAATGTTTTTGTGGAAGTTATTAAATTTACTTGTAATCAAAAATAATAAAACGAACGAATAAGATTTGCTTTGTCTCTCAAATGAAATAAAGGGTTTACATATTGTGAAAATATTTTTCTTCAAACGTCATAAAAGTACGTTGTTATGTATTTGTATTCAACACGCAGAAGTTCAATATTGTCGCCGCCGGCGTAAAAGTGTATCCTTGGCAACACATTTACGTCGGCGTCTGACAAAGTAAAATATTATGAAAAATAGTTAGGTTGTAATTCAATAATTTGACAGTTAAAAATGAAACAAATAAACAAAAATAACAAAACAGCATATTCTACGGCAACTTGAAATGCTAGATAAGACAGAATATTTTTTGAAGTTTTGAGCATTTTATAATATTTATAATTGTATTTTCTATGTTTGAAGCAAAAATAGCATGTGTTATTCGGAGTAAATGTGTCTTTGGGTGCTTCGCATGTAATTGTTCGACTCGCTTCGCTCGTCGTTCAAACTTACATGCTCAGCACCCAAAGTATCACATTTACTCCTAATGACACAATATACTATTTTAGTACACGCTCTCCAAAATAGTTACTTTGCGAACTATTTACACGCCGCAAAATGCCGTTTTAGCGAACTAGTCCTTTAAAGGTCACCTAGCAACGAATTTAGTTTATTTATTCATTCATAAGTCAATGGGCGCGTTCAGTAGCACTCAGCAACTGAGTTGCTATGTTGCTAAACTCAACTGAACGAGTTGCTGAGTTTATGGTTACTGTCATCAGCTGAGTCAACAATTCAGCGCATTTAAAACGCGCTGATTTGTGTCAGCAAGTGATGATTTCTAATAGGTTAGACGTCAAAAATGAAATTGAATAATATTTTACTTGAATTGGAATGGAAATTATATAGATTGCGTGCCAGTCTAACAATAGAAAACGATATGTTTTATAATAATAAATAATATCAATGAATATTTTCATATTTTACTTCTATTTATATACTAGATCCACAATTTGCCAATACATATTTTACTGACAATGAAGTTGTTTCGGAAAATACTCGTATACTAAATTGGTAAATGTACAAAAGGGCGTACAACAAGGTGTTATTTTACATATTATATATAATTTACAATTATGTTTAAATCTTCCTTGATTTCTAATACTCAAACCAAAAGTAAACATTGAAAATATAAATGAAATATATAATTATTTGTATTACAAGGTTGGAAACTGTTATTTTGAGAGTGCGAGTTTATTTTGATAGGACGAGCCGTAGGCGAATCCTACAAATACGAGCACTCGCAAAATAGTTTCCAACCGAGGGATATACAAGATTTTTCGCGCCAACATTTATGTAAATTTAATAAATAAATTTAATTTATTACTCATTTTCTTAATGACAGGGAATTTTTTTATGTTGCTAACTTCACAATATTTGAATGTCAATTATGTTTATTTTCCAGTATCATAACCAAAAATATCTACATATTTTTATTATTATTTTACACTGCAAATTCAATTATAATTACTTACAAATATGTTTAAAATCCATAAATATTCTGTTTTCTTGTATTGTAAATACTCAATTGTAGATATATTGCCATAATATTTTTATGTCAATGTAATACTTTGACATTTCTAGCGTCAGAAGTTATCTAAAATTAGTGATGTGATGCCAACATATAACCATAAAAAGTTAGCAATTTTTGTCGAACTAGTACGACAAAAACATGATTTCCGACCGCTTTAGAGGTATGTAATTGTATCAATGACGGACGGCGGCGCGAAAAAGTCATTTACCATCCTTACCACTGTATGTAGAATATTGATGAAGAAGATAATCAATTTAATAAATGAAATGTAGTTTCCAATGTTTTACTGTGATTTTGTTTTATAAAAATAATTGCAGTTAATGTTTTTCGTAACGTCAATAAAAATAGTATATTGTGTCATTAGGAGTAAATGTGATACTTTGGGTGCTGAGCATGTAAGTTTGAACGACGAGCGAAGCGAGTCGAACAATTACATACGAAGCGTACAAAGTCACATTTACTCCGAATAACACATGCTATTTTTTCTTCAAACATAGACAATAAAATTATAAATATTATAAAATGCTCAAAACTTCAAAAAATATTCTGTCTTATCTAGCATTTCAAGTTGCCGTAGAATATGCTGTTTTGTTATTTTTGTTTATTTGTTTCATTTTTAACTGTCAAATTATTGAATTACAACCTAACTATTTTTCATAATATTTTACTTTGTCCGGCGGCGACAATATTGAACTTCTGCTTGTTGAATACAAATACATAACAACATACTTTTATGACGTTTGAAGAAAAAATATCTTTCGGTGTTCTAAGAACTAGTGTTTCATTTCTAATTAAAAGTCTACAATTGACAGTTGACAGGTTAAATTTTCCATCACTACCTCAACATGTCATTCAACACTATTCTAAAAGGCTTACTTGCTCTTGCTGAGTTGCTTACTTAGTTGCTGAATGCAACTGAACGCTCCCATAATCATCTCTTCATTTACTACAATTACGTCGTTTTCCATCATTCAATTTCTAAAAATTTCATATTCTTTTTCATATTGTTTGCGTGACTTTGCTGGAAGCAAATTTAATTCGATCTCCCTCGCTCTTTCCCTAATTCTTGCTGGAATGTTGGACATTTTCAAAGGTACACGTCTGCTAATTTTTACATTTGTATATTTTTTTGACATGCTGTTGTTCATAAACAAATGGGTTTCCATGCTTCCACCACCGCCTACCTACTACAAAATATGTACATAATTGTTTTAGTATTTACTTGCAATAATTTCTTACGTACCTACCGTATTAATTTGGACAGCTTGAACTAATAGTATATTGTGTTATTAGGAGTAAATGTGATACTTTGTGTGCTGAGCATGTAAGTTTGAACGACGAGCGAAGCGAGTCGGACAATTACATGCAAAGCATACAAAGTCACATTTATTCCGAATAACACATGCTATTTTTTCTTCAAACATAGAAAATAGACATTAAAACATTTTAAAATGCTCAGAACTTCAACAAATATTCTGCCGTATCCAGTATTTCTAGTTGCCACAGAATATGTTATTTTGTTATTTTTGTTTATTTGTTTTATTCTTAACTGTCAAATTATTGAATTACAACCTAACTATTTTGCATGATATTTTACTTTGTCCGCTGCCGGCGTAAATGTGTTGCCAAGGAAACACTTTTACGCCGGCGGCGACAATGTTGAACTTCTGCTTGTTGAATACAAATACATAACAACGTACTTTTATGACGTTTGAAGAAAAAAAAAATTGTATGTAACACATTCGCAAATTGAGTTTTAGCGGACTCATCTGATATTACGGCCTCGGCTAGCGCCTCGCCCGTAAACATCGATTCATCCGATAAAACTCTATTTTGCTTACTATTAAATAACCTTTTTAATCAAATATTTTTATAATTATGTTTATTTCAGGATCTTCAGACCGTGAAAGAAAATCTATTTAAAGAAGTACAGCTTAAAACAAAAGAATATATGCAGCTTGAGGAAAATACACAGGAAATAACACATTTCATTATAGATGAGTCTCCAGATAATAAGAACGATACAATGCAAACCTATGAATTAGTTAGAAAATATACGACTGAATTTTTACTTGTGCCATTATCTGAAAAAACTAAACAAAACGTCACCAAATTAAATGAAACTGATGATAACATTGAAAATGTAATAAAAGAAGGTAATGTAGGACCGAGAAGTAAACACAAGAAAATATTATGCACGTTTGACAAAGATAAAATTAGAAAGTACGAAGCACTAATAAATAAACAAAATAATGGAATAAGAAAATCTGAAGTTGCCTGTAATGAAAAATTTCACACTGTTGATATTTTTACGATATTTGGTAAAAGTGTTGCTGATCAATTAAGATCTTTTCCTGTAGATAAAGCTCTAACTTTACAGAATAAAATTCAAGACTTGATAACTGAGGAAGGACTGAAGTTGTAAATATTTAAGTTAAATGTTATTCATTTTTTTGTAATATGAGTTATTTTTTAGTTTCAGAACTGATTCTTATTTTTGTATACAACACTATCACAAATAAATCGTATTGTGTTTAAAAGCATGTGTTTTATTATTTGCAATTAAATTATTACATACATTTCAATATCAACAATTAAAATCAAAATTATCAGTAATCTTAATTATTGTTTTATTATTTGTATTTGTTAAATAAGGATATGTAATTACAAAACTAATTTTTATTATTCGCAGTTACCAATCAATGTATCAAAATGAAGGTTTACCATAAATTTTTATTAATATTGCAGTCATTTGTTTGGTTACGTTTGTTCATTCGGTATTTTATCCAACACCTCTCAATAAATGCTCTATAACTATGGCGATTTTAAACAAGCAAAGTAACAGATTATCCACTAGTGGGTATAATTTTGAGAAAAGCCACTAGTGACAATAATAGTAACACACAACACCTTGGTAACCACTTCGATTGACATTTTAATTAAAAAATTTAAAACATATGTCACTGTCAAATAATATTTCTTTAATAAATGTTTCATTTATTAAGAAGTGTTGGAAAAAACGTTATACTTCACACGTGGGCAAAGTGGAATTACCCACTCGATAAAATTATCTCACTCAGCCTTCGGCTTCGTGAGCTAAAATTTCTCTCGTGGGTAATTTCTTACTTTGCCCACTTGTAATGTAAATAACTATTGTTTAATTATATTCTTATGATTGACTAATTTTAAAATACAATAATATCTGTGAAATCATAATGTTTCAAACTAGAAATTCAAAATTAATTAAGGTCAGCAATACGAGCTGAAGATAGCGCAACATGAACATGACGTTTTTGAAACAATATATCATTATTATAATAAATGAAACATATAATGTTTTATGCCGAATTCATGCAGCCATTTTCATTTTCATTTAATTTAAATTTATTTTAATTTAAAAAATAAATACGTGTTATCAAATGTAAGCATTCATGCAATCATTTAATTTATGTTCTCATTTTCATTTTCATTTAATTTAATTTATAAGATAACCAACTTTTATCTTTTAAATGAAAATGAAAAATTTTGACGTTTGTGATTGAAAAGGTTATGTTTTAAATCATTTAAAATTGAATTTTTTTGCTTAAATATGAATAATGGCTTGACTTAAGTAGAACTAATCAGAAATGAGAAAATACAATTTTCGTTCCGTAAAAAAAGAAATTTATTCAAAATAAAGAAGCTCTTATAATCATGATATAGTAATGCCGAATTCATGCAGCCATTTTCATTTAATTTAATTTTAAATTTTAATTTAATTCTAATTTATCTTTTTTTAAATGTAGCATTCATGGAACACAACAATATTAAATTAAATGAGAATGAAAGCACGTCATGTGTTACATTTAAGTTAATTTTTAAATATTGGAATAATAAATACACATACAGTTGTGCGATTCATGTTTTGCAAGCATGGAATTTTTTAAATAGTGATCATGATTTGTGACAAATGATTATATATTCATCATATCGTTTTATTATTTAAAAATGAAGAAAAGAAGAACCCAGTTAAGTCGTTTGTTCAACAAACAGATTCCGCAGAGAAAATATTTCTTCAATAATCTTTTGAAATCTATGTTACCACATCATGATCATAAGAGCTTCTTTATTTTTGAATAAAATTTCTTTTTTATCGGACAGAAAATTGTATTTTCTCATTTCAGATCAGTTCTATTTAAGTCAAACCATCAAAATTATTCATATTTTAGCAAAGAATTTCAATTTTCAATGATTTAAAATATAACCTTTTCAATCACAAACGTCAAAATTTTTCATTTTCATTTAAAAGATAAAAGTTGGTTATCTTATAAAATAAATTAAATGAAAATGAAAATGAGAACATAAATTAAATGATTGCATGAATGCTTACATTTGATAACATGTATTTATTTTTTAAATTAAAATAAATTTAAATTAAATGTAAATGAAAATGGCTGCATGAATTCGGCATAACATAGATTTCAAAAGATTATTGAAGAAATATTTTCCCTGCGGAATCTGTTTGTTGAACAAACGACTTAACTGGGTCTCCGTTTCTTCATTTAAAAAAAAAAAAATGATATGATAGAACACATAATCACTTGTATATGATCATAATCATTATTTAAAAAACTATTCTTGCAAAATAGGAATCGCGTAATTATTTATGTATTTGTTATTCCAATATTACCAGACTTAAATGTGACACATGACGTGTATTCATTTTCATTTAATTTAATATTGTAGTGTTCCATGAATGATACATTTAAAAAAGATAAATTAAAATTAAATTAAAATTAAATTAAACGGAAATGAAAATGGCTGCATGAATTCGGCATTATACCTACATTTGTAGATAAAAGTCCAAAGTTTTGTAATAAATTTTAAAAAGCTAATTTTCATTACAAATTATACATGAACATAATAAGTAGTAAAATATGCAACAAAGCAACAGATTTACATATTATACTGTAATGTATTATAGATTTATTTTTCTTTTATTGAATCAAATTGAATTACTTATAGTTATGAAACAGTTCTTATTTATAGATTCAAAAAAATACTATAATAATAATTCATATTAGTTGTAGCCAAAACACTAAAATTAATTCAAAACTTAATATTTAATATTAATTTTTCTATTACTATTTCAAATTTCGTAGAATAGAAACATTACTTTAAGTAAGAGGGAATTACGAATTCATATACTGTGAATAAAAATAAATAATAATATACGTTGCTCTATGTACATATATTATGCCGAATTCATGCAGCCATTTTCATTTATTTTAAATTTTAATTTAATTCTAATTTATCTTTTTTAAATGTATCATTCATGGAACACTACAATATTAAATTAAATGAAAATGAATGCACGTCATGTGTCACATTTAAGGAATAAGAAATACACAAATAGTAACGCGATTTATACTTTGCAAGCATGGACTTTTTTAAATAGTGATTATGATCATATACAAGTGATTATGTGTTCTATCATATCATTTTATTATTTAAAAATGAAGAAACGAAGGCCCAGTTAAATTGTTTTTTTAACAAAGAGATTCCGCAGTGAAAAATATTTCTTAAATGATCTTTTGAAATCTATGTTACTACATCATTATCATAAGAACTTCTTTATTTTTGAATAAAATTTCTTTTTTTTTTCGGACAGAATATTGTATTTTATCATTTCTGATCAG
Organism: Poecilus cupreus; assembly: GCA_963942605.1. Taxonomy (NCBI): domain Eukaryota; kingdom Metazoa; phylum Arthropoda; class Insecta; order Coleoptera; family Carabidae; genus Poecilus; species Poecilus cupreus. The sequence goes on from OZ012731.1 coordinate 13,039,768, forward strand.
TTCTGCTTAAGTCAAATCATCAAAATTATTCATATTTTAGCAAAGAATTTCAATTCTCAATTATTTAAAATATAACCTTTTCAATCACAAACGTCAAAAATTATCAATTTAAAAGATAAAAGTTGGTTATCTTATAAATTAAATTAAATGAAAATGAGAACACAAATTAAATGATTGCATGAATGCTTACATTTGATAATACGTATTTATATTTTAATTTAAAATAAATTTAAATTAAATGAAAATGGCTGCATGAATTCGGCTTTAGAAATTTTTATGCTAAAAAAGATTCATTTGTAAGTCCCGCTTTTTGGTAACGATTTGGACGAAGTTGATGCCATCTTCAGACGTATTATTGAATAATACAGTGTCACCAACCAAGCGAAGCACAAACACTTGTCACCACAGGAATTCATTTTTCAGCGAAAGTTTATATCAGTATACCGTAATTTAAGTGAAAATTTAGTATAAAATAACCAAACGAGGTAAATCAACAAAAGTAGCAAGATAGGTTATAATACAGAAAAACTCTTTTATAAAAATTAAGAAAAAAATGTAAACATAAGTGTAAGGTTATGTGGCGTAGTTGGTTATTCTGCTGTTTGACATACAGAGAAGGTAACCTCAAAAATAATGAATTAAAGTTTTAAATATATTTGTTTATATAGTTTATTATTACAGTGGCATTATGTTAAAAATATATTTTGTGTACTGGTTGTGAAAGAAATACTGAGTAATGTTGTGAGCGTCTTATCTACGTCATTTTGAAATGGTCGCATGAGGTAACATTAGTAAACATTGACAACTCGAACTTAAAATTGTGTAAAATGAGCCGTGAAACATATTTAGAGAAACTAAGAAAAACTACTGAAGTCTTGTGCAACGAATTTAAGTCATGCATAGTTCCAAAATGTGGCAATTCATCATTAACAACTCCAAACAAAATATTTTTGCAAGTCCCGCAAGAAACAACCAGAAGAGAAGAATGGTATAAAGCAGTAGGAAGAAGGAATGTTTGGCCAAACAAATTGACATTTTGTTGTGAAGATCATTTTGATGTAGAATTTTTAAATTAGAAAATAATCATTTCGTTAAAAGATATTCATTTTAGTTACCAAACGACATGGATAATTGGGACAAGTTCTCAATGACAGGGTGCGAAATTAAGATGAAAAATGACGTAGTTCCTTACAAATTTGTAAAAAATCAAAACACCATTGGAGGAAAAAGGCGAATGTCTCCAGTTTTAATTAGAAAAGAGAAATTTGCAGTCGAGGTATTACAAAGTCGAAAACCAGCTGTTTCAATATTGAAAAACGGAAATCAAATAGAGGTAATGAGAAAATTAAGAAACAAAATGTTAAATTTGTGGAAGTAATCAAGTTTGCTTGTAATCAAAAACAATAAAACAAACGAAAAAGATTTGCTTTGTCTCAATGAAATAAAGGCGAATATTTCAATCATTACAAATTTAACCAATCAGAATGTCTCATTTTCCATTGTTGTGCATTTTATAAAAGTGAATAAACAGCACCATGCTGTTTATTCGCGATTAAATTGAAGCTAGCTTTTATATGCAAATTTTGAACATTTTGAAGGCATATTTAGCCGGATAATTAGTAGCAGAAGCAAGATACTTACATGTTTTTTACCTTTACTGGTATTCTATGTCTTTAAACATGCTAAATTATTCAATTCAAGCTATTTTTATTTACAAATTTTTGACATTTATTTGACAAATAAAAAGAAAAACAATCAATTTGCTATAGTTACACTACAACAACATAATTTTTTATTATACCTGCATCGTAATCCGTGTTTAAAACACGCTACAGCGTTCACAAACGCAAGATTAAAACACGCCGTGTTTTAAAGGTTACTAAGCAACAACACAAATAATTACTGTTAATATCTGTCAAAACTGTAAACGTAAACAACAAATTTTAACTAAACTCCATGTAAACGATATACGTCAAGCGTCACACGTAAAATTATTAAAATCAAAATGTTACTTTTCAGTTTTTTCCAGCGTATGATGCAGGTATAATAAAAAATAGCGTATGACACACGTGTATAAGTGCTTTCAAAGCACTAGCGACGTTAAAAGCACTCCGCTTCGCGTCGTGCTCTTAAACTCGTCGTACGTGCTTTAAAAGCTTACTTATACACTTGTATCATAATATACTATTATGGTGCTTTTTGTGTACCGATTTATTTATGTGAAAATGTGTCAAAATCAACGTTTTAGTACAATTTCTTCGGCAAATATTAAAGTTTATGCTATGAATTCATGAAATAATCTTGACATATACCCCTCGTGCTAAAGAATTGAATCAATTAAATTTGATGTCTAGCTTATTTAAAAAATTTTGCTTTTAAAAAAGTGTTATCGTACATAATAATTTAAGATAAGACCCCTCGACCTGCGGTCTCGGGATTTTTTCAAATTATTATGTACTCAAACACTTTTTAAGCAAAATTTTTTGTATAAGCTAGACATGTCAAATTTAATCGATTCAATTCTTCGCACTCGTGATATAACTATTGAAATAGTTATTTGTATCACAAGGTTGGAAACTGCTATTTTGAGAGTGCGAGTTTATTTTGATAGGACGAGCCGTAGGCGAGTCTAGCAAATACGAGCACTCGCAAAATAGTTTCCAACCGAGGGATACACAAGATTTTTCGCGCCAACATTTATGTAAATTTAATAAATAAATTTAATTTATTACTCATTTTCTTAATGACAGGGAATTTTTTTATGTTGCTAACTTCACAATATTTGAATGTCAATTATGTTTATTTTCCAATATCATAACCAAAAAAAATCAACATATTTTTATTTGGATTTTACACTGCCAATTCAATTATAATTACTTACAAATATGTTTAAAATCCATAAATATTCTGTTTTCTTGTATTGTAAATACTCAATTGTAGATATATTGCCATAATATTTTTATGTAAATGTAATACTTTGACATTTCTAGCGTCAGAAATTAGGTAAAATTAGTGAAGTGATGCCAACATATAACCATAAAAAGTTAGCAAACATGATTTCCGACCGATTTAGAGATATGTAATTATATCAATGTCGGACGGCGGCGCGAAAATAATTTTAAATAACCTTTTTACTCAAATATTTTTATAATTATGTATATTTCAGGAACTTAAGACTGTGAAAGAAAAGCCATTTAAAGAAGTACAGCTTAAAACAAAAGAATCCATGCAGCTTGAGGAAAAAACACAGCAAATAACACATTTCATTATAGATGAGTCTGCAGATAACAAGAACGATACAATGCAAACATATGAATTAGTTCAAAAATATACGAATGAATTTTTACTTGTGCCATTATCAGAAAAATCTAAACAAAAGGTCACCAAATTAAGTGAAACTGATAACATTCAAAATGTAATAAAAGAAGGTAATGTAGGACCGGGAAGTAAACACAAGAAAATATTATGCACGTTTGACAAAGATAAAATTAGAAAGTACGAAGCACTAATAAATAAACAAAATAATGGAATAAGAAAATCTGAAGAAGTTGCCTGTAATGAAAATTTTCACACTGTTGATATTTTTACGATATTTGGTAAAAGTGTTGCTGATCAATTAAGATCTTTTCCTGTAGATAAAGCTCTAACTTTACAGAATAAAATTCAAGACTTGATAACCGAGGAAGGACTGAAGTTGTAAATATTTAAGTTAAATGTTATTAAATTTTTTTGTAATAGGAGTTATTTTTTAGTTTCAGAACTGATTCTTATTTTTGTATACAATATCACAAATAAATCGTATTGTGTTTAAAAGCATGTGTTTTATTATTTGCAATTAATTGTTACATATATTTCAATATCAACAATTAAAATGAAAATTATCAGTAATCTTAATTATTGTTTTATTTGTTAAATAATCTATCTATTGCATTAGTACAATACATTTATTTTTAATGAGAATTATTAATATAATTATGTTGTTCAAGGATATGTAATTATTAATTAATTAATTTAATTAAATATAAATACGTAACTTCTACAAAAATAATTTTTATTATTCGTAGTACACCATTCAATGTATCAAAATGAAGGTTTACCATAAATTTTTATTTAATATTGCAGTTATTTGTTTGGTTACGTTTGTTCATTCAGTAAGTATAATTATATGTATTTTGTTTAATTATTTTTTTATGATTGATTAATTTTAAAATACAATAATGTCCGTGAAATCATAATATTTCAAACTGTAGAAATTCAAAATTAATTTTTGTACGGTTCTCTTTAATTTTTTACTGACAATGTAGTTAAGTTACGGAATATACTACAAGTATTAGTCCAGGGAATAGGGGTTGAAAAGAGTCTTTGCCGTGCAAAAGGTCAAGCAGTTCAAATTTTTTAATATATTTTTTGCAATACCTGTACTGTAAGTTACCCATTAATAACAAAATTTAAACACAGTAAGTGGAACTTTTATAGCACAATTGGTTTCCATGGTTACATCATTTACTTACCGTTCACGGTGGATGGTAAGTGAAACTTACCGTGCAAGGTGGACGGTAAGTAAATATATATCATTCAAATTTTATTTCTAACCTCAATCTGTCAGCTGTTAATTTTGATACCTATTTTTCCTTTTCTTATATTTACGCAGGTATTGCAAAAAATATCTTACTAACCTCGAACTGTAAGTGATTTTGTAGGTCTCGAATGTTTAGGAAATCTCGACCCTACGGGTCTCGACATCCCAAACTACATTCTCGACCTAAAAACTATCACTTACAGTTCACGGTACGTAATATAAGGCGATTTCGACTGGCACTGGTTACTGGCCGGTTACGTGTTTGGTTGGTTTCAAACACTGACGTCACACTGACCAAACGGTTACTGAATCCGCGCGATAGATTTTGACTAATCAAATTTGACAAAAAACATGAAAAATGTGACAGCGTACTAGTTTGAAATCATAACAAGTGAAATTCAACCAACCAGAATTCTTACCGTTGGACGAACCGAGCTCTGGAGCATGTTACTGATTTGACATACCAAAACTGTCACCGGTTACATATGACATCATATAAGTACCAGTCGAAATCAATTGGTTACTCTAATTACTAACCATTCCTGTGACCAAGTACTAACCGATGCCAATCGAAATCGCCTATACTATTATAGGTCGGTTCCTTGGTTATGAATCCAAGTTTTTGACATCCTAACCCTTGTGCGTTCGACGCGGCTCCCCCTTTTCTCATAAAATTACGACCATTTTTTTAAAATAGTTCATATTACGTAAATTAACTGTTATATACGAAAATATAGATCATATAATTCTCTATTGGGCTTCCAATATTAAAATACGCTAACCAGTTATGCGGATAGTGCTTCGCCGTATAGATAAAAACATGAGGTGGATAGAAATATTTTTTAATTAAATGTTCTTTAGATAAATCAGTGCTTTTTGTTGGATACGAGGCTCGTCGCTACGCTCCTCGCCTCGCATAACCTTATTTTGTATTGATAAACACTTATTCTTTTTAATTTCCATGGTAACCACAATTATTTGTATCTATGGATACATTGTAAGAACATATGTTTCTATGGTAATGATATAGGTATAAGTTCGTTGTCATTGAAAAAACTGAAAATTCAATGAGAATATTATTTTTGAAACAAAGGTTTTTAAATTTTTTTTTATTATAAGCTTTGCAAATGTATAAGTTGGATACGAGGCTCGTCGCTACGCTCCTCGCCTCGCATAACCTTATTTTGTATTGATAAACACTTAATCTTTTTAATTTCAATGGTAACCACAATTATTCGTATCTATGGATACATTGTATGAACATATGTTTCTATGGTAATGATATAGGTATAAGTTCGTTGTCATTGAAAAAACTGAAAATTCAATGAGAATATTATTTTTGAAACAAAGGTTTTTAAAATTTTTTTTATTATAAGCTTTGCAAATGTATAAGTTGGATACGAGGCTCGTCGCTACGCTCCTCGCCTCGCATAACCTTATTTTGTATTGATAAACACTTAATCTTTTTAATATCAATGGTAACCACAATTATTCGTATCTATGGATACATTGTATGAACATATGTTTCTATGGTAATGATATAGGTATAAGTTCGTTGTCATTGAAAAAACTGAAAATTCGATAAGAATATTATTTTTGAAACAAAGGTTTTTAAAATTTTTTTTATTATAAGCTTTGCAAATGTATAAGTTGGATACGAGGCGAGGAGCGTAGCGACGAGCCTCGCATAACCTTATTTTGTATTGATAAACACTTAATCTTTTTAATTTCCATGGTAACCACAATTATTCGTATCTATGGATACATTGTAAGAACATATGTTTCTATGGTAATGATATAGGTATAAGTTCGTTGTCATTGAAAAAACTGAAAATTCAATGAGAATATTATTTTTGAAACAAAGGTTTTTAAAATTTTTTTTATTATAAGCTTTGCAAATGTATAAGTTGGATACGAGGCTCGTCGCTACGCTCCTCGCCTCGCATAACCTTATTTTGTATTGATAAACACTTAATCTTTTTAATTTCCATGGTAACCACAATTATTTGTATCTATGGATACATTGTAAAAACATATGCTTCTATAGTATTGATATAGGTATAAGTTCGTTGTCATAGAAAAAAGTGAAAGTGCCATGAGAATATTATTTTTAAAAGAAATTTTTTTTTTTTTGGTATTATAAATTTTGTAAATGTATAAGTTGGATACGAGGCTCGTCGCTACGCTCCTTGCCTCGCATAGCCTTATTTCGTATTGATAAACAATTAATCTTTTTAATTTCCATGGTAACCACAATTATTTGTATCTATGGATACATTGTAAAAACATATGCTTCTATAGTAATGATATAGGTATTAGTTCGTTGTCATAGAAAAAAGTGAAAGTTCAATGAGAATATTATTTTTGAAAGATATTTTTTTTTTGTATTATAAATTTTGTAAATGTATAAGTTGGATACGAGGCTCGTCGCTACGCTCCTCGCCTTGCATACTTTTCGCTTCTCGCTCCTCACCGAGTGGGAATGTTTGTTGGATACTCAGTTTGTCGCTACGCTTGTCGTAAAGTAATTATGTTTGTTGAATACTCAGTTTGTCGCTACGCTTTTCATAAAGTAATTATGTTTGTTTATACTCGGTTCGTCGCTACGCTCCTCACCGAGTGGAAATGTTTGTTGGATACACGGCTCGTTGCTACGCTCCTCACCGAGTGGGAATGTTTGTTGGATACACGGCTCGTTGCTACGCTCCTCAATTCGTATATATATTTGTTGGTTACTCGGTTCGTCGCTACGCTCCTCACCTCGTAATTATGTTTGTTGTATACTCGGCTCGTCGCTGCGCTCCTCGCCTCGTTCAATGTAAATTATATTGATTACATATGATTTAAAAGTTTGAAGAAAGGAAATAATTTATTTTACATCCTTACGAGAAGTCATTAATTGGAATTAATGTAAAATATATTGCTTAAATATTATTGAAACTTTTAAAAAAAGGAGCTCATTCATTTTACACACTTACGTGAAACCATAAATAAAAAGCCTTACATTCTAACAGTGGTCCGTCAAACTGTCAAAATATTTCTCAGTCACAAATACTTATTGTAAGAAATTTGAAGAAAGGTAATAATTTATTTTACATCCTGACGGGAAGTCATTAATTGGAATTAATGTAAAATATAGTGCTTAAATATTATTTAAACTTTAAAGAAAGAAACTCTATTATTTTACACACTTACGTGAAGCCATAAATAAAAAGCCTTACACTCTAACAGTGGTCCGTCAAACTGTCAAAATTTTTTTCAGTCACAAATATTTATTGTATGCATTTTGAGAATTGTAATTCGTCCAATACAATGGGTTTCAATGATGTCTATATATTTCTTGCGTAACTGTACGTTTTTCTATAGTATTTCATAAGTAAAATTGTATGACATGAATATAACCAAACTTCAATTTGACATGTATAATATAAAATCAATTTGTACCAAGTTGACTGTAATAGAATATGTTTAATTGATATTGTACAATAAAATAATACATATTTACCATGATTTTTATACAATTTACGTGTATTTAAACGTCAAAATCTCCATCTGTCATTTGAAATTTTCGTCACATTTTTAACCCATTTAAACTGTATTTGAACGTACCAAAACTATGTAAAACCAATTAGAATACAATAATTTATTAATTTTATACACTTGAACTCACTAAATCGATCACAAATTGTAAATTAATATTGACAATGACATTTCATACATCTGTCATAATGAATATTTTGACAGTTTAAATTCAATCTGACAGTGTATCTATGGCAACCAAATCAACATTTGGTAATTTTTAGTAATTTTCATGATTTTTCATTAGTTTTATGTCAAAATTTTCTCAAAATTGTAAAATTTTAATATACAGAGTTTATAGACAGTAAATTTCATCTAATAATTTTGTTTAAATTTTTTCGTAAAAAATAAGACAGTATAGGTCTCAATATAGCATTTGAATTAGACGTAAATATATAAATTAGAATATAAATGTTTTAATTTTAACCAGTGAAACGGATAGTGCTTCGCCGTGTAGATAAATACTTGAGGTGGATAGAAATATTTTTTAATTAAATGTTTTTTTAGATAAATCAGTGCTTTTTGTTGGATACGAGGCTCGTCGCTACGCTCCTCGCCTCGCATAACCTTATTTTGTATTGATAAACACTTAATCTTTTTCATTTCCATGGTAACCACAATTATTTGTATCTATGGATACATTGTAAGAACATATGTTTCTATGGTAATGATATAGGTATAAGCTCGTTGTTATGGAAAAATCTGAAAATTCAATGAGAATATTATTTTTGAAACAACGGGTTCTATTATTTTTTTTTATTATAAGTTTTGTAAATGTGTTAGTTGGATACGAGGCTCGTCGCTACGCTCCTCGCCTCGCATAGCCTTATTTCGTATTGATAAACAATTAATCTTTTTAATTTCCATGGTAACCACAATTATTTGTATCTATGGATACATTGTAAGAACATATGTTTCTAAGGTAATGATGTAGGTATAAGTTTGATGTCATGAAAAAAACTGAAAATTCAATGAGTATATTATTTTTGAAATAAATGTTTTTTTTTATTATTTTTTTAATATAAGTTTTGTAAATGTATAAGTTGGATACGAGGCTCGTCGCTACGCTCCTCGCCTCGCATACTTTTATTTCGTATTGATAAAGTCTTTATCTTTTTCATTTCCATAGTAACCAAACTAATTCTTACCTATGAATACACTGTGAAAACATATGTTTCCATGGTAATGATATAGGTATAAGTTCGTTGTCTTAGAAAAACTGAAAATTCAATGAAAATATTGATGTTGAAAGAAAAATTTTTTTTTTTTTTTTATTATAAGTTTTGTAAATGTATAAGTTGGATACGAGGCTTGTCGCTACGCTCCTCGCCTCGCATAACCTTATTTCGTATTAATTAACACTTAATTTTTTAATTTCCATGGTAACCACAATTATTTATATCTATAGATGCTTTGTAATAACATATATTTTCATGGTAATGATATAGGTATAATTAGGTTGTCATAGAAAAAATGAATATATACAATAATTGAAATATACTTTTATTGTATCTACTTAATGTGTTTATGTGGAGTATGTTATATACTCGGTTCGTTGCTACGCTTCTCACTGAGTAAATATATTTGTCGAATACTCGGTTCGTTACTACACTTTTCATAAAGTAATTATGTTTGTGAATACTCGGTTCGTCGCTACGCTCCTCACCGAGTAGGAATGTTGGTTGTATACTCGGTTCGTCGCTACGCTCCTCACCTCGTACATATATTTGTTGAGTACTCGGTTCGTCGCTACGCTCCTCACCGAGTAGGAATGTTGGTTGTATACTCGGTTCGTCGCTACGCTCCTCACCTCGTACATATATTTGTTGAGTACTCGGTTCGTCGCTACGCTCCTCACCGAGTGGGAATGTTTGTTGGTTACTCGGTTCGTCGCTACGCTCCTCACCTCGTAATTATGTTTGTTGTATACTCGGCTCGTCGCTGCGCTCCTCACCTCGTTCAATGTAATTATATTGATTACTTATGATTTAAAAGTTTAAAGAAAGGAACTCTATCATTTTACACACTTACGTGAAGCCATAAATAAAAAGTCTTACACTCTAACAGTGGTTCGTCAAAGTGTCAAAATATTTCTCAATCACAAATACTTGTAGTAAGAAATTTTAAGAAAGGTAATAATTTATTTTACATGCTGACGAGAAGTCATTAATTGGAATTAATGTAAAATATATTGCTTAAATATTATTTAAACTTTAAAGAAAGGAACTCTATCATTTTACACACTTCTGTAAAGCCATAAATAAAAAGCCTTACACTCTAACAGTGGTCCGTCAAACTGTCAAAATATTTCTCAGTCACAAATACTTATTGTAAGAAATTTTAAGAAAGGTAATAATTTATTTTACATGCTGACGAGAAGTCATTAATTGGAATTAATGTAAAATATATTGCTTAAATATTATTTAAACTTTAAAGAAAGGAACTCTATCATTTTACACACTTCTGTGAAGCCATAAATAAAAAGCCTTACACTCTAACAGTGGTTCGTCAAACTGTCAAAATTTTTTTCAGTCACAAATGCTTGTAGTAAGAAATTTTAAGAAAGGTAATAATTTATTTTACATCCTGACGAGAAGTAATTAATTGGAATTAATGTAAAATATATTGCTTAAATATTATTAAAACTTTTAAAAAAGGAGCTCATTCATTTTACACACTTACGTGAAACCATATATAAAAAGCCTTACACTCTAACAGTGGTTCGTCGAACTGTCAAAATTTTTTTCAATCACAAATACTTATTGTATGCATTTTGATACATGTAATTCGTCCAATACAATGGGTTTCAATGATGTCTATATATTTCTTGCGTAACTTTACGTTTTTCTATAGTATTTCATAAGTAAAATTGTATGACATGAATATAACCAAACTTCAATTTGACATGTATAATATAAAATCAATTTGTAGCAAGTTGACTGTAATAAAATGTGTTTTATTGATATTGTACAATAAAATAATACATATTTACCATGATTTTTATACAATTTACGTGTATTTAAACGTCAAAATCTCCATCTGTCATTTGAAATTTTCGTCACATTTTTAACCCATTTAAACTGTATTTGAACGTACCAAAACTATGTAAAACCAATTAGAATACAATAATTTATAAATTTTATACACTTGAACGCCCGAAATCGGTCACAAATTGTAAATTAATATTGACAATGACATTTCACGCATCTGTCATAATGAATATTTTGACAGTTTAAATTCAATCTGACAGTGTATCTATGGCAACCAAATCAACATTTGGTAATTTTTAGTAATTTTCATGATTTTTCATTAGTTTTATGTCAAAATTTTGTGAAAATGTTAAAATTTTAATATACAGAGTTTATAGACAGTAAATTTCACCTAATAATTTTCTCTATATTTTTTTCTAAAAAATAAGACAGTATAGGTCTCAATACGGTACTTGAATTTTACATAAATATATAAATTAGAATATAAATATAAAAATTTAAAACCAGTGAGGCGGATAGTGCTTCGCCGTATAGATAAATACATGAGGTGGATAGAAATATTTTTTAATTAAATGTTTTTTTAGATAAATCAGTGCTTTTTGTTGGATACGAGGCTCGTCGCTACGCTCCTCGCCTCGCATAACCTTATTTTGTATTGATAAACAATTAATCTTTTTAATTTCCATGGTAACCACAATTATTTGTATCTATGGATACATTGTAAAAACATATGCTTCTATAGTAATGATATAGGTATAAATTCGTTGTCATAGAAAAAAGTGAAAGTTCAATGTGAATATTATTTTTGAAAGAAAAATTTTTTTTATGGTATTATAAATTTTGCAATTGTATAAGTTGGATACGAGGCTCGTCGCTACGCTCCTCGCCTCGCATAGCCTTATTTCGTATTGATAAACAATTAAACTTTTTAATTTCCATGGTAACCACAATTATTTGTATCTATGGATACATTGTAAAAACATATGCTTCTATAGTATGATATAGGTATAAGTTCGTTGTCATAGAAAAAAGTGAAAGTTCATTGTGAATATTATTTTTGAAAGAATTTTTTTTTTTTTATGGTATTATAAATTTTGTAAATGTATAAGTTAGATACGAGGCTCGTCGCTACGCTCCTCGCCTCGCATAGCCTTACTTCGTATTGATAAACAATTAATCTTTTTAATTTCCATGGTAACCACAATTATTTGTATCTATGGATACATTGTAAAAACATATGCTTCTATAGTAATGATATAGGTATAAGTTCATTGTCATAGAAAAAAGTGAAAGTTCATTGTGAATATTATTTTTGAAAGAATTTTTTTTTTTTATGGTATTATAAATTTTGTAAATGTATAAGTTAGATGCGAGGCGAGGAGCGTAGCCTTACTTCGTATTGATAAACAATTAATCTTTTTAATTTCCATGGTAACCACAATTATTTGTATCTATGGATACATTGTAAAAACATATGTTTCTAAGGTAATGATGTAGGTATAAGTTTGTTGTCAAGGAAAAAACTGAAAATTTAATGAGTATATTATTTTTGAAATAAATGTTTTTATATTTTTTTTTTATTATAAGTTTTGTAAATGTATAAGTTGGATACGAGGCTCGTCGCTACGCTCCTCGCCTCGCATAACCTTATTTCGTATTAATTAACACTTAATTTTTTAATTTCCATGGTAACCACAATTATTTATATCTATAGATACTTTGTAATAACATATATTTTCATGGTAATGATATAGGTATAATTAGGTTGTCATAGAAAAAATGAATATATATAATAATTGAAATATACTTTTATTGTATCTACTTAATGTGTTTATGTGGAGTATGTTATATACTCGGTATACTGAGTAAATATATTTGTCGAATACTCGGTTCGTTACTACACTTTTCATAAAGTAATTATGTTTGTTAATACTCGGTTCGTCGCTACGCTCCTCACCGAGTAGGAATGTTGGTTATATACTCGGTTCGTCGCTACGCTCCTCACCGAGTGTGAATGTTTGTTGAGTACTCGGTTCGTCGCTACGCTCCTCACCGAGTAGGAATGTTGGTTCTATACTCGGTTCGTCGCTACGCTCCTCACCGAGTGTGAATGTTTGTTGAGTACTCGGTTCGTCGCTACGCTCCTCACCGAGTGGGAATGTTTGTTGTATACTCGGCTCGTCGCTGCGCTCCTCACCTCGTTCAATGTAATTATATTGATTACATATGATTTAAAAGTTTGAAGAAAGGAAATAATTTATTTTACATCCTTACGAGAAGTCATTAATTAAAATTAATGTAAAATATATTGCTTAAATATTATTTAAACTTTAAAGAAAGGAACTCTATCATTTTACACACTTCTGTGAAGCCATAAATAAAAAGCCTTACACTCTAACAGTGGTTCGTCAAACTGTCAAAATATTTCTCAATCACAAATACTTGTAGTAAGAAATTTTAAGAAAGGTAATAATTTATTTTACATTCTGACGAGAAGTAACTAATTGGAATTTATGTAAAATATATTGCTTAAATATTATTTAAACTTTAAAGAAAGAAACTCTATCATTTTACACACTTCTGTGAAGCCATAAATAAAAAGCCTTACACTCTAACAGTGGTTCGTCAAAGTGTCAAAATATTTCTCAGTCACAAATACTTATTGTAAGAAATTTTAAGAAAGGTAATAATTTATTTTACATCCAGACGGGAAGTCATTAATTGGAATTAATGTAAAATATTATGCTTAAATATTATTTAAACTTTAAAGAAAGAAACTCTATCATTTTACACACTTACGTGAAGCCATAAATAAAAAGCCTTACACTCTAACAGTGGTTCGTCAAACTGTCAAAATTTTTTTCAGTCACAAATACTTATTGTATGCATTTTGATACATGTAATTCGTCCAATACAATGGGTTTCAATGATGTCTATATATTTCTTGCGTAACTTTACGTTTTTCTATAGTATTTCATAAGTAAAATTGTATGACATGAATATAACCAAACTTCAATTTGACATGTATAATATAAAATCAATTTGTATTAAGTTGACTGTAATGGGGAATATGTTTAATTGATATTGTACAATAAAATAATACATATTTACCATGATTTTTATACAATTTACGTGTATTTAAGCGTCAAAATCTCCATCTGTCATTTGAAATTTTCGTCACACTTTTAACCCATTTAAACTGTATTTGAACGTACCAAAAACGTGTAAAACCAATTAGAATATAATAATTTATTAATTTTATGCACTTGAACGGCCGAAATCGGTCACAAATTGTAAATGAATATTTTCAATGACATTTCATACATCTGTCATAATGAATGTTTTGACAGTTTAAATTCAATCTGACAGTGTATCTATGGCAACCACATCAACATTTAGTAATTTTTAGTAATTTTCATCAATTTTCATTAGTTTTGTGTCAAAATTTTCTTAAAATTGTAAAATTTTAATATTTATAGTTTATAGACAGTAAATTTCATCTAATAATTTTGTTTTTATTTTTTTCTAAAAAATAAGACAGTATATGTCACAATATAGCATTTGAATTAGACATAAATATATAAATTAGAATATAGATGTTTAAAATTTCAACCAGTTATACGGATAGTGCTTCGCCGTATAGATAAAAACATGAGGTGGATAGAAATATTTTTTAATTAAATGTTCTTTAGATAAATCAGTGCTTTTTGTTGGATACGAGGCTTGTCGCTACGCTCCTCGCCTCGCATAACCTTATTTTGTTTTGATAAACACTTAATCTTTTTAATTTCCATGGTAACCACAATTAATTGTATCTATGGATACATTGTAAGAACGTATGTTTCTATGGTAATGATATAGGTATAAGTTCGTTGTCATTGAAGAAACTGAAAATTCAATGAGAATATTATTTTTGAAACAAAGGTTTTTAAAATTTTTTTTTATTATAAGCTTTGTAAATGTATAAGTTGGATACGAGGCTCGTCGCTACGCTCCTCGCCTCGCATAACCTTATTTTGTATTGATAAACACTTAATCTTTTTAATTTCCATGGTAACTACAATTATTCGTATCTATGGATACATTGTAAGAACATATGTTTCTATGGTAATGATATAGGTATAAGTTCGTTGTCATTGAAGAAACTGAAAATTCAATGAGAATATTATTTTTGAAACAAAGGTGTTTAAAATTTTTTTTATTATAAGCTTTGTAAATGTATAAGTTGGATACGAGGCTCGTCGCTACGCTCCTCGCCTCGCATAACCTTATTTTGTATTGATAAACACTTAATCTTTTTAATTTCCATGATAACCACAATTATTCGTATCTATGGATACATTTTAAGAACATATGTTTCTATGATAATGATATAGGTATAATTTCATTGTCATGAAAAAAACTGAAAATTCAATGAGAATATTATTTTTGAAACAAAGGTTTTTAAATTTTTTTTATTATAAGCTTTGTAAATGTATTAGTTGGATACGAGGCTCGTCGCTACGCTCCTCGCCTCGCATACTTTTATTTCGTGTTGATAATATTCTTATTTTTTTAAATTTCCATAGTAAACAAAATAATTCGTATCAATAGATACACTTTAAGTACATATGTTACTATGGTAATTTAATAGTTATAACTATAAGTGTGTTTCCATGGTAAATAGAAATTTATAATGAAATATTATTATTTAGAAAAATTATAGATTTTTGATTACTATATTTTAAGAATATGTAGAATAGATTTGAGGTTCGTCGCTATGTTCCTCACCTCGTTAATGTATTTTTTAAGTACGAGGCTTGTCGCTACGCTCCTCGCCTCGCATACTTTTATTTCATATTGATAATATAACATTTTTTTTTAATTTCCATGGAAATATGTTTTATCAATATACGTAATACTATGATAAAACTTTTCATTAAGTAAATATTGCAGTTCGAAGTATGTCATATATTTTTATTATATCTACTTTTTTGCAGTAAATATGTTAAATACTCTATGCTATGCTTCTCACCTCGTAATTATGTTTGTTGAATACTCAGTTCGTCGCTACGCTGTTCATAATGTAATTATGTTTGTTGTATACTCGGTTCGTCGCTGCGCTCCTCACCTCGTTAGTATATTTCTTGGATACTCGGTTTGTCGCTACGCTCCTCACCTCATAATTATGTTTGTTGTATACTCGGCTCGTCGCTGCGCTCCTCACCTCGTTAATATATTTCTTGGATACTCGGTTCGTCGCTACGCTCCTCACCTCGTAATTATGTTTGTTGTATACTCGGCTCGTCGCTGCGCTCCTCACTTCGTAAATATATTTGTCGTATACTCGGCTCGTCGCTGCGCTCCTCACCTCGTTCAATGTAATTATATTGATTACAAATGATTTAAAAGTTTGAAGAAAGGAAATAATTTATTTTACATCCTGACGAGAAGTCATTAATTGGAATTAATGTAAAATATATTGCTTAAATATTATTAAAACTTAAAAAAAAGGAGCTCATTCATTTTACACACTTACATGAAATCATAAATAAAAAGCCTTACACTCTAACAGTGGTCCGTCAAACTGTCAAAATATTTCTCAGTCACAAATACTTATTGTATGCATGTATACTGCGCTCCTCACCTCGTAATTATGTTTGTTGTATACTCGGCTCGTCGCTGCGCTCCTCACCTCGTTCAATGTAATTATATTGATTACATATGATTTAAAAGTTTGAAGAAAGGAAATAATTTATTTTACATCCTGACGAGAAGTCATTAATTGGAATTAATGTAAAATATATTTCTTAAATATTATTAAAACTTAAAAAAAACGGAGCTCATTCATTTTACACACTTACATGAAACCATAAATAAAAAGCCTTACACTCTAACAGTGGTCCGTCAAACTGTCAAAATATTTCTCAGTCACAAATACTTATTGTATGCATGTATGCTGCGCTCCTTCCTTCGTAATTTTGTATGTTGTATACTCGGCTCGTCGCTGCGCTCCTCACCTCGTAAATGTATTTGTTGAATACTCGGTTCGTCGCTACGCTCCTCACCTCGTAATTATGTTTGTTGTATACTCGGCTCGTCGCTGCGCTCCTCACCTCGTTCAGTGTAATTATATTGATTACATAATATGATTTAAAAGTTTGAAGAAAGGAAATAATTTATTTTACATCCTGACGAGAAGTCATTAATTGGAATTAATGTAAAATATATTGCTTAAATATTATTAAAACTTAAAAAAACGGAGCTCATTCATTTTACACACTTACATGAAACCATAAATAAAAAGCCTTACACTCTAACAGTGGTCCGTCAAACTGTCAAAATATTTCTCAGTCACAAATACTTATTGTATGCATGTATGCTGCGCTCCTCCCTTCGTAATTTTGTATGTTGTATACTCGGCTCGTCGCTGCGCTCCTCACCTCGTAAATGTATTTGTTGAATACTCGGTTCGTCGCTACGCTCCTCACCTCGTAATTATGTTTGTTGTATACTCGGCTCGTCGCTGCGCTCCTCACCTCGTTCAGTGTAATTATATTGATTACATAATATGATTTAAAAGTTTGAAGAAAGGAAATAATTTATTTTACATCCTGACGAGAAGTCATTAATTGGAATAAATGTAAAATATATTGTTTAAAAATTATTTAAACTTTAAAGAAAGGAACTCTATCATTTTACACACTTACGTGAAGCCATAAGTAAAAAGCCTTACACTCTAACAGTGGTCCGTCAAACTGTCAAAATATTTCTCAGTCACAAATACTTATTGTAAGAAATTTTAAGAAAGGTAATAATTTATTTTACATCCTGACGAAAAGTCATTAATTGGAATTAAAGTAAAATATATTGCTTAAATATTATAAAAACTTAAAAAAAAAAGGAGCTCATTCATTTTACACACTTACGTGAAGCCGTAAATAAAAAGCCTTACACTCTAACAGTGGTCCGTCAAACTGTCAAAATTTTTTTCAGTCACAAATATTTATTGTATGCATTTTGAGAATTGTAATTCGTCCAATACAATGGGTTTCAATGATGTCTATATATTTCTTGCGTAACTGTACGTTTTTCTATAGTATTTCATAAGTAAAATTGTATGACATGAATATAACCAAACTTCAATTTGACATGTATAATATAAAATCAATTTGTACCAAGTTTCCTGTAATGGAATATGTTTAATTGAAATTGTACAATAAAATAATACATATTTACCATGATTTTTATACAATTTACGTGTATTTAAACGTCAAAATCTCCATCTGTCATTTGAAATTTTCGTCACATTTTTAACCCATTTAAACTGTATTTGAACGTACCAAAAACGTGTAAAACCAATTAGAATACAATAATTTATTAATTTTATACACTTGAACGCCCGAAAGCGGTCACAAATTGTAAATGAATATTTACAATGACATTTCATGCATCTGTCAAAATTCATTTTGACAGTTTAAATTCAATCTGACAGTGTATCTATGGCAACCAAATCAACATTTGGTAATTTTTAGTAATTTTCATCAATTTTCATTAGTGTTATGTCAAAATTTTCTTAAAATGTTAAAATTTTAATATTCATAGTTTATAGACAGTAAATTTCACCTAATAATTTTCTTTAAATTTTTTCATAAAAAATAAGACAGTATAGGTCTCAATACGGCACTTGAATTTTACATAAATATATAAATTAGAATATAGATATAAAATTTTAAAACCAGTTATACGGATAGTGCTTCGCCGTATAGATAAAAACATGAGGTGGATAGAAATATTTTTTAATTAAATGTTCTTTAGATAAATCAGTGCTTTTTGTTGGATACGAGGCTTGTCGCTACGCTCCTCGCCTCGCATAACCTTATTTTGTATTGATAAACACTTAATCTTTTTAATTTCCATGGTAACTACAATTATTCGTATCTATGGATACATTGTAAGAACATATGTTTCTATGGTAATGATATAGGTATAAGTTCGTAGTCATTGAAGAAACTGAAAATTCAATGAGAATATTATTTTTGAAACAAAGGTGTTTAAAATTTTTTTTATTATAAGCTTTGTAAATGTATAAGTTGGATACGAGGCTCGTCGCTACGCTCCTCGCCTCGCATAACCTTATTTTGTATTGATAAACACTTAATCTTTTTAATTTCCATGATAACCACAATTATTCGTATCTATGGATACATTTTAAGAACATATGTTTCTATGATAATGATATAGGTATAATTTCATTGTCATGGGAAAAACTGAAAATTCAATGAGAATATTATTTTTGAAACAAAGGTTTTTAAAATTTTTTTATTATAAGCTTTGTGAATGTATTAGTTGGATACGAGGCTCGTCGCTACGCTCCTCGCCTCGCATACTTTTATTTCGTGTTGATAATATTCTTATTTTTTTAAATTTCCATAGTAAACAAAATAATTCGTATCAATAGATACACTTTAAGTACATATGTTACTATGGTAATGTAATAGTTATAACTATAAGTGTGTTTCCATGGTAAATAGAAATTTATAATGAAATATTATTATTTAGAAAAATTATAGATTTTTGATTACTATATTTTAAGAATATGTAGAATAGATTTGAGGTTCGTCGCTATGTTCCTCACCTCGTTAATGTATTTTTTAAGTACGAGGCTTGTCGCTACGCTCCTCGCCTCGCATACTTTTATTTCATATTGATAATATAACATTTTTTTTTTAATTTCCATGGAAATATGTTTTATCAATATAAGTATATCCTATGATAAAACTTTTCATTAAGTAAATATTGCAGTTCGAAGTATGTCATATATTTTTATTATATCTACTTTTGTGGAGTAAATATGTTAAATACTCTATGCTATGCTTCTCACCTCGTAATTATGTTTGTTGAATACTCAGTTCGTCGCTACGCTGTTCATAATGTAATTATGTTTGTTGTATACTCGGTTCGTCGCTGCGCTCCTCACCTCGTTAATATATTTCTTGGATACTCGGTTCGTCGCTACGCTCCTCACCTCATAATTATGTTTGTTGTATACTCGGCTCGTCGCTGCGCTCCTCACCTCGTTAATATATTTCTTGGATACTCGGTTCGTCGCTACGCTCCTCACCTCGTAATTATGTTTGTTGTATACTCGGCTCGTCGCTGCGCTCCTCACCTCGTAAATATATTTGTCGTATACTCGGCTCGTCGCTGCGCTCCTCACCTCGTTCAATGTAATTATATTGATTACAAATGATTTAAAAGTTTGAAGAAAGGAAATAATTTATTTTACATCCTGACGAGAAGTCATTAATTGGAATTAATGTAAAATATATTGCTTAAATATTGTTAAAACTTAAAAAAAGGAGCTCATTCATTTTACACACTTACATGAAATCATAAATAAAAAGCCTTACACTCAAACAGTGGTCCGTCAAACTGTCAAAATATTTCTCAGTCACAAATACTTATTGTATGCATGTATGCTGCGCTCCTCCCTTCGTAATTTTGTATGTTGTATACTCGGCTCGTCGCTGCGCTCCTCACCTCGTAAATATATTTGTTGAATACTCGGTTCGTCGCTACGCTCCTCACCTCGTAATTATGTTTGTTGTATACTCGGCTCGTCGCTGCGCTGCTCACCTCGTTCAGTGTAATTATATTGATTACATAATATGATTTAAAAGTTTGAAGAAAGGAAATAATTTATTTTACATCCTGACGAGAAGTCATTAATTGGAATAAATGTAAAATATATTGTTTAAAAATTATTTAAACTTTAAAGAAAGAAACTCTATCATTTTACACACTTACGTGAAGCCATAAGTAAAAAGCCTTACACTCTAACAGTGGTTCGTCAAACTGTCAAAATATTTCTCAGTCACAAATACTTATTGTAAGAAATTTTAAGAAAGGTAGTAATTTATTTTACATCCTGACGAAAAGTCATTAATTGAAATTAAAGTAAAATATATTGCTTAAATATTATAAAAACTTAAAAAAAAAAGGAGCTCATTCATTTTACACACTTACGTGAAGCCGTAAATAAAAAGCCTTACACTCTAACAGTGGTCCGTCAAACTGTCAAAATTTTTTTCAGTCACAAATATTTATTGTATGCATTTTGAGAATTGTAATTCGTCCAATACAATGGGTTTCAATGATGTCTATATATTTCTTGCGTAACTGTACGTTTTTCTATAGTATTTCATAAGTAAAATTGTATGACATGAATATAACCAAACTTCAATTTGACATGTATAATATAAAATCAATTTGTACCAAGTTGACTGTAATAGAATATGTTTAATTGATATTGTACAATAAAATAATACATATTTACCATGATTTTTATACAATTTACGTGTATTTAAACGTCAAAATCTCCATCTGTCATTTGAAATTTTCGTCACATTTTTAACCCATTTAAACTGTATTTGAACGTACCAAAACTATGTAAAACCAATTAGAATACAATAATTTATTAATTTTATACACTTGAACTCACTAAATCGATCACAAATTGTAAATTAATATTGACAATGACATTTCATACATCTGTCATAATGAATATTTTAACAGTTTAAATTCAATCTGACAGTGTATCTATGGCAACCAAATCAACATTTGGTAATTTTTAGTAATTTTCATGATTTTTCATTAGTTTTATGTCAAAATTTTCTCAAAATTGTAAAATTTTAATATACAGAGTTTATAGACAGTAAATTTCATCTAATAATTTTGTTTAAATTTTTTCGTAAAAAATAAGACAGTATAGGTCTCAATATAGCATTTGAATTTTACATAAATATATAAATTAGAATATAGATGTTTAAAATTTCAACCAGTGAAACGGATAGTGCTTCGCCGTATAGATAAATACATGAGGTGGATTGAAATTTTTTTTTAATTAAATGTTTTTTTAGATAAATCAGTGTTTTTTGTTGGATACGAGGCTCGTCGCTACGCTCCTCGCCTCGCATAACCTTATTTTGTATTGATAAACAATTAATCTTTTTAATTTCCATGGTAACTACAATTATTTGTATCTATGGATACATTGTAAGAACCTATGTTTCTAAGGTAATGATGTAGGTATAAGTTTGTTGTTATGGAAAAAACTGAAAATTCAATGAGTATATTATTTTTTAAATAAATGTTTTTTTATTATTTTTTATTATAAGTTTTGTAAATGTATAAGTTGGATACGAGGCTCGTCGCTACGCTCCTCGCCTCGCATACTTTTATTTTGTATTGATAAAGTCTTTATCTTTTTCATTTCCATAGTAACCAAACTAATTCTTACCTATGAATACACTGTAAAAACATATGTTTCCATGGTAATGATGTAGGTATAAGTTCGTTGTTATAGAAAAAACTGAAAATTCAATGAGAATATTATTGTTGAAATAAAAATTTTTATATTTTTTTTTATTATAAGTTTTGTAAATGTATAAGTTGGATACGAGGCTCGTCGCTACGCTCCTCGCCTCGCATTACCTTATTTCGTATTAATTTCCATGGTAACCACAATTATTTATATCTATAGATACTTTGTAATAACATATATTTTCATGGTAATGATATAGGTATAATTAGGTTGTCATAGAAAAAATGAATATATATATATAATAATTGAAATATACTTTTATTGTATCTACTTAATGTGTCTATGTGGAGTATGTTATATACTCGGTACGTTGCTACGCTTCTCACTGAGTAAATTATATTTGTCGAATACTCGGTTCGTTACTACACTTTTCATAAAGTAATTATGTTTGTTAATACTCGGTTCGTCGCTACGCTCCTCACCGAGTAGGAATGTTGGTTGTATACTCGGTTCGTCGCTACGCTCCTCACCTCGTACATATATTTATTGAGTACTCGGTTCGTCGCTACGCTCCTCACCGAGTAGGAATGTTGGTTGTATACTCGGTTCGTCGCTACGCTCCTCACCTCGTACATATATTTGTTGAGTACTCGGTTCGTCGCTACGCTCCTCACCGAGTGGGAATGTTTGTTGGTTACTCGGTTCGTCGCTACGCTCCTCACCTCGTAATTTTGTTTGTTGTATACTCGGCTCGTCGCTGCGCTCCTCACCTCGTTCAATGTAATTATATTGATTACTTATGATTTAAAAGTTTAAAGAAAGGAACTCTATCATTTTACACACTTACGTGAAGCCATAAATAAAAAGCCTTACACTCTAACAGTGATTCGTCAAAGTGTCAAAATATTTCTCAGTCACAAATACTTATTGTAAGAAATTTTAAGAAAGGAAATAATTTATTTTACATGCTGACGAGAAGTCATTAATTGGAATTAATGTAAAATATATTGCTTAAATATTATTTAAACTTTAAAGAAAGGAACTCTTATCATTTTACACACTTCTGTGAAGCCATAAATAAAAAGCCTTACACTCTAACAGTGGTTCGTCAAACTGTCAAAATATTTCTCAGTCACAAATACTTGTAGTAAGAAATTTTAAGAAAGGTAATAATTTATTTTACATGTTGACGAGAAGTCATTGTTTGGAATTAATGTAAAATATATTGCTTAAATATTATTTAAACTTTAAAGAAAGGAACTCTATCATTTTACACACTTCTGTGAAGCCATAAATAAAAAGCCTTACACTCTAACAGTGGTTCGTCAAACTGTCAAAATATTTCTCAGTCACAAATACTTGTAGTAAGAAATTTTAAGAAAGGTAATAATTTATTTTACATCCTGACGAGAAGTCATTGTTTGGAATTAATGTAAAATATATTGCTTAAATATTATTAAAACTTTTAAAAAAGGAGCTCATTCATTTTACACACTTACGTGAAACCATAAATAAAAAGCCTTACACTCTAACAGTGGTCCGCAAAACTGTCAAAATATTTTTCAGTCACAAATACTTATTGTATGCATTTTGATAATTGTAATTCGTCCAATACAATAAGTTTCAATGATATCTATTTATTTCTTGCGTAATTTTACGTTTTTCTATAGTATTTCAAAAGTAAAATTGATTGACATGAATATAACCAAACTTCAATTTGACATGTATAATATAAAATCATTTTCTACCAAGTCTCCTGTAATAAAATGTGTTTTATTGATATTGTACAATAAAATAATACATATTTACCATGATTTTTATACAATTTAAGTGTATTTAAGCGTAAAAATCTCCATCTGTCATTTGAAATTTTCGTCACACTTTTAACCCATTTAAACTGTATTTGAACGTACCAAAAACATGTAAAACCAATTAGAATATAATAATTTATAAATTTTATACACTTGAACGGCCGAAATCGGTCACAAATTGTGAATTAATATTTTCAATGACATTTCATACAACTGTCATAATGAATGTTTTGACAGTTCAAAATTCAATCTGACAGTGTATCTATAGAAATTACATCAACATTTGGTTATTTTTAGTAATTTTCATGATTTTTCATTAGTTTTATGTCAAAATTTTACGTAAATTTAATAATTTTAATACTCTGAGTTTATAGACAGTAAATTTCACCTAATAATTTTCTCTATATTTTTTTCTAAAAAATAAGACAGTATAGGTCTCATAGCGGTACTTGAATTTTACATAAATATATAAATTAGAATATATATAGGTAAAAATGAAAACCAGTGAAACGGATAGTGCTTCGCCGTGTAGATAAATACATGAGGTGGATAGAAATATTTTTTAATTAAATGTTTTTTTAGATAAATCAGTGCTTTTTGTTGGATACGAGGCTCGTCGCTACGCTCCTCGCCTCGCATAACCTTATTTTGTATTGATAAACACTTAATCTTTTTAATTTCCATGGTAACCACAATTATTTGTATCTATGGATACATTGTAAGAACATATGTTTCTAAGGTAATGATGTTAGGTATAAGTTTGTTGTCATGAAAAAAACTGAAAATTCAATGAGTATATTATTTTTGAAATAAATGGTTTTTTTATTATTTTTTAATATAAGTTTTGTAAATGTATAAGTTGGATACGAGGCTCGTCGCTACGCTCCTCGCCTCGCATACTTTTATTTCGTATTGATAAAGTCTTTATCTTTTTCATTTCCATAGTAACCAAACTAATTCTTACCTATGATTACACTGTAAAAACATATGTTTTCATGGTAATGATATAGGTATAAGTTCGTTGTCTTAGAAAAAACTGAAAATTCAATGAGAATATTAATGTTGAAAGAAAAATTTTTATATTTTTTTTTTATTATAAGTTTTGTAAATGTATAAGTTGGATACGAGGCTCGTCGCTACGCTCCTCGCCTCGCATAACCTTATTTCGTATTAATTAACACTTAATTTTTTAATTTCCATGGTAACCACAATTATTTATATCTATAGATGCTTTGTTATAACATATATTTTCATGGTAATGATATAGGTATAATTAGGTTGTCATAGAAAAAATGAATATATACAATAATTGAAATATACTTTTATTGTATCTACTTAATGTGTTTATGTGGAGTATGTTATATACTCGGTTCGTTGCTACGCTTCTCACTGAGTAAATATATTTGTCGAATACTCGGTTCGTTACTACACTTTTCATAAAGTAATTATGTTTGTTAATACTGGGTTCGTCGCTACGCTCCTCACCGAGTAGGAATGTTGGGTGTATACTCGGTTCGTCGCTACGCTCCTCACCTCGTACATGTATTTGTTGAGTACTCGGTTCGTCGCTACGCTCCTCACCGAGTAGGAATGTTGGTTGTATACTCGGTTCGTCGCTACGCTCCTCACCTCGTACATATATTTGTTGAGTACTCGGTTCGTCGCTACGCTCCTCACCGAGTGGGAATGTTTGTTGGTTACTCGGTTCGTCGCTACGCTCCTCACCTCGTAATTATGTTTGTTGTATACTCGGCTCGTCGCTGCGCTCCTCACCTCGTTCAATGTAATTATATTGATTACTTATGATTTAAAAGTTTAAAGAAAGGAACTCTATCATTTTACACACTTACGTGAAGTCATAAATAAAAAGCCTTACACTCTAACAGTGGTTCGTCAAACTGTCAAAATATTTCTCAATCACAAATACTTGTAGTAAGAAATTTTAAGAAAGGTAATAATTTATTTTACATGCTGACGAGAAGTCATTAATTGGAATTAATGTAAAATATATTGCTTAAATATTATTTAAACTTTAAAGAAAGAAACTCTATCATTTTACACACTTACATGAATCCATAAGTAAAAAGCCTTACACTCTAACAGTGGTTCGTCAAACTGTCAAAATTTTTTTCAATCACAAATACTTATTGTATGCATTTTGATACATGTAATTCGTCCAATACAATGGGTTTCAATGATGTCTATATATTTCTTGCGTAACTGTACGTTTTTCTATAGTATTTCATAAGTAAAATTGTATGACATGAATATAACCAAACTTCAATTTGACATGTATAATATAAAATCATTTTCTACCAAGTTTCCTGTAATAAAATGTGTTTTATTGATATTGAACAATAAAATAATACATATTTACCATGATTTTTATACAATTTACGTGTATATAAGCGTCAAAATCTCCATCTGTCATTTGAAATTTTCGTTACACTTTTAACCCATTTAAACTGTATTTGAACGTACCAAAACTATGTAAAACCAATTAGAATACAATAATTTATAAATTTTATACACTTGAACACACTAAATCGATCACAAATTGTAAATGAATATTTTCAATGACATTTCATACATCTGTCATAATGAATGTTTTGACAGTTTAAATTCAATCTGACAGTGTATCTATGGCAACCACATCAACATTTAGTAATTTTTAGTAATTTTCATCAATTTTCATTAGTTTTATGTCAAAATTTTCTCAAAATTGGAAAATTTTAATATTCATAGTTTATAGACAGTATTTTCACCTAATAATTTTATTGTTGTTTTTTTATAAAAATTAAGACAGTATAGGTCTCAATATAGCACTTGAATGTTTGATAAATATACAAATTAGATTATATAGGGATAAAATTGAAAAAACCAGTGAGGCGGATAGTGCTTCGCCGTATAGATAAATACATGAGGTGGATTGAAATTTTTTTTTAATTAAATGTTTTTTTAGATAAATCAGTGTTTTTTGTTGGATACGAGGCTCGTCGCTACGCTCCTCGCCTCGCATAACCTTATTTTGTATTGATAAACACTTAATCTTTTTAATTTCCATGGTAACCACAATTATTTGTATCTATGGATACATTGTAAGAACATATGTTTCTAAGGTAATGATGTAGGTATAAGTTCGTTGTCATGGAAAAAACTGAAAATTCAATGAGTATATTATTTTTGAAATAAATGTTTTTTTATTATTTTTTTATTATAAGTTTTGTAAATGTATAAGTTGGATACGAGGCTCGTCGCTACGCTCCTCGCCTCGCATACTTTTATTTCGTATTGATAAAGTCTTTATCTTTTTCATTTCCATAGTAACCAAACTAATTCTTACCTATGAATACACTGTGAAAACATATGTTTCCATGGTAATGATATAGGTATAAGTACGTTGTCTTAGAAAAAACTGAAAATGCAATGAGAATATTATTGTTGAAAGAAATATTTTTTTATTTTCTTTTATTATAAGTTTTGTAAATGTATAAGTTGGATACGAGGCTCGTCGCTACGCTCCTCGCCTCTCATAACCTTATTTCGTATTAATTAACACTTAATTTTTTAATTTCCATGGTAACCACAATTATTTATATTTATAGATACTTTGTAATAACATATATTTTAATGGTAACGATATAGGTATAATTAGGTTGTCATAGAAAAAATGAATAATTGAAATATACTTTTATTGTATCTACTTAATGTGTTTATGTAGAGTATGTTATATACTCGGTTCGTTGCTACGCTTCTCACTGAGTAAATATATTTGTCGAATACTCGGTTCGTTACTACACTTTTTATAAAGTAATTATGTTTGTTAATACTCGGTTCGTCGCTACGCTCCTCACCGAGTAGGAATGTTGGTTGTATACTCGGTTCGTCGCTACGCTCCTCACCTCGTACATATATTTATTGAGTACTCGGTTCGTCGCTACGCTCCTCACCGAGTAGGAATGTTGGTTGTATACTCGGTTCGTCGCTACGCTCCTCACCTCGTACATATATTTGTTGAGTACTCGGTTCGTCGCTACGCTCCTCACCGAGTGGGAATGTTTGTTGGTTACTCGGTTCGTCGCTACGCTCCTCACCTCGTAATTATGTTTGTTGTATACTCGGCTCGTCGCTGCGCTCCTCACCTCGTTCAATGTAATTATATTGATTACTTATGATTTAAAAGTTTAAAGAAAGGAACTCTATCTAACTTACGTGAAGTCATAAATAAAAAGCCTTACACTCTAACAGTGGTTCGTCAAAGTGTCAAAATATTTCTCAGTCACAAATACTTGTAGTAAGAAATTTTAAGAAAGGTAATAATTTATTTTACATGCTGACGAGAAGTCATTAATTGGAATTAATGTAAAATATATTGCTTAAATATTATTTAAACTTTAAAGAAAGGAACTCTATCATTTTACACACTTCTGTGAAGCCATAAATAAAAAGCCTTACACTCTAACAGTGGTTCGTCAAACTGTCAAAATATTTCTCAATCACAAATGCTTGTTATAAGAAATTTTAAGAAAGGTAATAATTTATTTTACATCCTGACGAGAAGTAATTAATTGGAATTAATGTAAAATATATTGCTTAAATATTATTAAAACTTTTAAAAAAGGAGCTCATTCATTTTACACACTTACGTGAAACCATAAATAAAAAGCCTTACACTCTAACAGTGGTCCGCAAAACTGTCAAAATATTTTTCAGTCAAAAATACTTATTGTATGCGTTTTGATAATTGTAATTCGTCCAATACAATAAGTTTCAATGATGTCTATATATTTCTTGCGTAACTTTACGTTTTTCTATAGTAATTCAAAAGTAAAATTGTATGACATGAATATAACCAAACTTCAATATGACATGTATAATATAAAATCATTTTCTACCAAGTTTCCTGTAATAAAATGTGTTCTATTGATATTGTACAATAAAATAATACATATTTACCATGATTTTTATACAATTTACGTGTATTTAAACGTCAAAATATCCATCTGTCATTTGAACTTTTCGTTACACTTTTAACCCATTTAAACTGTATTTGAACGTACCAAAACTATGTAAAACCATTTAAAATACAATAATTTATAAATTTTATACACTTGAACGGCCGAAATCGGTTACAAATTGTAAATGAATATTGACAATGACATTTCATGCATCTGTCAAAATTCATTTTGACAGTTGCAAAATTCAATCTGACAGTGTATCTATAGAAACCACATCAACATTTGGTAATTTTTAGTAATTTTCATGATTTTTCATTAGTTTTATGTCAAAATTTTACGTAAATTTAATAATTTTAATACTCTGAGTTTATAGACAGTAAATTTCACCTAATAATTTTCTCTATATTTTTTTCTAAAAAATAAGACAGTATACATCATATAGTGGTACTTGAATTTTTGATAAATGTATAAATTAGAATATAGATATATAAAATGTAAAAACCAGTTATACGGATAGTGCTTCGCCGTATAGATAAAAACATGAGGTGGATAGAAATATTTTTTAATTAAATGTTCTTTAGATAAATCAGTGCTTTTTGTTGGATACGAGGCTCGTCGCTACGCTCCTCGCCTCGCATAACCTTATTTTGTATTGATAAACACTTATTCTTTTTAATTTCCATGGTAACCACAATTATTTGTATCTATGGATACATTGTAAGAACGTATGTTTCTATGGTAATGATATAGGTATAAGTTCGTTGTCATAGAAAAAAGTGAAAATTCAATGAGAATATTATTTTTGAAACAAAGGTTTTTAAAATTTTTTTTATTATAAGCTTTGTAAATGTATAAGTTGGATACGAGGCTCGTCGCTTCGCTCCTCGCCTCGCATAACCTTATTTTGTATTGATAAACACTTAATCTTTTTAATTTCCATGGTAACCACAATTATTTGTATCTATGGATACAGTGTAAGAACGTATGTTTCTATGGTAATGATATAGGTATAAGTTCGTTGTCATAAAAAAAGGTGAAAATTCAATGAGAATATTATTTTTGAAACAAAGTTTTTAAAAATTTTTTTTATTATAAGCTTTCTTAAATGTATAAGTTGGATACGAGGCTCGTCGCTACGCTCCTCGCCTCGCATAACCTTATTTTGTATTGATAAACACTTAATCTTTTTAATTTCCATGATAACCACAATTATTCGTATCTATGGATACATTTTAAGAACATATGTTTCTATGATAATGATATAAGTATAATTTCATAGTCATGGAAAAAACTGAAAATTCAATGAGAATATTATTTTTGAAACAAAGGTTTTTAAAATTTTTTTATTATAAGCTTTGTAAATGTATTAGTTGGATACGAGGCTCGTCGCTACGCTCCTCGCCTCGCATACTTTTATTTCGTGTTGATAATATTCTTATTTTTTTAAATTTCCATAGTAAACAAAATAATTCGTATCAATAGATACACTTTAAGTACATATGTTACTATGGTAATGTAATAGTTATAACTATAAGTGTGTTTCCATGGTAAATAGAAATTTATAATGAAATATTATTATTTAGAAAAATTATAGATTTTTGATTACTATATTTTAAGAATATGTAGAATAGATTTGAGGTTCGTCGCTATGTTCCTCACCTCGTTAATGTATTTTTTAAGTACGAGGCTTGTCGCTACGCTCCTCGCCTCGCATACTTTTATTTCATATTGATAATATAACATTTTTTTTTTAATTTCCATGGAAATATGTTTTATCAATATACGTAATACTATGATAAAACTTTTCATTAAGTAAATATTGCAGTTCGAAGTATGTCATATATTTTTATTATATCTACTTTTGTGGAGTAAATATGTTAAATACTCTATGCTATGCTTCTCACCTCGTAATTATGTTTGTTGAATACTCAGTTCGTCGCTACGCTGTTCATAATGTAATTATGTTTGTTGTATACTCGGTTCGTCGCTGTGCTCCTCACCTCGTTAATATATTTCTTGGATACTCGGTTCGTCGCTACGCTCCTCACCTCATAATTATGTTTGTTGTATACTCGGCATCGTCGCTGCGCTCCTCACCTCGTTAATATATTTCTTGGATACTCGGTTCGTCGCTACGCTCCTCACCTCGTAATTATGTTTGTTGTATACTCGGCTCGTCGCTGCGCTCCTCACCTCGTAAATATATTTGTCGTATACTCGGCTCGTCGCTGCGCTCCTCAACTCGTTCAGTGTAATTATATTGATTACAAATGATTTAAAAGTTTGAAGAAAGGAAATAATTTATTTTACATCCTGACGAGAAGTCATTAATTGGAATTAATGTAAAATATATTGCTTAAATATTATTAAAACTTAAAAAAAGGAGCTCATTCATTTTACACACTTACATGAAACCATAAATAAAAAGCCTTACACTCTAACAGTGGTCCGTCAAACTGTCAAAATATTTCTCAGTCACAAATATTTATTGTATGCATGTATGCTGCGCTCCTCCCTTCGTAATTTTGTATGTTGTATACTCGGCTCGTCGCTGCGCTCCTCACCTCGTTAATATATTTGTTGAATACTCGGTTCGTCGCTACGCTCCTCACCTCATAATTATGTTTGTTGTATACTCGGCTCGTCGCTGCGCTCCTCACCTCGTTAATATATTTCTTGGATACTCGGTTCGTCGCTACGCTCCTCACCTCGTAATTATGTTTGTTGTATACTCGGCTCGTCGCTGCGCTCCTCACCTCGTAAATATATTTGTCGTATACTCGGCTCGTCGCTGCGCTCCTCACCTCGTTCAGTGTAATTATATTGATTACAAATGATTTAAAAGTTTGAAGAAAGGAAATAATTTATTTTACATCCTGACGAGAAGTCATTAATTGGAATTAATGTAAAATATATTGCTTAAATATTATTAAAACTTAAAAAAAAGGAGCTCATTCATTTTACACACTTACATGAAACCATAAATAAAAAGCCTTACACTCTAACAGTGATCCGTCAAACTGTCAAAATATTTCTCAGTCACAAATATTTATTGTATGCATGTATGCTGCGCTCCTCCCTTCGTAATTTTGTATGTTGTATACTCGGCTCGTCGCTGCGCTCCTCACCTCGTTAATATATTTGTTGAATACTCGGTTCGTCGCTACGCTCCTCACCTCGTAATTATGTTTGTTGTATACTCGGCTCGTCGCTGCGCTCCTCACCTCGTTCAATGTAATTATATTGATTACATAATATGATTTAAAAGTTTGAAGAAAGGAAATAATTTATTTTACATCCTGACGAGAAGTCATTAATTGGAATAAATGTAAAATATATTGTTTAAAAATTATTTAAACTTTAAAGAAAGAAACTCTATCATTTTACACACTTACGTGAAGCCATAAGTAAAAAGCCTTACACTCTAACAGTGGTCCGTCAAACTGTCAAAATATTTCTCAGTCACAAATACTTGTAAGAAATTTTAAGAAAGGTAATAATTTATTTTACATCCTGACGAAAAGTCATTAATTGGAATTAAAGTAAAATATATTGCTTAAATATTATAAAAACTTAAAAAAAAGGAGCTCATTCATTTTACACACTTACGTGAAGCCGTAAATAAAAAGCCTTACACTCTAACAGTGGTCCGTCAAACTGTCAAAATTTTTTTCAGTCACAAATATTTATTGTATGCATTTTGAGAATTGTAATTCGTCCAATACAATGGGTTTCAATGATGTCTATATATTTCTTGCGTAACTGTACGTTTTTCTATAGTATTTCATAAGTAAAAATGTATGACGTGAATATAACCAAACTTCAATTTGACATGTATAATATAAAATCAATTTGTACCAAGTTTCCTGTAATGGAATATGTTTAATTGATATTGTACAATAAAATAATACATATTTACCATGATTTTTAAACAATTTACGTGTATTTAAGCGTCAAAATCTCCATCTGTCATTTGAAATTTTTGTCACACTTTTAACCCATTTAAACTGTATTTGAACGTACCAAACATATGTAAAACCACTTTGAATACAATAATTTATTAATTTTATACATTTGAACTCACTAAATCGATCACAAATTGCGAAATTAATATTGACAATGACATTTCATACATCTGTCATAATGAATATTTTGACAGTTTAAATTCAATCTGACAGTGTATCTATGGCAACCAAATCAACATTTGGTAATTTTTAGTAATTTTCATGATTTTTCATTAGTTTTATGTCAAAATTTTCTCTAAATTGTAAAATTTTAATATACAGAGTTTATAGACAGTAAATTTCACCTAATAATTTTCTTATTATTTTTTCGTAAAAAATAAGACAGTATAGGTCTCAATACGGCACTTGAATTTTACATAAATATATAAATTAGATTGTATATAGGGAAAAAATTTTAACTAGCGGCAGAATTCTGAACTACGTCTCGCGGTACATTGTGTTTTTGACGTTTATTCTGAGTTTTTATTTATTTAAAGAATTTGAACTTATTTGTTATTTTTTCTAAATTTATATCAACAGTAGTGACTATAGAAGAATTTCAATGGAAGTATTACATTTATCTATGACGTATTATTTAAATACGTACTACATTTAATTTGTAGATTAGAGGTTAAGATGGAGTTTTCTCCAAAAAAACCTGCTAAAAACAGAAAAATTTGCATTGTTTATGGCTGCAGTTCTTCTGCTAATAAAAGTCGAACAGTTCGATTTCATTAATTCTCAAAAAAAGGCGAAAGACTAGTTTGTGTGAAGAATAAATGGGGTGTCACAATGATGTGTGACAGTGTGACATATTAAAGGCATGGAAAAGAGCATTGAAAATTGCGATGATATTGCTGATGTGCTTCTACATAATATTACGTGGCCACTATTTATTATTTGTTGGCCTTCTACCATGCTTCCAGAAGATAAAGAGCAACGTCCGAACTTACATATACTATCTAAATCTAAGCAAATAAATGAATCCATACTACTATTTAAACTAAAAGTAAAATAAAACTACTGAAAACAACAACAAATAACTACAAAAATATTAATATTAAATACTACTAGAAAATATATACAACTACAAACTAATATCAACAAAGAAAAATGATAACCTATCTTAAACAAAATAATGCTACAATTAATAACTACTTACCTACAATAAAAAACTACAAAACAACTAATGGCTAATGTAAATATAACTATAGTCAATAATTAATAATAATAAAATCTAAACAAATCTACCAAATACACTAATAAAACACAAATTACCACAACTAGAGCACGCATTCGCCATAGAAGACCATACAAAATGAATCTGACATGTACCGCTAGAGATTTGTGATCAGCGCCATCTCTTGATAGTTTGGAAGCCCAATAGAAAATGTTTTATTGATTTTTATTTAAGTGTTCTAGATTTCGAGAAAATAGTGAAAATTAAAATTTTCAGTCCGTTTAATTGACAACCGGCTATGAACATTCGATAGCTTGGACTTTTTTAATAGTAACATTATTTTTACACTTTTGTGGACTCGTCCAGCTGTAATATTTATACATTCCCCGGGAAAACAAAAATGATTTAATAGTTATTTACATTATACGTGCGGTAAGTTTAGTTTTACAGCGCGAAGTGTTGTATTGAAGCACGACGCGCAGCGGAGTGCGTTAATAAAACTGAGCGATGTATAATAAACTTAACGCACACATAATGTATTACATTTTCTGGCCGATATACCTACTACTTGAAAAGAAAGATTTCCATTTATAACCTAAAAATATGACAATTTAATAATTCCCGCATAGACTACATGAGCGATTCAAATGTTACCTACCTTTCTCGATATTCTGTATTACAATTCATTTAATATAATTAAAATAAAATAAATCACCAATTCTCATCAATCCAATCAATCAGTTTTATCTTTTGACATTTTATTAGTTATGTCATATTTACCAACTGTGAAATATCTGTACTTAGTTAGGATAAGTGTTAAGAGATGGCGCTGCTGGCAAATGTCATTTTTATATAAAATTTTTAGTTTTATTTATTTCTATGTTACTTTATTTAACGATTTTTGAGGTAACTAGAGTTTTTTAAATCATTCTTTATTCTTACAAAGTTACTTTTTATTTTATTGGCCTCAAAAAGCTAAAAAATATCGGTGCGCGTTCCCGCACCGCGGTGTTTCAAAAATCATGAACACTGTAAAATCGTAGTTACCGCAAACCTAAATGATGGTTGTTTGTTATGTTTACAGTTCAGGAGGCCAGAAAGTAATTTTCTTCCAATTTTATGTTTAAGTAACTATAAATCTTGAACGAAATCTAATATCAAATACTTCCGATAATAGAAAAATCAAATGCCGAAAACCGGAAGTAGATATTTAATTTCGTTCAAAATTTACAGTAATTTAAACACAAAATTTGAAGAAAATTACATAATAGTTATTTACTTTACAAGTGAGCAAAGTAAGGAATTACCCACGAGAGAAATTTTAGCACACGAAGCCGAAGCCGAAGTCATCAAAACATTAGATAAAACCTGATGAAAAACAAATAACTTTCCACCAATAGATTTTTTGAATACTTTTTTTAAGTTTAGCATCAAAAATTCATTAGACAATGTGATATTTAGACATTAAAATAGACCAGTGCATGGGCACGTAATAGTACTTTAAATTATTTGACTCTAATGGCTGGTTTACACTGGATTTAATTCACAGATTTAGATTTAGAAATTTAGATTTGAAATTTGCGATTTACCTCCTGGTTCATACTGAATTTATTAAATTTGAAATCTGCCAATCAAGATTAGGCCTCAACTATTTGACATATGCTTTAAACAACAACAAAATAATCTTAACTTGTCATATGTGATGTTCTTCAATAAAAGATATTAAATTAATATCATATTTAACACTCTCCGCATCCATATTACAACAAAATTTTATGAAGATCACAAATAAATCAGTTTGATTGACAATCTGACACATTTCTGTTGCCAAAATTATTTTTTGTTTCCCAGTCAAGTTGATTGGTTGGATTTGGAGATTTTGATTTAGAACATAAAATATGGTGGTATTTTAAAAGTAAATTATAAATCTATAAATTTATAAATCCAGCATAAACCAATAATTGTTATGGATGCTTTATACTGGATTAATTTTCAAATTCAGATTTGAACCGAATTCATGCAGCCATTTTATTTTCATTTAATTTAAATTTGTTTTAATTTAAAATATAAATACGTATTATCAAATGTAAGCATTCATGCAATCATTTAATTTATGTTCTCATTTTCATTTTCATTTAATTTAATTTATAAGATAACCAACTTTTATCTTTTAAATGAAAATGATAAATTTTGACGTTTGTGATTGAAAAAGTTATATTTTAAATCGTTGAAAATTGAAATTCTTTGCTAAAATATGAATGATTTTGATGATTTAACTCTAGCAGAACTGATAAAAAATGATCAAATATACTTATTTGTATGATAAAAATGAAATTTTGTTCTAACATAAAGAAGCTCTTTTGGTTAGGATGTAGTAACATAGATTTCAATTTCAAAAGGTTATTATTGAAGAAATGTTTTTCCCGATAGTATCTGTTTGTAGAACAAACGACTTAACTGGGTCTTCGTTTCTTCATTTTTAAATTGTCTGATAGAGCACATAATCACATGTATATGATCATGACCACTATTTTAAAAAATTTCATGCTTGCAAAACACAAATTGCGTAATTAACAGACTTAAATGTGACACATGACGTATTTTGCTGCATCCATTCATTTTTATTTAATTTAATATTGTAGTGTTGCATGAATGATACATTTAAAAAAAAATTAGAATTAAATTAAAATTTAAAATTAAATTAAATGAAAATGAAAATGGTTGCATGAAAATATAAAATAAATGAAAATACATTTACTGGTTTATGCTCTATTTACAAATTTAAAGATTAAATATATTATTAATTTAATATCTTTGATTGAAGAACATCAAATATATCAAATTAAGGTTCTTATTTTGTTGTTTAATACATATGTCAGAAATTTGAAGTCTGATTAACAGATTTCAAATATAAGTCAGTATGAATCAGGAATCGAAAATATAATTTCTAAATCTAAATTTGTAAATTAAATCCAGCACAAACCAGGCATTACTATTCTACACCAGTAAATAAAAACAGTTATTATTAGTCAAATTCACCTCGAAGATATGACCACTACTCTACTTTGCATTGAACAATGGAGTTCGAGTGAAGATTACTGAAATAAAACAAAAATTTATTCTTTATTCAAAATCCTACATAAAAAAATTATTTTCCAAAAAACAAAAGTTAACAAAATTATTAATTTTACTGTGAACGGAATTGATATTTTAGTTAAAAATAAAATTTAGCTTACAAACATCAAATATAGTTCACCCCTACGACGCACAGTTGGTTCAGTAAATTATTTTTTTATGTATTTTACTGAAATTTGTAAACGTACAGTGTGGTCAACGGAAATCCCCATTTTACACACGTTATTAAACCTTTGACCAAGTCGTCTTCCTCACTGTATTTACAAGTGTACCTTTCGAAATCCTGTACTTTTTTGAAGCGTGATTAAGGCTTACATTTCGTCTAGCACATCTGCTAAAGATTTTTCTAATGTTTCTGCAAAATATTATTTAAGACGTCTAGTGCCCTATTTATGTTTATACACCTGCGGAATAGTAAAATAATGTGTATCTGCTCCAGAATTCCGCATTCAACCGAATGAATTTATGTTTTAAAGCAACATAATGTAGGTTTAAATATGTGAATGGTCAACTTTACCCTTTAGGTCAACTTGACCCCAAATTACTTCAAGAAGTGCGTAAATGTACAAATTCTTGAAACTTTGAATAGTAAAGTAATTTATTACATGTGTGATATAAAAGTTTTTATCTTTAATTATTGGTTTATCCAAACACATTACACATTTATTACTTCAACAAAAAGTTTTTAAACTGAAATTTTTCATATAAAGTTTAAATGAATTCGTTTTGTGTTAGGATGCAGCTGTAATTTTATCATTTTTAAACTCACGTTTAGTAATGATATACTTTACTTTTACTTGTATGTTGTGACGTGGTTGTGACTGAGCATAGTGTTTTTCAATTTTCTCCCATTTTATGATAACAGAAGTTAGGAAAATGGTACATTATTATCGAGGAGCCATATTGAAATACGAGGCACTTTATGCTGCGTATTTTAGGGCTGCAAAACAGGTGGTCTTGACGGACTCAACTGGAGGGTCGTACGAAGCATGATCGAGGTGATCTTCCGGTATACAGGAATCCACATTCTAATATGCAGTTACAACCCTCGAAAACTGGAGAAAACAAGAAAGACGATAGATTGTCATTTCTTTTTGACTTCTACATGTGATAAGGGGACAAACTGCAGATATACTCAGAATGATTTTGGAGAAGACGCACGTCATCAACCTGAAAAAAAACTTTATAAAGTGAAAAATAACTTGTACAGTTTATTGAGGTATGCTAATGTTTAAAATAAAACGACGTAAAAAATACTAGCCTTAAGAAAAGTATATTTAATGCAATGTACAGTAATTTTGTAGTCAATTTTATTCATTTATTAGAATTTTAATATATTAAATATAATTGTAGTTCATTTTTTGTTCGCTATGTTGTTGCTATTGGTAAATGATCACGTTTACATACAAAATTCACATCGAACTGTCACTTTACTATCAGACTTTACTGTGTTGTTCAAATTTGTACTTCTTGTGATCCAGTGTTTTATAATATGTATGTATAAATATATTTTGTTTATTGCAACAAATCTCGTATAAAAATGGCGGCACGTGTGATGCAACACGCATTGCATTTTCATTTCAATAAAAATTAGTATCCCATATAACCGTTGTTGCATAGTGACGTCATTATCTAGTAATATTTTTGATGACGTGCGTCTTCTCCAAAATCATTTTGAGTATATCTCCACAATCCTGAAAAAGCAGTAGGAAAGTTTCGGGACGAAACAGATCTAAGGAGGGGGCAGAGTAACGGACGCGGCAGCGACAAGTTGAAGCTTGCCGGCTTACGACGCGACGCGCCGCCGAGTGAATGACGCAAAGCTAGCGAGTTCGGACAAGTCGTTTGCTCCACAATAGCGATTGTTCCAGACCCTTCTAGAAACAAGGAACGTGGTATCTAAAAGAGCGAATCATCGTTGGTGGGGACAGTAGACTCCGAAGCTACTATGAAGAGCTTGTGAACATAAATATATCGCTCGGTCTGAATATAAATATATCGTCTTAAATAAATATCGCTGGGCTAGTTTATATAAATAATAGTGTTTATTCAAAGTAGTGATAAGTGTATGTTTCTAAGTTTTTGTATTCGTTATTTTAGCGTTATATACCTAGTGTTAATTAACTTTTACTAATTATTATAATAATTATTCATTACTTGTTATTAATAATATTTCTTTTCGTTTAAATAAAAACGTTTTAAACCCACGAACGTTACAGTACATTCACTTGAACTGCCTTTGCTTTTAAATAAAGGACAAATAAGAACACGTTTTCAATTATCAGGAGCACGCTCCATTTCAAACAAAATCAAAACAGATAAACTAACCAATCAAACAATATTTCACCACCATGTTTCTACATTTCATTTGTTATACCATTCAAACCGGGAGCCGTACCATTCTTTAGACGCAGCATTGCAAACCTGACATCACCTTCATCTACATCCTATTCAACGTTTTTAACATTTTTTGCATTTCCTCTTTTATTATTCACTCCATATACAACACCACACAATTATTTAAAAAAACTCACATCATCTATCCTTTACATCTGACTCATTGCACAACATTGCATTCGCATTCTTAATTGCTTTCACTGGTCTTATAATCCTACCTCTCAAACTCTTTACAGTCTGCCAAAACATTCTCTTATTCATACTACCGATAATATCCATTACTATTGTTATTAATTTTTGTATTTAGTTTTAAAAGATAGACTTAATATACACAAATTTAATCATATTATGGACTTTATCAGCATTAAACTTCCCCGGTGTCAGTTTTGTACAAATATAAATTGCATGCGCATGCGCATAACCAAGCATTGGATTGTGTGAGAGAACCAATATTTCCATCGCCATCTCAGAGTTAAGCTGAGAGCTCAGTACAAGCCATATATTTAATAATAAGGTCCGATATTTCCATCTACGACTAAAGTACCGAATAAATTGTTCGCCGAATAAATGAAAAATGTCGCATCGAAATCATAGCTCAAATGATACTCAAGGAGCACCAGGAGATTCCACTCACATGTAAAAAAATGGTACCGTCGTTGCTATTGTAATTATAATTGCGGCCACAACCGTTAGATGGCATCGCATGTAATATTTATAGATATTTTTTAAATATTTATAATTATTTTATTCAAGACAATAAAAATCAAAGTCACATATGTCAAAAATAAAATATATTTTGAAAGAATTATTAAGAAATAAATACAATGTACAAATATCGAATGTATTTTCGCTGATCCATTTGCATGATACCTTTTATATCAGTGAATTTAACAATCTCATTCTATCCACTATTCATCTAACATTGATATTTTCCATCATACACTCAGACCATGCTAACTTCGCAGAGAAAGGCATATATTTCTTGTCGCATCTTTGAAAAATATTGAAAATATAATTAATAATTATATTCTATCGGATTTGGCATTGGAAATAGCGACAAATTTACATATGGTCAAATTTAGTTTAAGGCTAGAATTCCATCACGTAATAATGCTCTATGAATCTTTCATTTATTATTTAAAGGAAAATGATTGATGGAAAATAAGATCTTCGTTTCGTACTTAATACATTATTCAAATTCGTATATATTTACTTCCCAGTTGATGGAAATCCACTGAAAATTAATATTCAATGTTAATTACATAAATATCAATATTTGTAATTTAAGTACTTACAATAACGTACCATTGTACATCAATGAAATATTACTTCACATAACGTTAAAATTCTAATTTTAAGAACTTTTCAATATAAACTTGTGTTTTTGGAAAAATTGTGACAGATGTGACAGATTTTGATAATTGTTTTAAATAAATCGTAGCCTACGTTAATATTCTATAAGCAAATATAAGTGCGGCCAGATCCGGCAGATGGCACGCGCAACGCGAACCTAATTTTCCTATGCAAGTGAAATCTCCTGGTGCTCCTTGATGATACTTATTGTACTAGTTATCATTTGTTGATGCGTATTTTTTAATTTGTTTGACGAATAACTTATTCGGAAGTTTATTCGTAGATGGAATTATCGGCCCTAAATTTGGCGCACTGCTTACACCAAATCACGGTATATGAGATCTGAAACTAAAACATTTATATTTATATGTGTAAGAATTAAGAAAGTCGTGTGGTGATCATCATACCAGATTTTTTAATAAGAACTCGATAATATTTCAATAAATTATTACTTTTTCAGAAGTACTACATAAAGAAATATACACGAATTAATCAAATAGAAGTATGTGACAACTCTGCCAGTCCCTTACTAGATATGTTGCATGCTCGATTAACGCAGGTTCATAATAGGGATACTATAATTAATCACGTGGTTGATTTACATTACGACGTAAATAATTTGAAGGTAAATATTCGTACGAATTTATGATTCAAAATAAAACTTAATTTTTATTTCTATTTAGCTTGAAATAAAGTTGACAAAATGTGAGAACGAAGATAATTTAGATACCTGCGAACTATTTGCTGTTTTAAAACCCTTGGATTCTTGTATATTTATCACTATGAACAACACTGGATGGAATACTTATGTTGAAGCATATCATCCACCTTTGCGGTGTCCAGTGAAAAAAGTAATTAATTTTACAAACTTCATTCATGATATTTGAT
Organism: Poecilus cupreus; assembly: GCA_963942605.1. Classification (NCBI taxonomy): domain Eukaryota; kingdom Metazoa; phylum Arthropoda; class Insecta; order Coleoptera; family Carabidae; genus Poecilus; species Poecilus cupreus. Next base: position 13,081,947 of record OZ012731.1, read on the forward strand.
AATTAGTGATTGGTCATTTTAGAATAAATACAGGGTAATTAACGGGAAGTTTAGTATAGAATTTTTCAAGATTTTCCCAGTGACAAACTCATATTGGAGAGTAGAATTAAAAATTTCGAATGGACGTGAATATACGACTGTTTGTATAGCAGGCAGAGTTGTTGCTTACAGGGTAAATCAAAATTAATATATAGATATTTATTGTAACCTTTCACATATAACTTTTCAATATTGCACAAATTTATTACTCAATATATATTAACAAATGTATTAAATTTTAATCAATAAAAAATAAATGATGTGTATCTATACTTTTAATTTTAACAGATTACATAAAAGACAACACTTGTGTATGTATTTGATTCTTTTACCGCTTTTATCATGTCACAGATAAAATTTGGCGAACTTTGCAGTATGATATTTCTATAACACTGTTTTGGAAACTACTCATTCTCCAACAAAAATTTGTTATGAAATCACTAACATTCCATACGCTTCGTATGGAATATTTTCGACGAATCAGAACCGCGATATATAAAATATTTTGATTCAGTTACTATGGTTACGTCTAACGTCTATTTCAATTTTATTTTTTGAGTTTGACGTTTTCAACAGTTTTATATTTGTATTTTTTACATAATTTCCAAAATCTTGTTATAGAAAGCATAGTCTACAACATGTAACGGAATGGCATATCCCACACTCGCAAACCGTAGTCCTCGCCTTCGGCTCGCGTGGAATATGTGCCATTCCATTACTTGTTGTAGAATATACTATTCTGCTATAGTCTATTCCAAATACGGTACAACTTGGAACTAATTCAAAAAATGTCTGATTCAATTCAGATCATTTTATAAAGTCATAAAGCGCGAAAATTTAAATTACTTATTAAAAATTTCTTAAAACAATTTAAAATATATTTTCTATGAACGGTATTTCATAAAAGCCAGGTACTACTAAAATGATACAAGTTAAAGATAAAACAAAATTAGAGGAAACATATTTACAGATAAAATACATAATACTATCACAAGTTGTAAACAGAATGAACTGATTGCTGTGTAAGTTGTACTCGTTAATTATCTCCTCCCAACCAATAGGATGATTTGGTGCGATTTGAGAGTTAGTTCTAAGTTGTACCGCTATTTGGAATAGACTATAATGGAATTAGCTTGAAATTCATCTAAGATGGCATCTATTATTCTCATTAATGTCCATTCTACCATCTATGTTCTGATTGTTGATTATTTGTATAAATTAAAAACATATGCAAAAATGCCAAATGTACGCGGAAGGAGCCATTGGTGATTATCAAAATGCTTTTATGAAAGGCGAAGCCACAATGGAGAATATATTTCTGCTAAACCCAGACTATTGAAAAATGGGAACATATCATACCTCTATACTGCATTTTTATTGATTTTAAAACGGCCTATGATAGTGTTAATAGAAATAAACTTTGGAAAGCTTTGGACGAATTAGGAATACCAGCTAACATAATCAGTCTTATTATATAATGTCAACTAATAAACAAAACAACATGGTACGAATTCAAGGTATTCGATCCCAATGCTTCTCGACAAACTCTGGTTTGAAACAAGGGGACTCCCTAGCCCCGGCTTTATTTAATTTAGCCCTAGAGAATGTGGTAAGGGAAGCCAACATGAACACAGCAGGTACTGTGTTTTTTAAATCACATCTGATACTAGCTTATGAAGATTATTTGGTAATTATGAGCAGAAGTATAAAGGATCTTAAAGAAGCCACACTAATGTTTAAGAAAGCGGCAGAATTTATGTGACTCATAAAAAACGCTGAAAAAACAAAAGCAATGGAGATAACTCGACAGAATGGGTGACTAGGACCAAGCCAAGATGATCTAAATCTTAAATGATGATCTAAAGGTCTTAAATTTAATCCTGCCACTACTCCTACCGTGAAACAATTTGAAACGTTTGTCGCAGAACTCGATAATGTCCTTAGTTTTATTAACGACCAAAATGTTACTTTGGAAGTGACGCACACATTAATGAACTACAAAAAACATATCAATTGTAACGGGAGACCGGAAGAGATTAAAACTCAGTCCACCCTAAGATCGAGTAAACAAAAGATTAAAGATAATGACCTTATTCTTACTAAAGCGGATAAAGGAACCTGCATCATTATCATGTATACCCGTGACTATATTAAAAAAGTCGAAACTTTTTACCTCCCGCCTACCTCTCGGTACGGGAGGTATTGTTTTTGGTTAAAAAATTGGGTAGTGAGTTTTCAATGAATAATCACGTTTTAGGGTCCCTACAATACGATTTTACTATTTTCGCGATGATGTCTGTATGTATGTGTGTGTGTGTAGTCTGTGGCAATTTTTTCGTCTCGTATAACTCAAATACTATAATACCAAAAAGTATAATTCAGTGAATTATTGCTTCTTATATTTAAATGAAGAGTTGATTAGATTTTTGATAAAATTGGTTAACCGGAAGTAGCAGTTTACTTGAAGCCCTTAACAGTTTTTCGTGAAAAACACGGTTAAATTTCTTTTTTCAACAATTTATGTTATCTTGAAAGTTGAAATGTTATTTTTAAAGTTGAAGAATATTTAATTTTACATGTGTTTTGATTACACTAATTTGATTAATTTTCATTAGATTTAGAGATAATAAAATATAAGGAAATTAGATTTTACAAATCTTGCATTCCTAGTACACCATGGAAACATTTAAAAATTTTAATTTTTTACGAAATGTGACACTTGCCATGATGTGTGATTCTGAAGCTGTTTTCTTCGTGAAATATATGTCAAAAAATTAAATAAATATACGAAAGAAAATTAAAATTCTCAAATATAAATAGAAAATAAACAAATAAAAAGGTATGTTTCTGTATCATCAAATACTATTTTGTACCGTTTAAGAGTAGTATTGGGCGGGAGGTTATGTGCTGGACACATCAGATTTTTTGGATTGTGATACTTTTAACATCGCTAAATCTAACCCGAACAATCAATTTTGTCTGAAAGTCAAAAAAGCAATTAAATTGCATAAAGAATTTTTAGACTTCTTCTATGTCACAGCTGCTATGCCCATGCATCCGTCTTAAGCCTATTCTTTACGGTCTCTCAAAAATACATAAGCCCAACTTTCCGATCAGGCCCGTGGTTTCTTTCATTCAGGCTTATTCACGTGTCAATTGTTACTAAACAAGAAATTGTTAAGTAACAATATTCAATAACAATCTTGTTCGTATTTTGTATTCAGCTGTCAAATTGTTATTGAACTGTAACATACGTAAAGATTCTTGTTATCATATTGCATGAAGTTATCTACAAGACGCTTGTCATTTTTAAAAGTCGAAGTGTTCCCAACCTGACAGAAATGAACTAATAACAATTTCAGTATAAAATAATAAATTTGTAGGTATAATTACTATGAATTTGTGTACTGTATACAAATATAAGATAAAAGTAACCTAAAAATATAATTATAAGCTTGTAATTAAAGGTTACAATTGCAATATTAAATTTCAACTGGTGGCAAGCATACTCTGTATAAACATGTGTTCTTAGTTGTCACAGTTGCTGAAATTACTTATAGGTTAGGTGCATGTTCATTTCTCAAAACTTTTTTATAAATTGTTAAAAAATAACCATACAGCCCCAAAAATATCAACGAATCAATACAAAATGATCGTTTAATTTTTGGAAAAAAATAAATTACAAAACAGAGGAATGTAGTTTTAATAATTATCACAATTTATTAAATATATAATCTTCTCTTATGTGGTTATTGAGTTTTCGGACATGGGAATTAAAATAAAAGAGTTTTTAAAACCTATAAATAAATATATTTAATACTTTCTTCCGCTTGCTTGAATTGTGATTTATATAACCTTTAATTGATATAGGAAATATCATCAAAACGTTGTAAAATTCTTTAATATATTTAGTTATTTCATCAAATAATTCAATCTTTGTCTGTCACTATTTTCTAAAAACTACACAATTATGTTTTCTGGATAAGAAATCACTGATCACTGACATTTCAAAGCTGACTCGAATTAATTCTTGTCTAGAACACTTTCAAAAGTATATAATAACCAAATTCTCTACAGACCATAATTAATCAAAACGTGTACTTTTGATACAGATTACATATTTGTTTATTAACTTATTATTGTACTATTTTAATAGTTTTCGGTGTTATTTGCAAGAGCATCCACTAGAAGCACAAAGCCGTTCGCCAGTTTAACCTAGCATAACAATCTTGTTGACGTCCAGGCAAGTGCCGCGCAGCTCTTGCCAGATTTCTAACAATTATTGTTGAGTCAACAAGATTTTGTTGACACGTGAATATGAATCTGAACAATTATCTTTAAAATAACAATTTCTTGTAATGTAACAAGACAAACTTCATAACAATGTACACGTGAATAAGCCTGATTAACTCACCTACTTACAATTTAGCCAAAGCTATGAATAACATACTGACTTCAAATTTCAATATTGTGTCTCGCCACTCAGTGAAGAATTCCACGGATCTGATCAATAAGCTTAATCTCATAAAAGACATAGATAATTGTACAATGATTTCATTCGATGTTACCAATCTTTTTACGAATGTCCCAACACCGGAAACAGAAGGCTTAGTTAAAAATATCCTGAACGATTCGTCTTGGTCTGATAAGATGTACGAAAATTTTCTTCATCTTCTACACTTATGCCTAGAACAAAATTATTTCATCTTCAACGGCAACATTTATAAACAAGCCGATGACTTAGCTATGGGTTCTCCGTTATCGGGCACAATGGCTGAAATCTTCATGAGTCACTTTCAGCAAAGAATATTTGACGAACTTGCTGCTTTGGCCACTAAGATTAGCTTCTGGTGTCGATATGTCGATGATATCTTATGTTTCTGGACTGGTTCTGTGGATGAATTGAATGATTTTCATTCAAGCTTAAATAACCTTCACGACAAAATTAAGTTTACAGTTCAACTAGAATCTAATAAGGCAATTAACTTCCTTTACTTAACAATAACTAAGACAAATAACGGTAAAACCGTAGTTTATGGCCAATTGTGAAGTTAGCTACGGATCGCCAATCAACAGAACGAGTGATCAGGAATTGGACTATTACTCAGCACTCTATAATTTGTAACCCTCCTAAAAGGGGTACAAAATAATAAGGGGTCCTGTCGAGACTGGGAGTCAACAGAAATAGTAGGCCGAAATAACAAATAGTAACATAGAAATATATTTAAAGAATATAAATAAATACATACTGTAACGGACGCGGCAGCGACAAGTGGAAGCTTGCCGGCCTATGCCGCGCCGCCGAGTGAATGACGCAACGCTTGCAAGTTCGGACAAGTCGTTTGCTCCACAATAGGGAATATTCCCGAAGCTTCCAGAAAAAAGGAATCGCCGGCAGCCGTCAGTCAGTCTTTTAGATGACTCGGACTCAGTTAGTCGAGTTGAGTCAGTCAGTCGTTTAAATGACTCGGACTCAGTTAGTCGAGTTGAGTCGGCCAGTCAGTTAGTTGACTCAGACTCAGTCAGTTAGTTGACTTGGACTCAGTTAGTCGAGTCGGTCAGTCAGTCAGTTGACTCCCGAGCAGTCGTTTAAATGACTCGGAGTAAGTTATTCGAGTTGAGTCGGCCAGTCAGTTAGTTGATTCAGACTCAGTAAGTCAGATGACTTAGTCGACTCCGAAGCTACTATGAAGAGCTTGTGAACATAAATATATCGCGCGGTCTGAATATAAATATATCGTCTTAAATAAATATCGCTCGGCTAGTTTATATAAATAATAGTGTTTATTTATAGTAGTGATAAGTGTTAGTGTATAAGTTTTTGTATTCGTTATTTTAGTGTTATATACCTAGTGTTAATTAACTATTACTCTTTATTATAATTATTTGTTATTAATAATAGTTTCATTATTTGAATAAAAACGTTTAAAACCCACGAACGTTACAATGCAGTTTACACAGTTTTACTTTTACACTTCTATAGCTTGTACAAATTTGCCTGGCGATTGATTCCATTAGTGTTTCTCAGCAGGTATTCCATAAGAGGATTAAAGAAATTTATGAGGGACTACTTTACAGGGTTGTACTGGATAATATTTTCAAATGAGTTTTACACAAACAGACACAAGTAATATCAAAATATGAAAAATTTTAATACAATGAATTTTAAATGTCGTTTTCTGAAGGTATATATGTATAAAATTATCTTACTTAACAGTTTTCGGGGAAACAATTGAAAAGATAATCGTATTAAAAATTTCTGAGATTTGAAGCATCTAAGCCAAAAATTATAATAATCCACTCCTGAACATCAGACAAACTTGCACCCCGCTGGCTAGGGCTGGCTTATCCCATTAGCAAGTCAAGTCAATCGCCAGGCAAATTCGAACACGCTATATCTGGTCAGCTGGAATCGGCCTCGGTACTCCGGCACTTATTGAATGTACACACTAACTTTCAGAACTACTTAAACTTAATTTAACATAACCCGGAATTAACTAACTTCCTAACTTACATATTAGCACTTATATATAATTGTACAAGTGCTAAGTCAGCAAAATAAGTGTCACAAGTAAACAATATTATTTACATTATTTGACCTTATTACCTAATTATTACGTGATCTATATTGCGCTGACTTAGTACTTGTTACACTAGTAATCACAATTGAGCTTTAGATAATCAAAGCTCCTCTTACCTTAAACAACTCCAAGGAAGGATCTCTTGCAATTCAGTAGGAGGAGACTTGGAATAACTGTGGACTTGCTTGCAAGATACTTCCTCAATAAACATATGAAGACAATTGGAATCACCGATGACGATTTACATAGAAGATGCGGTTTCGACGAAGAGTCGTCGGAACATGTAGTTTGTGAATGCGCGGCGTTGACTGTCACCAAAAGTAAACATTTAGAGGTAAACAGCTTTCCTGGAGATAGCAGGACTCTGTTGGGAACCTTTAAGCGGGATTTATAATGAAGTAAAGTAAGAAGTAACGCAAGAAGCAATGCAGGCGGTGACGCAGAAGTAAAGCAAGAAACTTCGGTAGGCTTTATAATGAAGTATCCGTGGCTGCTTACAGCCAATCACAAGGCTAGTGCGTGTTGCTTCTTCAGCTGTTTGAATTTGACGTTTGTACTGTATTGGGCTTCCAATCTATCAAGAGATGGTGCTGATCACAAATCTCTAGCGGTACATGTCAGATTCATTTTGTATGGTCTTCTATGGCGAATGCGTGCTCTAGTTGTGCTATTTTGTGTTTTATTAGTGTATTTGGTAGATTTGTTTAGATTTTATTATTATTAATTATTGACTATAGTTATATTTACATTAGCCATTAGTTGTTTTGTAGTTTTTTATTGTAGGTAAGTAGTTATTAACTGTAGCATTATTTTGTTTAAGATAGGTTATCATTTTTCTTTGTTGATATTTGTTTGTAGTTGTATATATTTTCTAGTAGTATTTAATATTAATATTTTTGTAGTTATTTGTTGTTGTTTTCAGTAGTTTTATTTTACTTTTAGTTTAAATAGTAGTATGGATTCATTTATTTGCTTAGATTTAGATAGTACATGTAAGTTCGCACGTTGCTCTTTATCTTCTAGAAGCATGGTAGAAGGCCAGCAAATAATATATAGTGGCCACATAATATTATGTGGAAGTACATCAACAATATCATCGCAATTTTCAATGCTCTTTTCCATGCCTTTAGTTTGTCACACTGTCACACATTATTGTGACACCTCATTTATTCTTCACACAAACTAGTCTTTCACCTTTTTTTGAAAATGAATGAAATCGAACTGTTCGACTTTTATTAGCAGAAGAACTGCAGCCATAAACAAGGCAAATTTTTCTATTTTTAACAGGTTTTTTTGGAGAAAACTCCATCTTAACCTCTAATCTACAAATTAAATGTAGTACTTATTTAAATAATACGTCGTAGATAAATGTAATACTTCCATTGAAATTCTTCTATAGTCACTACTGTTGATATAAATTTAGAAAAAATAACAAATAAGTTCAAATTCTTTAAATAAATAAAAATTCAGAATAAACGTCAAAAACACAATGTACCGTGAGACGTAGTTCAGAATTCTGCCGCTAGTTAGCGTATTTTAATATTGGAAGCCCAATAGAGAGAGCACTTGCTAGTCGAATGTAGAACAGAATCGGTTTTAAGTAGAATGCTAAAGTTGACGATGGTAACAATAATGTACCCTTCAAATAAAAAAATCGGCAATTATTAAATTTTCTAATAAAAAACGTAACGAAAGCCTTCGTATTCGCTGTAATAATAATATCTTACCACAAGTTGAAAATCTTAGAGTACTTGGTCTTGAACTACAAGAAAATCTAATTTGGGAGCCTCACATAGATAATCTTTGTTAACAATTAACATCCCTGTGTTATCTTCTTAAAAGGTTAAGACAACTCACGAACGTGAATACTGCAAGAACTTTTTATTACGCAAAGTTTTATCCAATTCTTAGTTATATCATAATTCTTTGGGGTATGTCACCATCATCAGTACGCGTTTTTAAAATGCAAAAACGTGCTATACGAAATATTTTTCTACTGAATAATAGATCTTCCTGTAAAGAAATATTTAAAAGAGAAAAGTTGTTAACCTTACTTTCTATATTTGTATATAATACACTAGTTAACACATGGAAAAAAATAAAGACATGTATCAAACTATTAGTGACACCCACAATTATGACACTCGAGGAAAACAAAATTTTAAAATTCCAAGAATTAAATTAAATAAATCTGCATTAAATCCAAACCATATTGGTACTAAACTATTTAATCATTTACCATCAACCATTAAAAATATTAACACAATAATTAAATTTAAATCAGACCTCAAAAATTTCTTAACATCTAAGAATTATTACAATGTCTCTGAATTTTTAAATGACAGATTGTAACAATATTGTAATCGTAATTTATGTATATACAGGGTGTTAATACTAAGTCGTTACACCCGAAAATGGTAGATAGAACTCATTAAAACAAACAACTTTTTTCAGCTCAAATTTTTTATTTCGAGCCCCATTTCATAGTTATTGGCGTTCACTTGTTTTTCGAAAAATCGTCATAACTCCCTTATTTTAAGGAATATTTAAAAAATACAAAAACTTTAAGCATTTGCTTTCGGTTCTCTAAAACACTTGTATTTACAATTATATTCTATTTCATCAAATAACAAAATGGCGACCAATCAAAAATTTCTAAACAATATATTTTGAAAACCACCCCACGGATTTTCGAAAAAAAAAACATTTTTAAAATCCTTAAACTTTCTATTACAATATTTGTCTGAAATATTTTTTTCTATCTGGCCAACAAAAGTTTTTATTGAAATTAAATTGCAAGATAAATTTTAACAAACTGCAACAATCATTTAAAACAAAGTAGGCTTGCTGCCATTAAACAAGAAAAACAAGAAACAAACAAGAAAAATAAAACAATAAACAATGAATCAACAAGGGTGGGACTAAATATTAGTTTCAAAGTGGCCACCATTCGCAGCAACGCAAGCCCGGCAGCGTGCTTTGATGTTGGTGGAGACCTTCGCAAGAACACTTCTCTTTTATATCTTCTGCTGCAGCCACGATTCTAGCCACTAGTTCTAACTCTGTGTTCACTGGTGTCTCGTAAACAGAGGTCTTCATCTAGTGGAGTTAGGTCGGGGCTCCGGGCTGGCCACGCAACCTGACCTCTCCTCCCAATCCACTTATTCTGGTATTTTCTATTTAACAATGCGGTGACTTCTCGCGTTCTGTGAGCCGGTGCCCCATCATGCTGAAACCAAAGTCTCCGCCTTATGTTTAGTGGCAAGTCTTCAAGTAGTTCCGGCAGCACAGTATCCAAGAAAATAAAATAATTTTCCCCATTCAAACGGTTTGGGAGAACGTAGGGTCCAATAACGTACTCCCCTATAATAAATGGTGCGTGGGGATTCTCGTCAGCCCACAAATGATTATTTTTAGAATTAAATACCCCGTCCCTTGTGAAGCAAGCTTCGTCGGTAAACAAAACAAATTTTTCAAAATGCCTTCTCAGATTACAACGTCGAAGGAGCCAACGACAGAACAATAGTCTTGGCTGGAAGTCGTCAGGTCCCAAAGCTTGAACTTTTTGCCTAGAGTACGGGTAAAGGCCCTGCTCATTCAGAACTTGCCAAACACTGACATGATTCACATTTAATCTGTTCCCTATTATGCTTGTGCTCGTCGATGGCTCATCTTCAATAATGTTAAGTACAGCCTCTTCAAATCTAGGGGTTCGACGTACCCTGTTGGCGTTTCCACCAGTTGTTGGGTAGAAACAACCAGTTTCTAACAAACGCCTACAAATTTTTCTGAAGAGTTGGCTACTTGGTTGTTGACGATTCGGGTATCTTTCCCGATAAATTCTTCGAGCTTCCTGTGCATTACGCCTTGCCTCCCCAAAAACCAGAAGAATGTCAAGAAGTTCAACTTTTTCATAATGATGCATGTTTACGTATAAATTATGCAAAATACAAACATACAAACGGACATACACGTGCGCTAAATTTGAAGTAACTTGTTTTTGAGTACTTGTCAAATCTAATCTCTTTTTTGTTTCATTGTTTTAAGCAGCTTCTTCATTTTAAATGCTTTTTTTTAGTTTGTTAATACTTATGTAAGCCAAGTAAGTGAACAAAAACTTTTTTTTTGCCGGATAGAAAAAAATGTTTCAGACAAATATTGTAATAGAAAGTTTAAGGATTTTAAAAATGTTTTATTTTCGAAAATCGATGGGATGGTTTTCAAAATATCTTGTTTAGAAATTTTTGATTGGTCGCCATTTTGTTATTTGATGAAATAGAAAATAATTGTAAATACAAGTGTTTTAGAGAACCGAAAGCAAATGCTTAAAGTTTTTGTTTTTTTAAATATTCCTTAAAATAAGGGAGTTATGACGATTTTTCGAAAAACAAAAGAACGCCAATAACTATGAAATGGGGCTCGAAATAAAAAATTTGAGCTAAAAAAAGTTGTTTGTTTTAATGAGTTCTATCTACCATTTTCGGGTGTAACGACTTAGTATTAACACCCTGTATGTAGACTGTTCCTATACCATGTATTTTTTGGTCGACAGGAAATAAAATATTATTATTATTTAAATATATCGGTAATATAGCTTTCTACACTGTAGTTTGAAATAGTGCATCCGGAATGGTCAGAGGTAGAAAGTAATGCAAGAAGTTGGAAGTTGACCAACTTTTGCGTTGCGTTGCTTCTGCGTCTCTGCGTTGCGTTTTGTTATAAAGCAGTATGTACAGTCCCGTACATTTATCTTTTGCGTTACTTTACTTCAACCGCGTTGCTTCTTGCCTTACTTCATTACAAATCCCGCTTTAGACTATGGGGAAGTACAATGGGCCTTTTAGTCTGAGTATATGTGGCTTCTAATTAACCCCCGCTCAACCTCGCCAAAACTACAACATGTAAATATCATATATTATTATAATTATGACCTACATTTTATTTATTATCTTTTATCTATCTTTTATAAATATTGTCATTACCATATACATCAAACTCATTAGGCTGTTATCTCTACCATTCTGCTATGCACCAGATTTTCATGATATGTCTAATTATTCAGCAAGTGATATAAATACTGTACATTTAAATATAAGGATACTTAAAATAATTCTTACCTTTTTGTGACATTTTACTAAAGGAATCAGTATGCAAGTAAGAGTAAAAATAATTTTATATGTTTTTATTATTTTCGTTGGATGTTTCCTAAGGGTTTCTAATAATAAAGAGGTAAAACTAAAAAATAAATCATTGAATATATTAATATTATTGTAATTTTTAGATTCGTAGACTCTCTCGAGTAGATCGCATATACGTGTGTAATAGGACTTCCAATGCAGCTCTAGCCGTAAGAAGCATAAACATATTAAATCCAGCAGGCGAAAATGCAGTCATAAACGTTAAAGCTAAACTCCAAAGAAAGATGCGTGGAAATCCACAAGTATGCAATAATATTCAGAAAAGGTTTTCTTGATGAAATTATTTAAAAAGTATATTCATCTAAACTTCGATATATTTATTTATCCAACAACTCTTAATAAATGCTCTATAACTATGGCGATTTTAAACAAGGAAAGTAACAGATTACCCACTAGTGGGTATAATTTTGATTATTTCATTCATTACAAATTTGACCAGTCAGAATGTATCATTTTCTATTGTTTTTTTACAGCACCATGCTGTTTATTCGCGATTAAATTGAAGCTAGCTTTTATATGCAAATTTTGAACATTTTGAAGGCATATTTAGCCGGATAATTAGTTGCAGAAGCAAAATACATTTTACCTTTACTGGCATTCTATGTCTTTAAACATGCTGAATTATTCAATTCAAGCTATTTTGATTTACAAATTTTTGACATTTATTTAACAAGTAAAAATAAAAACAATCAATTTGTTATAGTTAAACTAGAGCTCTAGAAGAATGTAGGTATTCTCGTCCGCCATTTTGGGTCCAGATGTCATAAATAAAACAAGTTATTGGAATCCAGTTACTTAAAAAAAACATTTAAAATTTGTATCTGTCAAATTTGAAAACATATTTCTTGAAATTCTGTAAAATCCAACTACACAAATCATACGGTAATATATTAGAAAGTATTCTGTACACTTACCTGTTAGATATGAAATATAATAATTAAGAGAATGATATATCACAATTATTAATCAATATTAACTTCAAATTTGACAGAAAAGAATTAAAGTAACTGGATTCCAATAATTTGTTTTATTTATGACACTTGGACCCAAAATGGCGGATGAGAATACTCATATATTCTAGTGCCTTAGTTAAACTATAACAACATAATTTTATGTTGCTTTTTGTTTAAGTATGTACCGATTTATTTATGTGAAAATGTGTCAAAATCAATGTTTTAGTACGATTTCTTCGACAAATACTACAGTTTATGCTATGAATTCATGAAATAATCTTGACATATACCCCTCGTGCTAAAGAATTGAATCGATTAAATGTGATGTCTAGCTTATTTACAAAATTTTGCTTTTAAAAAAGTGTTATCGTACATAATAATTTAAGATAAAATCCCTCGATCTGCGGTCTCCGGATTTTTTCAAATTGTTATGTACTCAAACACTTTTTAAACAAAATTTTATGCATAAGCTAGACATGCCAAATTTAATCAATAAAATTCTTAGCACTCGTGATATAATTATTGAGAAAATCCACTAGTGAGTATTTTTTTTTTAATATGTAAAATAATAACACACAACACCTTAGTGACCACTTCGATTGACATTTTAATTTAAAAAATTTAAAGCATACGTCACTGTCAAATAATATTTCTTTTGCACTTATTTAGAGTTGCTGGATAAAACTTTATACTTCACACGTGGGCAAAGTGGAATTACCCTCTCGATAAAATTATCACACTCAGCCTTCGGCATCGTGTGCTTAAATTTCTCTCGTGAGTAATTCCTTACTTTGCCCACTTGTAAAGTAAGTAACTAATATTTGCTACAAAACAACCAAAGTTTAAAGTAAGTATTTAGGCTTCGTTATGGCATATCATACGACTATATTATTATTATTGTTTTCAAAAGTTTAAATGATATTTAGAAATTTTACTATAAAGAAATTAAATGTACAATTATCAATGGAAGCTTTCTGGAAATAATAATTATTGAGTTTGACAAGGCGCAAGACTCTAATAAATATTTTTTTCTTCAAACGTCATAAAAGTACGTTGTTATATTTGTATTCAACAAATAGAAGTTCAATATTGTCGCCGTCGGCGTAAAAGTATCTCCTTGGTAACACTTTTACTACGGTGGCGGTCAAAGTAAAATATAATGAAAACCTGTTAGGTTGCAACTCAAATATTTGACAGTTATAAATGAAACAAATAAACAAAAATAACAAAACAGCATATTTTGTGGCAACTAGAAATGCTGGATACGGTAGAATATTTGTTGAAGTTTTGAGCATTTTTTAATGTTTTAATGCTTATTTTCTATGTTTGAAGAAAAAATAGCATGTGTTATTCGGAGTAAATGTGACTTTGTATGCTTCGCATGTAATTGTCCGACTCGCTTCGCTCGTCGTTCAAACTTACATGCTCAGCACCCAAAGTATCACATTTACTCCTAATAACACAATATATAATTTTAAAAAATAATTTATTGTCCGTTATTACAGATTCAACTATAGGGTGTCCTTTAGCGGGCCTTAAATTATCTCAAAATATATTAAAAAAAAAAATTATAAAAATATTTATAATTTTTTTCTTGTTGATTAAGTGACCCCTCTAAGCCCAAAATAGGTTATTATATTACAATAATCGAGCTTATAAATCAATACTTGTTTTTAATAAATAACGTCGAAAAAACTTTGACATCTATCAAAATAATTTTTTCGCGCCGTCGTCCGACATTGACACAAATACATATCTTTAAAGCGGTCCGAAATCATGTTTTTGTCGAACTAGTACGACAAAAATTGCTAACTTTTTATGGTTATATGTTGGCATCACGTCACTAATTTTAGCTAACTTCTGACGCTAGAAATGTCAAAGTATTACATTGACTTAAAAATATTATGGCAATATATCTACAATTGAGTATTTGCAATACAAGAAAACATAATATTTATGGATTTTAAACATATTTGTAAGTAATTATAATTGTATTTGCAGTGTAAAATTGAAATAAAAATTTGTAGATATTTTTGGTTATGATATTGGAAAATAAACATAATTGAAAATTCAAATATTGTGAAGTTAGCAACATAAAAAAAATCACTGTCATTAAGATAATGAGTAATAAATTAAATTTATTTATTAAATTTACATAATTGTTGGCGCGAAAAATCTTTTGTATCCCTCGGTTGGAAACTATTTTGCGAGTGCTCGTATTTGTAGGACTCGCCTACGGCTCGTCCTATCAAAATAAACTCGCAATCTCAAAATAGCAGTTTCCAACCTTGTGATACAAATAACTATTAATAATTATATCTGTCGAATATCCAGTATACTAAAAACTGATATTACAATTTTAATAAAATTCAAGTACAACAGGGATGAAAACATCTTACTTTATTCCTTGATTGATATATTTCGGCTTCATCGCCGTGTACAAAATTTAAATTTCAAGACAAACGTTTTCCTTTATGACTAATATAAATAACTATTCTTAGATGGTGATCCAAGTAACGAGGTGTTTAAGTAGAGAAAGTCTAGATACCTGCGTACCATTTACAGTATTGAAGCCAATTACAACTTGTGGCCTTATTCTTATGAAAAATACGGCTTGGTCTGATTTTGTGGAATCTATTCATCCTCCTTTGCGATGTCCCTTTGCAGTAGTAAGTACATTTTATAATAAATACAAATAAATTAAAGATAAAAGTAAAGAAATGCCTGCTTCATTACGGTTTTCACTATTTCTAAACAACACAGATGTTCAATGGGCCCATAAACCAATTTTTTAAAAATATTTTTAGTGAAACTTTATTAGAATATATGACAATCAGTGAAAACCCGATGTGAAAATTCCATATATTACCGGAGATATTATTTTTTAAAGTTTGTGTGACGTCACGGGTACTGCTCCAGTGGCACTAAAACAACGATTTTTCATGATAGTAGATATTACATATTTTTTAATGTAAAAATAATATTTACATATATTGTAAGTCTTTATTTACAACAATTAAACTTAATATAAATAGAGATATAATTCCTTTGGCAACTTTAGAGCATTTTACTTGATATTCGAGTAAATAACATACAAAAGTTTGAGAACAGTGGCGCTGGTAGTGATGTAACCTAACCTCAACATACAATTTTATTCAATAGTTTTTCAACATAGCACAATAAAACGGTGAAATTATAAAACAAATAATAGAAGCCCAACAAATATAATCTTAAATACCAACAAACAAAACAAATAAAATGACATTTCGTAGTTCTATTTTAGCCCACAATAGGCGTTGGGCGCCACGGCAGACGCGCAATTTGCACATTTCATATTTCTGGCCAATAGCATCAATGCGAGGACCCGTGACGCCAAAATATGCTCATTTCGTTATATCGTTTTACTGCAGAATATTTAAAACAAAAAAAAATACTATTCTACTAATAATTCCATAAGTGTTACACGATTTTGATATAAATTTGTCATATTTCGTTTATAGTTTATGCGCCCATTGTAGATTCACATAGGTATAGAATTTGAGGTGTTCATTAACAGCACAACCAAATATCTATGATTTATGATTTGCACATAATATAGAAACTTCTGTTAATTTTTCGTGTACAATTTTTATTTTTGTTTTTAGCGCTCATTGTTGTTACTGCACTGCGGTTCCTTTTCCTTTCAATGTCTCCTCCAGGGTCTCTTAGATTTTCTTAGGTTTCTTTTATCTTTATTTTGGCTCTCAAAATTTTCTTCATTTGTCTTTGTTCTCCATTCTCTCCAAGTGTCCTCACCGGTTCAAATGTTGTCAAATTTAATTTTATTTATTATTGTAAAATAATAGTTATGTATCAAGGCACTGAAGTTCAATTTCTTATCACGCATATGGAATTTAGTTGCCGAGGCCCGTAGGGCCGAGGAAAATAAACCATGTGAGTGATAAAAAGGAACTTCAGTGCCGAAGTACGTATTAAGTTTTATTTGAAATCTAAAATTCGAAAAAAATGTAAAAAAATTACAGTATAGGTTAAGTTTATACATCTTTCATTTGTCAATTGAAACTGACAGTCAGTGTTGCCAACCTCGAGAAGTGAAGATATTGTAAATAACACTCAAAATTATGTGTTTTGTCCTCAATTTCTTCATAGGAATTAATTAGTTTTACGTATAAATTTACTACAATACGTCATATATCTGTCAAAATTATGCTACTTTTACAATAATTATTTTACGGTTGTCAACACTGCGTTGCTCAAAATTTTTATTTTACTAATTTATTTTAATTGTTATAGGGCGAGTACGAGCTAGTAAACGGAACATTGGACGCAGATTTATTTAAATTTTTTCCTATAGATAATTTTTATTGGAGAGCAAAGTTTGACTTCGTCGAAGATATTGATATTCTTTCACTTTGTGCTGAATTGCGAGCAATTAAAATTTATGTGTGAAATAATATTCTTTTCAATAAAAATGAAATAATGTACGAAATATTTTTTCGTTTATTACCGATTTCTTTTCTAGAGTCCCTCTATGAAATAATACAAGTCAAAAACTACTTGTTCTGTTGTATAATAGTATATTGTACAACGAGCATGGAATGGTAGTCATTTCCTACGAGTATGAAAGTTTGTAGCATGAGCCGAAGGCGAATGTTGCAAATCATACGAGTATGAAATGGGAATTCCATGCGAGTTGTACACTATACTTTTTCTACGACCACGATATTATTTCCTAATTAATTTAATTGTAATAATAAATTTGTCCCGCTTTCACCATTCCAATATTTGACAATTCTAAATAGGTATCCTAGCAATGGCACCTGTACTTAAATGAACTGATCTGTATTGAAATACTCACAAAACAAATTCATTTCGCATGATGCTTGCTATGTACCCCATATCCCTAGCAACAACAAACATACAATGAGCAAATTTCTCAGTGGTCGTAGAAAAAATACTTATTTAATCCAATGCCTGTACTCGTATACCTTTCGGTGTCTTTTCAGGTGTGTTGAGATGTTTGAGCTGCTCGTGTTGTAGTTCTTTTTCAAAATTATCTCTATTTTTTCTCTGTCAGCCGTGAGTTTTTCATTTTTTCAAATATCATCCTCTATTTTTTATGTTACTCCAACATCCTCATATATTTTCACATATTTTTTCATTTTTTCTTAATTGTCAATCTTGTATTATATTTATTGTCAAATTGAACAAATTCATTTTTAAATAGTCCAAACTAATTTGTTAAATTTAACAAAATTAAAAGAACAAATTGACCAGTATTATTGTTAAACGTAACAAATTGTTTTTGTTATAATTTAAAAAACAATATTAACAAACTCTTTTTAACAAAACTATAACACAATATTTTGTGGACTTGGAGAGCCCTTTAACTTGGTCAATATTTTGTTAATTTTAACAACCAATTTCTAATTGTGTTCCATCAAAATGATATTATACAAACAACAAACTGACTGTAACATTATGAAACCATAGATGACCAGTATAACATAAGTGTGTATACATAATAGTTATTTACTTCACAAGTGGGCAAAGTAAGGAATTACCCACGAGAGATATTTTAGCACACGAAGCCGAAGGTTGAGTGTGATAATTTTATCGAGTGGGTAATTCCACTTTACCCAGGGGGAAGTATAACGTTTTATGCAACACCTCTTAATAAATGAAAAATTTATTAAAGAAATATTATTTGACAGTATCATATGCTTTAAATTTTTAAATTAAAATGTCAATCGAAATAGTTACCAAGGTGTATGTGTGTTGTTATTATTGTTATAAATAAAAAAATCTGATGTGGCCAGCACATAACCTCTCGCTCAATACTACTCTTAAACGGTACAAAATAGTATTTGTTGATACAGAAACATACCTTCTTATTTCTTTATTTTCTATTTATATTTGAGAATTTTAGTTTTCTTTCGTATATTTATTTAATTTTTTGACATATTTCACTGAAAACAGATTCACAATCACAATGAAATGTGTCACATTTCGTAAAAAATTGAAAATTATTAAATGTTTCCATGGTGTACTAGGAATGCAAGATTTGTGAATCTAATTTCTTTATATTTTATTATCTCTAAATCTAAAGAAAAGTAATAAAATTAGTGTAATAAAAACACATGTTAAATTAAATATTCTTCAACTTTCAAGATAACATAAATTGTTGAAAAAGGAAATTTAACCGTGTTTTTCACGAAAAACTGTTAAGGGCTTTAAGTAAACTGCTACTTCCGGTTGACCAATTTTATCCAAAATCTAATCAGCTCTTCATTTAAATATAAGAAGCAATAATTCACAAAATTGTATTTTTTGGTATTATAGTATTTGAGTTATGCGAGATGAAAAATTTGCCACAGACTACACACACACGCACACACACACACATACATACATACATCATCGCGAAAATAGTAAAATCGTATTGTAGGGACCCTAAAACGTGCTTATTCATTGAAAACTCACTACCCAATTTTTTAACCAAAAACAATACCTCCCTCACCGAGAGGTAGTAATAATATTAATGAACATATAAAGATTCAGTCATTATATGAAACATAATACTAATTTGCGATCATTAGCTTTTATCAATATATAAACACAGATTGATTGTAAAGATAGAAGTAATTATGTTTTTCAACCATTAGCATAAATTCTGAAATATCATTTCACATTCACCTGCAACAGCATAAACATGTATCAAAAACTGAAAATGATTTTATATATTTTTATTATAATTATTGAACTTTTTACAAGATTTTCTACCTGCGAAAGAAAGGTAACCTAATCAATATAATTAAAAAACAAAATTTGATAATAAATAGTTATATTTTAGGTTCGTAGATTGGCTAGAGTTGACCGTCTCGTAGTTTGTGATTCAACTCCAAACGCAGTGATAAATATAACGAATATAAACGTTATTAACCCAGCAGGAGAAAATGTTTTGATTAATATCAAAGCGGTATTTAGACGAGAAATGAGAAGGGAACCTAGAGTAAATAAGTTTTTATTGATAGTTTATAATAATAGTAATCTTTAATTGAAGTATATTTTGTTTTTAACGGTACAAAATAAAAAATAAATAAAATAAATATACAGGGTGTTAATACTAAGTCGTTACACCCGAAAATGGTAGATAGAACTCATTAAAACAAACAACTTTTTTTAGCTCAAATTTTTTATTTGGAGCCCCATTTCATAGTTATTGGCGTTCTCTTGTTTTTAGAAAAATCGTCATAACTCCCTAATTTTAAGGAATATTTAAAAAATACAAAAACTTTAAGCATTTGCTTTCGGTTCTCTAAAACACTTGTATTTACAATTATTTTCTATTTCATCAAATAACAAAATGGCGACCAATCAAAAATTTCTAAACAAGATATTTTGAAAACCACCCCATCGATTTTTGAAAATAAAACATTTTTAAAATCCTTAAACTTTCTATTACAATATTTGTCTGAAACATTTTTTTCTATCTGGCCAACAAAAGTTTTTATTGAAATTGAATTGCAAGATAAATTTTAACAAACTGCAACAATCATTTAAAACAAAGTAGGCTTGCTGCCATTAAACAAGAAAAACAAGAAACAAACAAGAAAAATAAAACAATAAACAATGAATCAACAAGGGTGGGACTAAATATTATTTTCAAAGTGGCCACCAACTGGTGGAAACGCCAACAGGGTAAGTCGAACCCCTAGATTTGAAGAGGCTGTACTTAACATTATTGAAGATGAGCCATCGACGAGCACAAGAATAATAGGGAACAGATTAAATGTGAATCATGTCAGTGTTTGGCAAGTTCTGAATGAGCAGGGCCTTTACCCGTACTCTAGGCAAAAAGTTCAAGCTTTGGGACCTGACGACTTCCAGCCAAAACTATTGTTCTGTCGTTGGCTCCTTCGACATTGTAATCTGAGAAGGCATTTTGAAAAATTTGTTTTGTTTACCGACGAAGCTTGCTTCACATGGGACGGGGTATTTAATTCTAAAAATAATCATTTGTGGGCTGACGAGAATCCCCAAGCACCATTTATTCGCGCACATCAACAACGTTTTGCGGTAAATATATGGGCTGGAATTATAGGGGATTACGTTATTGGACCCTACGTTCTCCCAAACCGTTTGAATGGGGAAAATTATTTTATTTTCTTGGTCTTTTTGATTGGTCGCCATTTTGTTATTTGATGAAATAGAAAATAATTGTAAATACAAGTGTTTTAGAGAACCGAAAGCAAATGCTTAAAGTTTTTGTATTTTTTAATTATTCTTTAAAATAAGGGAGTTATGGCGATTTTTCGAAAAACAAGAGAACGCCAATAACTATGAAATGGGGCTCCAAATAAAAAATTTGAACTAAAAAAAGTTGTTTGTTTTAATGAGTTCTATCTACCATTTTCGGGTGTAACGACTTAGTATTAACACCCTGTATATCTTCTCGCATTTTACCCATTAAGGGTGTGGCACTCTGCTTACGCAGATCTCGGTAAGTGATATATTTTTACGTATGAAGTGCGGTTACCAGCCGTCAAATCATAGCCCCTAAGGATGTTAGTGGAGGGGGAACCACAGGGGTAAATTTAAATTTGTAACTGTCGGCAGTGGGATTCGAACTGAGGATCTCGCGATCCACAGTCCGACACGTTACCACGGAGCTATTTACCCCATAATTATTTTGGAGTTTATATAAATCTTTGATTTTTATGCAGAGATTACAAATAAACTATGATAATATAATATACTCGTATTGTAGAAATAATTAAAATTATAGCGCGGGTCGTGTACTTTTAGTATATACTTTAAAAAAATTATTTATTTCTTCCGAATAATAGTTTTTAACACTTATTCACTTTATTCATTCTGCATGTTGTAAAAATAATATATTGAAAGATGAAAATCGTTCGAAAAATCACTCATTTTATTAAAATTAATTCATACACCAACGTTCCGACTTCAATTTTAGCTCAGTGCTAAGTTGAAGTCAAAACGTTGTTGTGTGATTGAATTGTAATACACAAAATAATACATTCAACAACTTTCATTTCATATCTAATCATCTAGTCAAATTTAAAATCTGGTGTGGGCACCACACTGCTTTCTTATACAAATAAAACCAACTGAACACGTATGATTTGTTCCTTGTATATGACTTTATTTTGACAATTATTTGACATATAGATGTTAAACCTGTTTAATTTTGTGATATCATTGTAACTATGAATTTATTTTAAAATAGAAATCAATTTATATCTAGTTTTCAAAACTTTGTAACTAATAATACAAATTTCACTTTTATAATATTTCACACGACACATATTTTTGACATTTTACAATTATTTGACACGTTTGACACATACGTATTAAAAATGTTTTATCTACGATAGTGTGTAAAATTGATGTTTAACTGTTAGTTTCAAGTTTGTAAAACGGTTGTTTAGTAACACGATCCCATTAGTCACGGGCAGTCACGGGTTGCCAAGCAACGAGTGATTAAAATTTTTAAACACGCCAAATTTGCAAAAATTTTGTTATCATGGCAAACTTCTCAATTAATATTGTGATCCTACTTCATAAATATAAATATTTTTTTTATATTTTTTGGGGTTTTTCATTATATCGTAAATAAAATATTGTACGATACACATACGTAAAGCGTCTTTAGTCACTCAGGGTCTTGACTCATTCGTGACTAAAGACTAGCTTTACGTACTTGTATCGTAAATAACTATTAGTTCTTGTTCCCATTGTAACTAAAATTATTGAAATATAGAATGTTTCATAACTTCAGGTACATACGTTAATGGTATATGTTATTTGATATGCTGATTACGAATCAAAAATAATTTTTTTTTTTAATCGCAAAATTATTTTCCATGTTTCCCAGTCCAAAATTTTTCGTTGCCACTGCCACTGGGTGGATGATTATGTTAATAATTATCGTTTCATTAAAAATAATTAAATTTTGTTTGTTTATTTTACTAGTATTATGTAATTTAAATTGTTGATTACCTACTTCATTATCTGTGTTTAATAGGAAAATAAAGTGCAGTACTACAAAAAATGTTTTATGTAAACAACCCTTAAATTTTCGAATTAAAAAAAATATTTTAGAATCGTAATCAGCATATCGAACAACATATACCATTGACCTATGTACTCGAAGTTATGAAACACCCTGTATATTCTTAAATATATAATTTAGTTTTTCTCAAGATTAGAAGCATGTACAAGAAAAATGAAAATAACATTTTATATTCCAATTCTTTTTGCTAACATCTTTCATTTGAAACTATTTCTCACAGCTGATTCTATTTTTGAAATAAATGGAAGTTATTGTTTTGTGTGTCCAGTAAACTTCTTCTTCCGATTTTTCAATTTCATTCAAAATCATCTCAACTCTTCATTTTTTCATGAAACTTATAAATTCCAAATTTCGTTTACATATCTTGTCTCGTTCATGAGATATTGCGCACACGGACATCCATCCATCCATCCTCACACACAGACATCATTGAGAAATTGGTCTAAACGGATTCAGTGAACGTCAAAATATGTATTTCCGCAAAAATCTCA
This sequence comes from Poecilus cupreus, assembly GCA_963942605.1. Classification (NCBI taxonomy): domain Eukaryota; kingdom Metazoa; phylum Arthropoda; class Insecta; order Coleoptera; family Carabidae; genus Poecilus; species Poecilus cupreus. The sequence goes on from OZ012731.1 coordinate 13,105,308, forward strand.
TTAGCGATTTTTTTCGTGATTCCAATACTTCCTTATACTTTGTATAAGAAAGTAAAAAAGAATTTTACAAATAAATTATGGTCCATTCCATACCAAATCCCTCAAGCATTACACTCGACCTTTCCGATTTGCCTAAAACTTTTTAAACTGTTTAGTTTTTATGGAAAACCAAGGGAAATATATCGATAAATCACCTATATTTACGCTTGAATTTCATTTACTAGCCTTAGCGGCCCAAAGATGTTAATAAAAGGAAAACTACTAGGATGATATTTCCGGCTGCGGGAATGAAACTAAGGATTTCCTAATACATAGTCCGATGCTTTAGCATATAATCTGGTTCCATACCATTAAGCTATGTATTTAACCCATAAATTTTTTTACGAATTAAATTAATTAATTTTGAATATTGATTTGTGCTTACTTGGATTTAAAAACTATTTTTTCTACGACCGAGCAGAAAATATACATTTCCAACCGTCAGTTGAATGCAGAAAATTGACGTTTGCCTACCAAGCGGCAATAATATTTTTCTCTAGTAGAATAGAAAAATGGACAGTTATTATGGAAAATTTTAATTTTCAAAGAAAACAGTTCATGATAATAGTAGGTAATATTTAACAATAGTATCTTATAATAACAGCAAGTTTACTTTTAATGACAAATTAGTTTGAACAAGGCATATTCCTTCTCATACCTATTCTTCGACTTTTCAGGTAATAGATTTAATATTACATTCTTCGCAGCTTCTTTGATGTGTGGTGTAGTACATTCCATTTTACATTCGTCACTATCCATCATTTTATGATGTTTCACAAAATTTTAACGTCATAATTGAATTGAAAAATTAATATCTGTCATGCGATTCAAACAAATAACAGAAGAAACATCACCTTGGAAACGGTTTAACATGGCTAACTGTAAAATGGATCGGAATAAAAATTCAAACAGAAAATGGCAAATATAATATTTTCATCCAGTTTTTTTATCATTATTGAATCGGTCGTAGAAAAAATAGTGTGTGTTTCTCGAGCAGAAAGTGTCCTTGCCGCTTATGCATGTTTGCTGGTCCATGCGCAAGCGGCAATAGACCACTTTCTACTCTAGATACACAAATAAGTATTAAACTTCCATTGTAAAAAACATAATAAAAAATAATCTGCTGTCGTCATCAGGCGAAATAATACTACTGTCTAATTCCTTAACATTGGTCACAAGGGTTGTCAGGTATAATATGTGGTTAAACAGATATAACCCGTGGTTGGTTAAGGTTTAACAGGTAATTGATCAGGTGAAATGGGTGGGCGTATTGGGAGCTTGGGTATTAATGCTTAGGCCGGTCTCCGCTGCGGTGTTCTTCCTCCAAATGGGTCGGATGTTTTAATAAAAAAACATCTTTGATATGCGTACAACTTTGTCGCTATATATTAGGGTCCATCTCTTAATAACGAAAAGTTTGTTGCTGATAGAAAATTTCACTGTAAATATATGAAATCGCGTTTCCATTTTGTTGTTTTTAATTAATATATACTATTTATAATCAAGATATATAATGAGTTTATGCACTACTACACGCATAGATCATGCAAAAATTTAAATGTGAAAGAATTATTGTTATATCTCTATAAATAGGGAAATATCACGAAGTAAAGTTAAGAAAGTATTAGCGCAAATAAATTATAATTTTTTTTCAGTAAGCACACAAAGACAAGGAAATCACCCGAGCAGAATCCGACACGTCCGAATATGTATATTCTTAGTTAAGGAAATACTTGAATCCCATTTGCCATACACCTCGAGCGTCATCAGAAACAAAACATGCCGTATTTATTACATGTAGTAATTTATAATTAAAAATATGGAATTTTTCGCATCCTTTAATTCTTATCTTTCTTATTTTCAATATACTGTAACGTTTGTGGGTTTTAAAGCGTTTTTATTTAAATAATAAAACTATTATTAATAACAAATAATTATAATAACGAGTAAATAGTTAATTAACACTAAGTATATAACACTAAAATAACGAATACAATAACTTATACAACTAACACTTATCACTACTATAATTAAACACTATTATTTATATTAACTAGCCGAGCGATATTTATTTACGACGATATATTTATTTTCACACCGAGCGGTATATTTATATTCACAAGTTCTTCCTCAGAACTTCGGAGTCGACTAAGTCATCTGACTTACTGACTCTGAGTCAACTAACTGACTCACTGACTCAACTCGACTAACTGAGTCCGAGAATTAAACGACTGACTGCTCGGGAGTCATCTAAAAGACTCACTGCTCGGGAGTCATCTAAAAGACTGACTGCTCGGGAGTCAAGTAACTGACTGACCGCTCGGGAGTCATCTAAGAGACTGACTGAGTCTCACTGACTGCTCGGGAGTCATCTGAAAGACTGACTGAGTCTCACTGACTGCTCGGGAGTCATCTGAAAGACTGACTGCCTGACGGCTGCCGGCGATTCCTGTTATATACGGCACGTTCAATGTTTCTGGAAGGTTCGGGAATATTCCGTATTGTGGAGCAAACGACTTGTTCGAACCCGCAACATTACGTCATGCACTCGGCTGCGCGGCGTGGCGGCGCGGCGTGGTGGCGTACGCCGACAAGCTTCAACTTGTCTCTGCCGCGTTCGTTACAATACTTTTACCATTTATTATTATGGTGGAATAGCCTATTCTGCTGAGAGATTTAAACAGGTATTACACTGAAATAATATTATCTATGTGAAGTAATTTACAGCTTTCATTTACGGGTCAGTAAGCGAAATAATATACCTAAGTATTTGTCGTAGCTTGAGGCGTACGTGACCAGATGCTTAAGTAAAGAATCTTTGGATACTTGTGTGCCATTTACTGTATTAAAGCCAATACATACTTGCGGCCTTATGGGTATGGACAATATGGCATGGTCTGATTTTGTAAATGCTTTTCATCCTCCATTGAAATGTCCATTCCATATAGTACGTATAAGGTTATATGGAAACGCGATATTTATATTTCATTTTATATATTTTTTAGGGAAGGTATGAACTAAGAAATGGAACTCTTGACGCTGAATTGTTTAAATTTTTTCCGATAGATAGTTATTATTGGAGAGGTAAACTTAACTTTATAGAAGACATTGACTATTTGTCTGTTTGTATAGATGTAAGAGTTATTAAAGTTTTTGTTTAAATACATTAAGAGAAAATAAAAATACTACTTATATAATTGTTTGAATAAAGGTCCCATGAGCTTATTTAACATAAATGATTACTTTCTTGTTTAAATGAATTTATAAATAATGTCAAACAATATGATTTTAAAAATATCATTAGTCTACATCAAATATAAATAAATAAATAAATATATCATCACGCCTTTACCCATTATGGGTGTGGCACTCTGCTTACGCAGATCTCGGTAAGTGATATATTTTTGCGTATGAAGTGCGGTTACCAGCCGTTAAATCAAAGCCCCCAAAGATGCTAGTACAGGGGAAACCACAGGGATAAATTTAAATTGGCAACTGTCAGCAGTGGGATTCGAACTGAGGATCTCATTTATCCCATAAAATATAATATAAATAATTAACAAACGTAAATTGTGTAATAAATATAGCAGATAAATTACAGGATTTTCAATCAAGCAACGCAATATTGCTATTTGCAAAAGAGTAAGAGATAAATTGATAAACAATATCTATTTTATTTGATATCGGCACTAAAGTGCTCAAAAATCGTCATTAAAAGTTAAGAAATCGTCACTAAAGTAACCCATTATACGACGATTTTGATCAACACAGTGTTGACAACCGTAAAATAATTATTGTATAAGTAGGATAATTTTGACAGATATATGACGTACTGTAGTAAATTTATACGTAAAATGAAACAATATGTGTAAGAAGAATTAACTAATTAATTCCGAAGAAGAAATTGAGGACAAAATACATAATTGTTGTGTTATTTAAGATAACTTCAATGTTCATGGTTGGCAACACAGAGTGTCAGTTCTAATTGACAACTGACAGATGTATAAACTTAACCTATATAATATATTTTAAGGTTTTTTTCTAATTTTCGATTTCAAATAAAACTTAATATGTACCTCGGTACAAAAGTTCCTTTTTATCACTCACATGGTTTATTTTCCATATTCATGATAAAAAATTAAACTTCAGTGCCTTGATACATAAATAAATATTATTAGACAATAGGCAATTTATTAATACGTATGTTTCCATAACTGCCTATACAATAAAAATGATATTATGTAGAATGTCATCTGCCAAAATACCGCACTTTCAATATCAATCGACGAAAGAATATTTTTCTCTCATATGAATCTTGAATAAATGTAATATTTTAATATCAAATATCTCTTGGTCCCTGCCGATATTTAAACTTATCAAACTAATTGGTGTCCTAATTTGATTAAGATTTTGCGCCATTTAATAATTTGTGTTTTGAATATATTTATTTAGTTTGGTAGCAGGGACAATTTTTATCTAGAGCTGCATGCTTTACATTCCGCTTGTTAGTTTTATTATATTTATTCCAGTTAATACAATTACTGCATTTATAATTGTCTTTACTTACTGTACACTCAGATAATTTATGGCCTTTGACGCAAATGGGACAAGAAAGTGAACTTTGACATTTCTTGGCTTTATGATTGAATTTATTGCATTTGAAACATCTACTAATGGATATATAATCATCAAATTTGCATATATTCCACCCTAATTTCAGTCTAGCATATTTCAATATTGGTCTTATTTCTGATTTCACTTCATTTATTAGATTTTTAATTTGCTTCTTATTTTTAAAAATGTGTTTCGGCACAATTTCCTCAGTCTTTAATTTTAATTCCGGATTCTAAACAATTAATGTACTTTCAGCGTTTTCAAAACTTAATTCATTAGGTATATTATAGATTATGAGTTTAGGATTTTGAATTTTGACAGCTGTCGCCTCTAATACTTCGATGCAAGACGCATTTATTTCATTGGATACTACTTCAATTTCTTCAACGAATGATGATTTTATCATTACATTTTCATTCCTCAAAGATTTCGATTAATTTATACCAACAAATTTTTACTAAACTAAAATGGACTATAGTAAAATAGACCAAATATGCGTAAGAGAAAATTAATTGGATTATGAGATTTTCCTAATTGATTAGGCAAACCAGTTGTACCAAAATAGAGGACTAGAAGAGTAGATGAATAGAAGAAAAATAGTTTCTTCTCGAATGCTTTAATAGCTGGCTAATTGATGGTACATTGCTTGTGATATTTACTGTTTATTTGAATATTTTATTGTATTGTTTTACTTATTGCGATAAATAATTAATAGTATATTGTGTAATTAGGAGCAAATGTGATACTTTGTGTGCTGAGCATGTAAGTTTGAACGACGAGCGAAGCGAGTCGGACAATTACATGCGAAGCATACAAAGTCACATTTACTCCGAATAACACATGCTATTTTTCTTCAAACATAGAAAATAGACATTAAAACATTAAAAAATGCTCAAAACTTCAACAAATATTCTACCGTATCCAGTATTTCTAGTTGACACAGAATGTTATTTTGTTATTTTTGTTTTATTCTTAACTGTCAAATTATTGAATTATAACCTTACTATTTTGCATGATGTTTTACTTTGTCCGCCGCCGGCGTAAATGTGTTGCCAAGGATACACTTTTACGCCGGCGGCGACAATATTGAACTTCTACTTGTTGAATACAAATACATAACAACGTACTTTTATGACGTTTGAAGAAAAAATTTATTATTTTTATGTACAAAATTTTCTTTTTTTTTTCAAATGAATGCTCTTCCAATATTTGTTGCCCTGGTGCAAAAGTCGCAGTTCGCTAAGTTATTGATGAAAATAACATGATGACATTCTGTGTGAACTATCAGAAAAATATTTCTCGAAAATTAAAATAATTGGCGGAGTGATCTCACAAATTTTTATTTAGGAGGGTTTTTTACATAAAAGAAACGTAATTTTGCCAACCGAAAATATTTGCTACATGAGGAAAACCAATTGCAGCCAAAGAGAGTAGAAAAACCTACTGGCATACTGTGTGAACTATCAAGAAAATTGCTATAAATTAAAATTATAATACAAATTATTATTCTGATTATTTTTTGACGTTTCTTTAAACCAATGAAATGCTTTATTATATGTCACGTATCTGCGTTTTAACTAATCCTGTCATTATTATACTGAGAATAATGCTCTTGTGATTATTCCCGGCAATATTCTCTGTAGCTTTTTTGTTTTTGTTGACAGATGTCAGATGTCAGATAGTTATCATCAACACAAGTAAAAATGAGCAAAAAAGATAGATTTAGTGACGTGCCTGATGATGAAATCAAAAAATAATCTAATTAAATATAACTCGAGAGTTCGATAAATTAGAAAATAATTCTCCAGCATCATTCTCAAACTTGTCGCCATTCGGGCCTACGGGCTTTCGTGGCTATTGCCTGGCAACAAGTTTTCGAAAGACCTGCCAAATTATTTTGAATTTATTCTCACTCTCTTGTTATATTATTACTAAAAGTTTTCAGACGTAAGAGACAATTAATTTGATTACGAGATCTTCCTAATTTATTAATCAAACCTGTTGTACCAAAACAGAGGAAAATAATATGAGGGTAAACTGTGTTTTCTAGCAGAAAAATAGCTATAATTGCTGGCGAATTGATGGTACATTGCTTGTGATATTTATTGTTTATTTGTATAATTTTATTGTAATGTATTACCTATAAATAATTAAAATTCAATTTATTTTGATGAAATAATTTTGCAAATGAATGCTCTTCCAATATTTGTTGCCCTGGTACTAAAGTCGCAGTACGATAAATTAATGATGAAAATAACATGATGACATACTGTGAAGAAAAATATCTACTTCTCAGGAGGGTTTTTTTACAAACAAATTGCATCCAAAGAGAGTATAGAAACCTAATGGCATATTGTATGAACTGCCAAGACAATTGCTATAAATTAAAACACTATAGTAGCTGGTTAAGTGATCCCAATAAATTTTTATTCCGGAAGTCTTCAAACGTAAGAGAAAATTAATTTGATTATGAGATCTTCCTAATTAATTAAACAAACTAGTTGTTCCAAAGCAGAAGAAAATAATAAAGATGGTAAATTGTGTTGACTAGCAGAAAAATAGCTATATTAGCTGGCGAATTGATTTTACATTGCTTGTGATATTTATTGTTATTTTTAAAATTTTATTGTAATGTTTAACTTATTAAAATAAATAATTAAAATAAAGTTTATTTTGATGTAATAATTTTTCATTTTCCAAACGAATGCTCTTCCAATATTTGCTGCCTTTGTACGAAAATCGCAGTTTGTTAAATTAGTGATGAAAATAACAAGATGACGCGTGAACTATCAGAAAAATATCAACCTCTCAAAAATTATAATAACTGGCAAAGTGATCTACCCAAAATTGTATTCAGGAGGGTTTTATACATAAAAGAAAATTAATTTTGTTAACCGTAAATATTTGCTACATAAGGAAAACCAATTGCAGCCAAACAGAGTAAAAAAACCTTATGCCATACTGTGTGAAATATCAAGAAAAATTGTTATTAATTGAAACTATAATAGCTGGCAAAGTAATCCCTATAAATTTTTATTTTGGATGTTTTCAGACGTAACAGAAAATTAATTTGATTATGAGATCTTCCTAATTGATTATGCAAACCAGTTGTACCAAAACAGAGGAAAATTTTATAAGGGACTAGCAGAAATATAGGCTGCCGAATTGATAGTACATTGATTGTGATATTTATTGTTTATTTGTATAATTTTATCATAATGTTGTATTTATTGCAGTAAATAGTTAAAATCAAGTTTGTTTTGAAGTAAAATTTTTATTTTTTTCCAAATGAATGCTCTTCCAATATTTGCTGCCCTGGTATGAAAGTCGCAGTTATCTAAGTTAGTGATGAAAATAACATGATGACGACATACTGTATGAACTATCAAAAAAATATCTACTTCTCGGAAATTATAATAACTGACGGAGTGATTTCAACAAATTTGTATTCAGTAGGGTTTTTTACATAGAAGAAAATTAATTCGGTTAACCATAAATATTTGCTAGATAAGAAAAACCAATTGCAGCCAAAGGGAGGAGAAAAACCTAATTAGAATACTTGTGAACTACAATCTTGTAACTCTTATCACCGACGCTTGGCTTACTATTTAGAACTGTTGGGTAGTTGATACTGCATCACTTGTGTGAAAGAAAGGTTGCAAAAGAGCACATAACCTCCCGCCCAATAATATTCTTAAACGGTACAAAATAGTATTTGATTATGCAGAAACATACCTTCTTATTTCTCTCATCCAATTTTTTAACCTAAAACAATGCCCCCTTCCATAGAGGTTTGCGGGAGCTAAAAACAGACCAATCTTAATACGATATATTTGAAGGGTAATAGACATTTTGACAAATAAAAATCAACTGAGAGGAACAAACGTCATAATTTCTGAAGATTTTCCTTAAGGTGTTGCAGAAGAAAGGACGGGTTTACTAACACTTATGAAAGAGATACGTAAAGAGGACAAACATGCTATAATAAAGTATGACAAGCTTTATGTTGACGGTCAGCTGATAGAAATAGAAGAAGCAATAAAAAGATGCACGATAAAATGAATTGAAAAGACAACTATCGGAAGAAAAAGTTCAAGAAGAACCTGAAGAGAAAAGAACAAATACAAGAAATGAAAAGCAAGACCCGAAGAGACAGAAACCAACACCTTCAAGTCCATATGTAAAACTGATTTCCGCATATATGAATCGTCCAGGAACTAGCAACTATGACAAATATGACGAGAGGCCAATTAAAGGCAACGCAACAGGGTCCTTTTACAAAGTGATGCCAACATCACCACCAGAAGAGAAAGATCCTAAACCGAACGAAAATAAACGCACGATATATTATAAATCGGAATAAAATAGGTTTTTGGAACATTGCAGGACTAACAAATAAGGACAACGATTTTTGAATAGAGGAATTTGATTTCATCGTATTAGTAGAAATTTGGATCGAAGAGAAAGACTGAAAAAACTGGAAAAATAAACTGTCAAATAAATTTAAATGGAAATGCGTATATACGCAAATAGGGAAAACAAAAAGGGAAGAGCTAAAGGAGGAATATTAACCGGCGTTAGAAACACATTAGAGGTGCTACCGAAGGGAAGAAGTATGAACCAAATGCAAGAGCAAACACTCATAATAGAAGAAGAAAAATGGAAAATAATAACAATATATAGCAAAGGAAAAATGAAACTAATACAAGAGCAAACACAAGAATTAGTCAAACATAATTTATTATCAGGGAGAGACTTTAATTATAGAATAGGGGAAGAAGGAAAAATTATTGACTAGAGATGGGACTGAAAAGAACAGGAAATCAAAAGACAAAATAATTAACAATGAAGGAGAAAAACACCTAGAATTCCTGGAAGAAAATGGATTGAAAATATTGAATGGGCATACGCAAGGGGACGAAGAAGGGCAATTTACTTACGTAGGTCCAAACGGAGAGTTAGATATTGATTATTGCATAACAAATGAAGAAGCAATAGAAAAAATTAAAACTTTCATAGTAACAGATAGAATAGAATCAGATCACCAATTAAAAAATAACAGCAATAGAATAAAAACCGAAAAAGAAAAAATAAAAATTGATTGGTCAGATGTAGACAAAAGAAAATATCAAGAAAAGTTAAAAGTAAAATTATTTAAAGAAGATGAATATAATAAAGCTATAAACGACAATAAAAATTTGAAAATAATAGCAAGATATAGGATAGGCAATGAAGAAAATAGAATAATTACTGGGCAAGTGATGAAGACAGACAATGCAGAATATCTAGGAGAGATTTTGAGACAATAAATCACTTAAGAAGAGACTGTATAGGCGACCTAAGATATGAAAAATCAACACAACAGATATTACATGAAGAAAACCCAGACACCGATTGGATGAAGAGAGTTTACCTAAATTGGCCAAATATCTGTACTTAGTATTAGTTTTTAATATAAATAAAATACCACAAATGATAATGTAAATATAGAAAATGTAGAAATTTACACACCGCATGGTAAGAAATAAATTATTTACTACTACTAGATAAGGAAAACCAAATGCAAGAAAGTAAAAAACCTAATGGCTTACAGTGTGAACTATCAAGAAAATTGCTATAAACTAAAACAAAAATAGCTGGTAAAATGATCCCTACAAATTTTCTGCAAGTTTTAGACATTAGAGACAATTCATTTGATTATGAGATCTTCCTAATTGATTAAGCAAACCAGTTGTACCAAAACATAAGAAAATATCATGAGGGTAAACTATGTGAACTAGCTGAAAAATAGCTATAATAGCTGGCGAATTGATGGCACATTGCTTCTGGTATTTATTATTTATTTGTATAATTTTATTGTTGGAATTAGCGACAGATCACTACGATCCAACATTTTGAAGATATTTTATATAATTGAGTATGTGTCAATAGACTTTTTCGCGCCGCCGTCCGTCATTGATACAATTACAAATCTCTAAATCTGCGGAAATCATGTTTTTGTCGTACTAGTTCGACAAAAATTGCTAATTTTTTATGGTTATATGTTGGCATCACTTCACTAACTTTAGCTAACTTCTGAGGCTAGAAATGTCAAAGTATTACATTGACATAAAAATATTATGGCAATATATCTACAATTGAGTATTTACAATACAAGAAAACAGAATATTTATGGATTTTAAACATATTTGTAAGTAATTATAATTGTATTTGCAGTGTAAAATAAAAATAAATATATGTAGATATTTTTGGTTATGATACTGGAAAACAAACATAATTGACATTCAAATATTGTGAAGTTAGCAACATAAATAATTCCCTGTCGTTAAGAAAATGAGTAATAAATTAAATTTATTTATTAAATTTACATAAATGTTGGCGCGAAAAATCTTGTGTATCCCTCGGTTGGAAACTATTTTGCGAGTGCTCGTATTCGTAGGACTCGCCTACGGCTCGTCCTATCAAAATAAACTCGCACTCTCAAAATAGCAGTTTCCAACCTTGTGATACAAATAACTATTGTTCATATCAAGGAAGATATTAGAGGAAGCTTCACTTATACGTGAGAGAGACCGAACCGTCAGATTAACGCCATCCAGATCGCTACGCGGCGCTGATGCTAATGCGCGGCAAGTGCACCTACTTTCAATTTTTAAATGTTTTCATATTCTTTAAAGTGATTGGAAAATAAAACACGGAATTGTAAATAACAATATACCTATATTGTGTAAAATAATAATTTAAATACATGTTTACAGGTACATATGCTGCAGTATCAAGTAGTTTTTCGAAAATCTCTCTCTTGTGACAATTCAAATATTTTTTCTATTTCTTTCAAATTTTTATTTTCCGCAATAAATAGAGTATCCAACTGATTTGTTATCTTATTGATCGCTTTACGAAGAGTTGTACGACGCCTTTTTTAACGTATCCACAATCGAAAAATTCAAAATGTCAAAGTTTATTCCGCCGAAATACACTGGCCGCGCGAACAGCCTTTTTCACCATCAAAAAATCCATTCACCTCCGCACAACGCAAAACACTCCTGTCACGTTCCCCAAATGTTTCTGGAATAGAGGTAAATTAGAACACTACCCGTACACAAATCACCTCAGCAGATTCTTTTTACAAAAATTAAAACTTGAAAATTATATCTTTTGACAACTTTTTATTACATACTGTTTTTTTTTACATAGCTCACCATTATTATTTTTCAAAAACAGCTAACTGTGTACGCTCAAAACCACAAGTATAACTTCAAAATATAACTTTTTATAATTTTATTAATGTTCAATTAATTAATTGGGGTCAACTAATTAATTTACACATATATTTACTTTATTATATATGCTATAGATATTTAAATAGAAATGAAAATAATTTATAATTGCATTCATCACAGTAACATTGGTCTTTCTTTGTATGTACTACATTTATGAAATTTGGTTGGTGTTCTTAAATTGTCCAGAGATATAAGTTACACCATCCAGATCGCTACGCGACGCTGCAGTCACGAACCAAGGTCATGACGCAAGTGGAACTTCCTCTAATATCTTCCTTGGTTCATATAATAATTCTGACAGTTTTTACAATGTAGGTACTTAGTTCATTTTTCCTGTTCAATAAAATCAGTGTTTGTATCGTATCTATTATTTCACTGCACAACCAACCTTAGCTAACAGGTTATGGGCCCAGGCATATTGCAGAAATAAAAGAGATTGTTAAATACGTGTTTTGAATAGTTTTTCAAAGTCAGTACTCGAAAAGGTTCATCTTAAAAGTGAGACGATGAACGCCACCGGTGTGAAATTCGAAATTCTTAACAAAGATAACTACGATACATGGAAGCTTCAAATACGTGCAGTTATGATTGAAAACGATGCGTGGGGCTAAGAAACCTGAGACAATGGCGGCAGACTGATTTGAAAGCGCAGTCTGACATAATTCTCGCGATAAACCCGGCTGATGAAAATAATATGATGACATAGGTACTATGTTAACTATTGATGGTACATTGCTTGTAATATTTACTGTTTATTTGTATAATTTTATTGCAATGTTTTACTTATTGCGATAAATAATTAAAATGTATTATTGTATGTAAAAAATTTTCCTTTTTTTTCAAATGAATGTACTTTTAATATTTGCTGCCCTGGTGCGAAAGTCGCAGTTAGCTAAATTAGTGATGAAAATAACATAATGACGTGTGAACTATCAGAAAAATATCTAGTTCTCGAAAATTATAATAACTGGCTGAATGATCTCAAAAAATCTGATGTGGCTGGCAAATAACTTCCCGCCCAATACTTGTTTCTTTTCTATTTATATTTGAGAATTTTAATTTTCTTTCGTATATTTATTTAATTTTTTGACATATATTTCACTAAGAAAACAGCTTCGCAATCACAATGACATGTGTCACATTTCGTAAAAAATTGAAAATTATTAAATGTTTCCATAGTGTACTAGGAATGCAAGATTTGTGAATCTACTTTCTTAATATTTTATTATCTCTAAATCTAATGAAAATTAATAAAAATGGTGTAATCAAAACACATGTAAAATTAAATATTTTTCAACTTTCAAGATAACATAAATTGTTGAAAAAGGAAATTTAACCGTGTTTTTCACGAAAACACACACACACACACACATACATACAGACATCATCGCGAAAATAGTGAAATCGTATTGTAGGGACCATAAAACGTGCTTATTCATTGAAAATACCCAATTTTTTGACCAAAAACAATACCTTCCGTACCTAAAGGTAGGCGGGAGGTAAAAATTTGTATTCAGGAGGGTTTTTTTTTACATAAAAGTAAATAAATTTGGTTAACCGTAAATATTTGCTAGATAAGGTAAACCAATTGCAGCCAAAGAGAGTAAAAAAAACTTAAAGCATACTGTGTTAACTATCAAGAAAATTCCTATAAATTAAAACTATAATAGCTGGTAAAGTGATTCCTACAAATTTTTATTCTGGAAGTTTTAATACGTAACAGAAATTTAATTTGATTATAAGATCTTCCTAAATCAGTTGTATCCAAACAGAGGAAAATAATATGATAGTAAACTGTGTGGACTAGCAGAAAAATAGCTGTATTAGCTGGCGAATTAATGGCAAAATGCTTTTGATATTTATTGTTGATTTGTTTAATTGTAATGTTTACATATATCAATAAATAATTAAAATTAAGTATATTTTGATATAATAATTTTTCCTTTTTCTAAATGAATGCTCTTCTAGTATTTGCTGCCCTGTTATGAAAGTCGCAGTTCGCTAAATTAGTGATGAAAATAACATAATGACCTACTGTGTGACTATCAGAAAAATATCTACTTCTCGAAAATTACAATAACTGATGGAGTGATCTCAATAAATTTGTATTCAGGATGGTTTTCACTTAAAAGAGTATTAATTTGGTTAACCGCAAATATTTATTAGAGAGAACTATCAAGAAAATTACTATGAATTAAAACTGTAACAGCTGGTAAAGTGATCCCTACAAATTTTTATACTGGAAGTTTCCAGACGTAAGAGAAAATCAATTTTTTTCACGACATGCTAGGAAACCCCACCGTTCTTCTCCCGAAATAGTGAGGAAAATGTGTTGTTCCTCTCTAGAGAGGAAAGTATAAAAGTGTTACCAATATGAATGTTATTTACAAAAAATATATTACAAAAATTATAAATAAATTCCTAATTTGATTGAAAATCCTTATTTTAGTGATATACATAATTTAAATTGTCTTACAATTATGTCTTATATTTTTCTTTTTCTTATTAAATCACAATTTGACAACTTATTAAAGATATTTAAGATTGGTCCATTGGCAACACTGCTACACTGCCTTGTGTCCGATAACCTAACTTTTAACGTGTCAGTTTGTGAGTTGTGTTCTCAGTGTATTTTAGGTCCGAGTAAATCGTTTTTAGAAACATGTCGTGAAAAAAATGTTGTGTCTAACACGAGAGGAAAGCTCTTCTTCCACTCTCGTTCGAAATGCCTCACTCGCTGCGCTCATGAGGCAAACTTCGAACTCGAGCGGGAAAAAGAAGCGCTTTCCTCTCTAGTTTGACAAATAACTATTTCTACAATCGTTGCACAATATCGACATTGTTATTCCATTTTTGGTTAGGAAATGTTCAAAATTGTCGCTCTAGGGCGACAAAGTGACATATTGTCGCACTAGCGCGACAAAAACAAAACAAAAATAAATTAGGTAAAAGAAGTAAATGATGCATTGGATTTTTCTGGTAATAACCTTGCTATTGCAAATACAGTTGGCATATACGTACATACACTTCAACTTAATCACCATAAACGTATTCACTCTGTAGACTTTATGTTAACTGTACTCCATATGTCAAATGTACTCCATGTGTCAAATTATGATTTCTTTGAAAATTTTTATTTGCTTCATAAACGTTGTCATGATTACGGTGACATGGGTAACTACAATTTTACTGAATTGTTATAGGCGTGACCAAAGATAATTTTGAAAATTAATTTTTTTCTACAGCTTGACATTGTTCAACGATTGTAGAAAAAATATTGTGTGTATCTCGTCGGATAGAGCTTGTTCGGTGCACTTGTCGAGTGCAACAAACAATGCTCTATCCGCACTTGATACACAAATAACTATTGATTATGAGATCTTCCTAATTGATTAAGCAAACCAGTTGTACCAAAACAGAGGAAATATTATGAGGGTATACTGTGTGAACTGGCAGAAAAATAGCTGGCGAATTGATGTTACATTGCTTGTGATATTTATTGTTTATTTTTATCTTCCAAAAACAATTTTATTGTAAGGGATGCGGCAAGAGTCGTGCAGAAGGCAACAAAAAAAGTGATTCTATTTTAATAAAGCAAGTTGAAAATTCACTTTAAAAATCAAAATCATAACATGTAAAATCGAAAAACTATATTAGCTGTTAGTTTTGATAGTTTTGTTAATTTACCAGAAAAGAAAAATACGTGTGGCACTCGGGGACTGCCGCAGTAAAGCTATTGCATAGCATTTTTTATCAACTTATGCAATCATAAATAATTATTTTATTTATGCAGTATTTTTTTAAAAATTTATTTATTTTATTTATGCATTTTTTTTTCTTTGATATTAATTCAAGTTACACTTTTTGAGAGTGGTGACCGATAAGAAAACAAATTATTTTCTTTTATTGAATAAATAAGAAGTTAATATTGTTTAAAATATTTTTATTATCTTACAATATATGTAGGTTATTCAGGAATTTTTATCCTTGAAACTATAGGTTTATGGTAACTGAAATAAGAAACATAAGTTTGAGATTTGATATCCTCTAAATATCTGGAAAATACCGCGTCAATGGCATACGTCTAGTCGCACGCACACAAACACCGTGCCGAAGTCTGCCGAACTGAAACGACGTTAGACGATGCACGGCTTTTAACGCCGCACCGCTGTGCCGGTCGGAGTGGGGGGTTTCAGGTTTTTTCGTTACGGAATTTCTTGATTCGGTCGCCGCGCTCAAAGCTCGTGATAAAAGCTATGCAATAGCTTAAAACTTGCCGATCGGCCTTTATTTATTATTTTTTTATAGCATATTTGTATGGATGCCAATATATGGATCTAGTTGACATTTAATATATCAAAATGATTATTTTGTATCCAATTTCGCTGCCGATTTTATGGTAGCGGCCGCGAAATAGGCTACAAAACAATCATTTTGAATTTCGCGGTCTGTATTACGGCTGCGAAATCCTTATTTCGCGTCCGGTTGCACAAAAGAAAAGTTTTGGATACAAACCTGATAAAGGAAAATTACAATAATCCCCCCCATTTTCTAAAATTTCTTAGCCGCCTCCGAAACCTGGCTACGGGCCTAGGTGTACCTCTCGTACTAGAGCACCTATTGTGGCTGCTTCTATTTTACCAGTAATGTTGCCTGTCTTGCCTATTTGTCCGAGGTATATACGCAAGGACTTGCCCACGTTTGATTATTTTTATGTTTCGCTTTTTATGTTTTTGCAGCTAAAACAAAACCACGGCGATTTTTGTTGGTTTAACAACCTTACTTCGAATTTTGTTATTTCTGCACAATGTATATGAAACACACCTTTACAATCTACACTACACACAATTTTATATAATGTTTTTCCAATGCTTTCTTTGCATTTTTACACTTATTTTTTATGCCAGCAGCCATTGCCACTATAACCAACTTATTAATTTAAATACTAGTAGTGAAAAAATCATATTTAAACTGCGGTTTAGAAGACCATAATTAACCATAGCCTTGTATCCCTCGGTTCCCTTGGGAAACAATCTTGGCGCTAGGTCAATAATGTTAGTCTTCTCAACCTTATTATATAATATACTATTACGTGTTACACTATCGGTTTAATACTCGTAATAAAAAAATCTGATGTGGCCAGCTTATAACCTCCCGCTCAACACTCAACGGTACAAAATAGTATTTGATGATACAGAAACATACCTTCTTATTTGTTTATTTTCTATTTATATTTGAGAAATTTAATTTCATTTGGTATATTTATTTAATTTTTTGACATATATTTTACTAAGAAAACAGCTTCACAATCAAAATGACATGTGTCACATTTCGTAAAAAATTGAAAATTTTTAAGTGTTTCCATGGTGTACAAAGAATGCAAGATTCCTTTAAATTTTATTATCTCAAAATCTAATTAAAATAATAAAATTAGTGTAATCAAAATAAATGTAAAATTAAATATTCTACAACTTTAAAAATAACATAAATAGTTGAAAAAGGAAATTTAACCGTGTTTTTCACGAAAAACTGTTAAAGGCTGTAAACTGCTACTTCCTGTTGACCAATTTTATTCAAAATCTAATCAGCTCTTCATTTAAATATAAGAAGCAAAAATTCACAAAATTGTATTTTTTGCGAGAATTATGCGAGACGAAAAAATTGTCACAGACTACACACACACACATACATACATACATACAGACATCATGTCGAATATAGTTAAATCGTATTGTAGGGACCCTAAAACGTACTTATTCATTGAAAACTCACTACCCAATTTTTTGACCAAAAGCAATACCTCCCTTACCTAGAGGTAGGCGGGAGGTAAAAATTACGTCAACTCAGTTCTTCGACTTGTTATTAAATTACTCTTTCTTGTTCGCAAGGTATTATAAATACACAATACATCCATCAATTCACATAGGTACTGACGTCATTATGAAATTTTTCAAAATCGATTCAAGGAGTACATTAAAACCATCAAAACCTGTATATCCGAAATAATTTGAAAATCAATTTTCCTCATGGTTCATTTACTTTTATGTACTACGTATAAGAAAATAATAATGATATATGAATATAATTTTTCCCTAAATCAAAAGATTAATATCGGATTACTCAAACTACGGTTTGAATTTGTTCCATGCTACTGTTCAACAAATAAATAAAAAAATGTTCTTTTCGCATACATACATTGGTTATAAATAACCATACATTTATATTCATGATATGAGTACTAAAATACCCGCACCCGCCTATGGTTGAAGTTCAAGTCCCGAGGTACGGATCTGCATTTGCATAATGCTGTAGTTGGACACCCTCAGGTCCAACATTCTTTATAATAATTAGTTCGTGCGACACAGAGACTAATTTATAGGTTACGTTTAGTCGCTGCATTTTTCAAGCAGTTTGCACCCTGATTTATAATGAATTGAACTTGGCTTTATAAGACCCGTGCACACAAATTTATTGTTATGTTTGCGCCTAATGTAATGCGTATGTAAAATTAAACTAAATTGTTTATTTAACAAAGTTATGAGGATAATAACAATTTCATTTACATTTTAATTAGCTGGAGTAGAATAATTTTACAATAATTGTTACTGTAAATAAGATGGATTCTTGAATATGTTTGAAATTAAATAGTTTTGAAACAGACATCTTAATACGTATTTTTAGTAAAATAAATCTCATTGTCATTGTTATGAAAAATCCAGTGTTCATCATAATATTCATACAATTAATTTTCAAGATTAACATACAGGATGTCCCAGATTTAAACGGCCTAACTTAATCCATAGATTAAACACCTAAAAATAAGGTGACAAGTTCATTTGAGCAAATGTCCGTAAATGCTTCATTCCAGAGATATTCAAGTTTTTCTTATTGAGCAGCGCTACTTTAAAATATCATCATAATGAAATATCTAATATTATCGTATTGAGATGTTATATATTAAATTAAAAATAATTTATTTATTACCTAATTTCAATACAAAATTTAGTTTGCTTGCACTGATGTCTGGGAAAAAATGAGAAACTATCAATGAATTTAAAGAAATTTATTGTTTAAAATAATAATGTAATAACATAACTTCATAAACTATTTTTTTTTATAGTATTTGTTCAAAATGTTCACCTGCAACACGTAAACAAGCACTACAATGATCTGCCACTGTTTTGGTTGCTGCGTGACACTGCTCGGGAGATATGGTTTCGCAAAGTTGAATAATTTTTCTACATAGTGAGTCTAAATTATTTATTGGTTCTTCATAGACTTTTCCTTTTATGGCATCTTACAAAAATTTCTTATATTCATTTATAGTTTCTCATTTTTTCCTTGACATCAGTGCAAGCAAACTAAATTTTCTATTAAAATTAGATAATAACCAATGTATTATTAATTTAATTTAATTATTCTGTCTCCCCTCAATAAGATAATAGTGGATATTTCGTTATGAAGTTGATTTTTTAAAGTAGTGCTACTCAATAAGAAAAACATGAATATCTCTGGAATAAAGCATTTACGAACATTTGCTCAAATAAACTTGTCCCCCTATTTTTAGGTGTTTAATCTTAATTTTAAGTTAGGCCGTTTAAATCTGGGACACCCTGTATAATAAAATTTTTCGAATATTACTATAATGAGAAAAATCTGATGTAACCAACACATAACCTCCCGCTTAAACAATTTTTAAACGGTGCAAAATAGAAAAAAGCTCCAAATAAAAAGTGTATCTATATTATTTAATATCTTTTTTATAATAATGAAATTTATTCTAATTCAATTATTTACTGAGATATGCGATATCCATGTCAACTCTCTAGCCCAATAAAACATTTCTCACCTATGGAATTAAAAGAAGAAATATCATTCATGAATGAAAAGAAAGCATCGGGATATGACCTTGTCAATGCTAAAATCCTAAAAGAACTTCCCAATAAAGCAGTAGTACTAATCACTCAGATATATAACGCTATCATCAGAATACAATAATTTCCAATGCAGTGGAAAGTAGCTCATATAATTCTAGTGCATAAACCAGATAAACCAATGCATGAACCGAGCTGTTATAGACCATCTCTTGCTAAATTATTTAAAAAGCTTCTGTTAAAATGAATGAACAAAACACTATAATTCCGCTGCACCAATTTGGTTTTCGTAAACAACATTCGACCATAGAGCAAGTAAATCTGGTTTTAAATAAACTAGAAGAAAGCTTTGAGGAAGACAAAGTATGCAACGGTGCATTAGTAGATGTAAGTCAGGCATTTGACAGGATTTGGCATACAGAACTTTCGTTTAAAATAAAACATTGCTTACCATACAATTTGTATCTTTTAATCAATTCATATCTTAACGAAGGATACTTCTATGTCAATTATGAAAACAGCTATTCAAGCCGGAGTTCCTCAAGGAAGTTTCCTTAGGCCTATTTAAACCAACTATTCACAGCAGATTTACCAAATGAAGAAAATGTGCTGACTGCCACCTATGCGGATGATACAGAGATACTCGCATCACATACAGATCCCACAGAAGCATCGAACATACTTCAAATATCTCTAACGAGAATTGAAGACTGGGCTAGAAAATGGGATAAAAGCTGAATGAATATAAATCGGTGAATGTAGTGTTTACCACAAAACATGTACAATGTCCGCAAGTCATACGAAACAAGAACACATTGTCTCTGAAAAACGATACTAAATACCTAGGTATGCATTTAGGTAATCGCGGAACATTAGAAGAAACACCTGCAGTCAAAAAGAAAACAACTTGACCTAAAACTGAGGAAAATGAACAGGTTACTTGGAAAGAAGGCACAACTATCCTTAGAAAATAAATTATTTCTACATAAAGCCATTCTAGTACCTATATGGACATATGGAATCTAACTTTGGGGATGTGCAAAAAGACCAAATACGGATACCATTCAAAGATTCCAAAATAAAACCCTAAGAACAATAAGCAATGCCCTTTGGTATGTAAATAACGAGACAATCCAGAAAGAATAAAGTACATTCATAAAAAATCAGCTTATGAGAAACGACTTAATAAACACCCGGACGAACGAGCAATAGATCTACTAAATAAAAAAAAATGTCAGAAGAAGGTTAAATAGAACGAAGCCACTAGATTTAAGCATTTAATTTATATGTATTTACTTGTATTAAATAACGTAAGGAAAGGATACACTAACTCCTCTCATGATACCTTATAATTTATCAAATTTTCTTATTGGCCTTAAAGGTCAGTTGTAAATAAATTTATTAAAATAAAAAAAAATTACCAGTAAAAATAAGAACCATTTTTGTAAGTAGATCTAGAAAGAGATAGGAAGAGAACAGACAGACATTTTGTAGATGTAAAAGACAGTACATAGAAATAGAAGTGTTAATACAAGAAACTAAAAAGAAAGTTTATTATAAACATACCTATACAAAGTAAAGAAAACAAAACAAAGAGATATAATAGTTATTTACATACCAAATGCGGGAACGCTTGGTTCCCGGATGAGTGTTTGGCGGCGCGAGCTTGCGAGCGCTGCCATAGAACGAATCCGGGAACCAAGTTCACGCATGAGGTTTGTACAATATTTTTTGTACGAAAAGTATAAAACTAATAACAGTCCATACAAAGAAATGAAGTTCTTCAAGTAGTTATTTTGATAATTGTCAAAGTTGCACTATAAATATAAACACACAAAATTAATTTGTCTAATATATTAGAAAGCAATTAAAATATTTATAATATTTTCCGTATTCACTTGTATATTTATTATATTTCTTATTTGTATTGAGATAACTAACATTACACTTGTAGGTTATGTATTTTACAGCTGTCATATCGGGCAGATTTTATTGCCAACATTGGTAACCAAATGCACTAAATTTGTTATTTTGAAATTCAATTTCATGCTTATTCCATCATTGTTTGTATTAATATTATTTAAAGGAATGTTTGAAATAATATATTATTTTATTATATATATAATTTATTAATAAACGCTTTAGAAATAGGAATGCTTTCGTCGAAATTTCCCGGTTGTCTTTCTGGTGGAGACCTGGGAAATGGACATTTCGGGCGTTGCTTAGGCAACGCTAAACAACACATTTCAATGTATGAGTACAAAAATAGTATTTCACGATTCCGATTTTAAAAATGACAATCCAGGCCAGTAGAATTTTCATAACTATTTGAAGTTCAGTTACCAGAGACGTTTCAACATTAGTATAAATTTAAAACAATTAGGCATAAATAAATTGTTTATCAGTTTTCACATGGTTTTCCTAGTTTGGGACAATGCTACAATTTTCAAGAGTTAAGTATTTTCAAAATTCTGTGAAGAAAATGGAATACAACAAAAGTTTATAGCTTCTGGTCATCCTGCAACCTACGGAATAGCAGAGAGGAATATACAAACTCTGTATAAAATTGTAAATATAATAGAAAAAAATTGCAGTTGTCAAATAGAACACAGTAATTCCTATTAACAATACGGGCTATTAGAATAATTGATAAATGTTTTTACCTCCCGCCTACCTCTAGGTAAGGGAGGTATTTTTTTTTTTGGTCAAAAAATTGGGTAGTAAGTTTTCAATGAATAAGCACGTTTTAGCGTCCCTACAATACGATTTTACTATTTTCGCCATAATGTATGTATGTATGTATGTATGTATGTATGTATGTGTGTGTGTATGTATGTATGTGTGTGTGTAGTCTGTGGCAATTTTTTCGTCTCGCATAACTCAAATACTATAATACCAAAAATACAATGAATTTTTGCTTCTTATATTTAAATGAAGAGCTGATTAGATTTTGGATAAATTTGGTCAACCGCAAGTAGCAGTTTACTTGAAGCCCTTGACAGTTTTTCGTGTCAAATAAATTTTGTTTATTAATGTGACGATTATTGTTTCGCACTTTTATTATCATGATTTTGCTTTTAATTTACCTTTACAAGAAACATTTGTTTTACATAAATGTCTATTAATAATAACATTTAATTTTCTAAGTTGAAGGTTAACGTGGTTTAGTTTTATTTTCGTCATTCTTTTTTGAAATTTTTTGTGAAGTAAACGCCGCTACTTTTTCTAAATTCACAAGTCGCAAGTGCAGTGGCATGACTGAAATATATTACGGCTCCGCGCGAATGTGTTAGATACACTTTTTTTATCTGATTTCGGCGAACAGCGAGCACAATTTCGAAGATCTAAACTTGCTCTCTTTATTTTTCTTCTTGCATTGTTTGCATTTACATAACAAAGTACCAGGTCCGGTTTTTTAATGCTGCGAGTCCTATAATTTAGTTCCATTACTAAAAGTGCATAATTACGGAACAATTTGTTAGTTTAGAAATGAAATAATGTTGAAAATATTATGGCAAATTACTATTATTTCATTTACTAATTGAAATAATGAGATCTTACAAATTTTAGGCCCACCTGCCCTAAGAAAACACCTCTCGCAGTATTTTAAGCATAATTTTGTTCATTAATAAATATTATGTTTTAAATTCTAAGAAATCAAACGTTAGAATGGGGTCATAAACCTTTTTTGTTTTATTTTTTTTCTGTAAGTTTGAGTAAAATTAAAAATATAGATACTAATTTTAATATTAAAAGGCATTTAGTTATTAAGATACGATTTTTTGAAATTGGCATCCCATTTCAAATTTTTCGCTTGTGACGTCAGCACCTGCGTCATCTTGTAATTATACGAAACACGCTCTTGCGGAGAGTGAGGAACTACACCAACTGTCAAATTGACTGTTATCAGTCATTGTTATTTACTGAGAGGTTTTTACAAATATAGTTTATTCACATTATCTGGGCAACATAATATAACAAATATAATACACATAAGTTTAATTTGAAAATCGTTGTTAACTGCAACATATGACTTGAGATGACAGGGGTGATAGTGAGACTACCGACATTACCGACAAGACAAGCGACAAGGTATAGTACATCAAAGCATTATTATATTTAACACGTCCTAAACTCTTTGTTTAAAAACGTTATAATTAACGAATACCTAATTTTATTTATCGGAGTGTTAATTTTAATAATTATCACAACCTTGAAGAGCAAATTATTATTTGTTATCAACAACTCTTTTGCCTTGCCATGCTGTACATTCTTTTACAAGATGACATCATGATTTTGCAACCGCGAAACTATATAAAGAAAATTATGAATGAAAAGTTAAAAAATTATAAGAAATATTGAATAATATGTGACTGAAATCTAAATTTTTATAATTTGTAAAAAAACACAACTTTTTTTTAAAAGTCTATAATCCCATTTTTGCGTAATTCATACAGGCTGATCTATCGGTCTGTATTTTTTATTTTATTCGATTATTATAAACATTACCGAAAAAAATTTCAGACAAAATTTATTTTACATTAAAATGCCCACGTATCTGCAGTATAAGTTTATCTACAGGGTGCTCCATTTTCGCGCAACATCATGAAACTTATTATTTTTAAATGGAACATCCTATATATTTTTATAAAATTTTAAAGACCTTATGTTTCTCTTTAAATAAGTTCTTATTCACTGTAGTCCTAAAATGAACAGTACAGAAACTAATCACTTTTTTATGTTTTAATAATTATACAGAAAATATGCCATAAAATTGTATGTGAATGTTTAAACAATCAGATTAGTTACTGTCAGCTTTTTAATAATTATTATTTACCATTTTCACTTAGTTTAACAAATTTTTTGTTATATTTTGTTTGGTTTGTTGAACTAACGTTCAAATTTTATTTTTTATAAACTTATTTATTGTTTTTAATTTCATGGCATACTTTCTGAGTATGATTCTTTATTAATAAAAACGTGAATAGTTTCTGTACTGGTCACTTTAGGACTATAATGAATAAGAACTATTTTAAAGGGAAACAAAAGGTATGTCAAAATTTGCAAAAACATATAGGGTGTTCCATTTAAAAATATAAAGTTACATATTATTGCGAGAAAATGGAACACCCGGTAGAAAATTTTATACTGCAGATACATGGGCATTTTAATGTATAATAAAGTTTGAAAATACTTTCGGTAATATTTATAATAATCGCATAAAATAAAAAAAAATAATAAAAATAATATATAAAACTACATAATGTTAAGTATTTATATTTTTAATTAATAATTTAAGGATTTCGTAAAAAGTATAATGTATACCACGGCACTAATGTATATAGTAAAATAGTTATTTGTGTATCAAGACAAATAACTATTTTGTGCAACCGGACGCAAAATATGCATTTCGTAGCCGCAAAATAGACCGAGAAATTGAATTTCGTGGCTGTTTTGTATAGTAACGGCCGCGAAATCCAAAATCATTGTTTTGTACCCTATTTCGCGTCCGTTGTTAATGGTAACGGACGCGAAATAGGGTAAAAAAAACAATCATTTTGAAACTTGAGAATTGACATTATTTTTCAAAACTAATTGTTTTGTTTATCAAATGTCAATTCCAAAGCCACTTTCTATTTACAATGAAACTGTTTAAAATTTATAATTACATAATTTTTACAGTTGCACAAAAAATTGTGTGTACACCTTGTCCGCGAAATCCTTTATTACCCTCGAGATTTTTCTCTCGGTACGCTAAAGAGTGATTTCGCGGCCTTGATAGCTATTTATTAAAAATGTTACAGTGTTTCATGCATCTAGTAAATTTCCACTTCCGATTTTTTTATTATGACAAGAATTATCTCTGTAGATGCAGAGAAATGTATTATTTACAACTTTGATTTGGTGCATTTATAACTAAAACAATAAATTTTGACAGATCTAAAAACGATTCTTTTAATATATCTTCATAAAGACAGAGCTCGTAATGCCAGATTAAGTAGTAAAAGTTTTAGTGACTTATAATTTCACTCTTCTGTATACCTCTGCACTAACGTATATAATTTAGTGCCTTGATACACAAATAATTATTTATTAAAAATGTTATAGTGTTTCATGCATCCAGTAAATTTCCACTTCCGATTTTTACTCTCTTATACAAAGTATAAGGAAGTATTGGAATCATGAAAAAAATTTTTTCTCAATGATGTCTGTGTGTGAGGATGGATGGATGGATGAATAGATGGCTGGATGAATGGATGTATATCCGTGTACGCAATATCTCATGAACGAGACAAGATATGTAAACGAAACTTGGAATTTATAGGTTTCATGAAAAAATGAAGAGCTGAGTTGATTTCGAATGAAATTGAAAAACCGGAAGAGGATGTTGACTAGACACATAAAACAATATATTCCTTTTATTTCAAAAATAGAATCAGCTATGAGAAAAAGTTTCAAATGAAAGATGTTAGCAAAAATATTTAGAATATAAAATGTTATTTGCACTTTTCTTGAACATGCTTCTAATTTTGAGAAAAACTAAATTATATGTTTAAGAATATATTTCTATAATCTTAGTTACAATGGGAACAAAAACTAAAAATTTTTTAATATCTATGTGTCAAATAATTGTGAAGTGTCAAAAATATGTGTCGTGTGAAATATTATAATAGTAATATTTGTATTATTAGTTAGAAAATATTGAAGACTAGATATTAATTAATTTCTATTTTGAAATAAATTCATAGTAACGAGAACAAAAAATTAAGCAGGTTTAACATCTATATATCAAGTAATTGTTAAAATAAAGTCATACGCAAGGAACAAGTCATACGTGTTCAGTTGGTTTTATTTGTATAAGAAAGTAGTGTGGTGCCCACACCAGATTTTTTAATATGACTAGAATTTAATTATCTCTGTAGATGCAGAGAAATGTATTATCTGCAACTTTGATTTGGTGCATTTTTAACTAAAACAATACATTTTGACAGATCTGAAAACGATTCTTTTAATATATTTTCATAAGACAGAGCTCGTAATGTCAGATTAAGTAGTAAAAGTTTTAGTGACTTATAATGTCACTCTTCCTTTCCACAATTATTATAATTTTCATCTCTTTCAAGTCACGCGGTTGAGATAGTTGCACTCGTAGTTGTTTTGCCGGCTCCCAATGCGCGCACGTGCTTTCATCGAAGATGTTCTTACGCTGTACGCTCCTTGCTCGCAAGCGGTCAGTGTTCTCCCAACATCTGTGCAAGAACAACGCTTCGAACCTCTCTTCACTGTACTCCCAACGCATCTCATCTCCCGTCCTCAGTTATAATGTCATACCACTTCTTGTAAACAAACCCTCAAATAGTACCGCCGAGATCCAAGAACAGTTTGTGTTTGTGTTGTTTAATTCTTGAACAAGATGCGTGTGGAACTATTGTTGTGTATGGTTGTCATGACAACAGGAGTTTTCAGTCGACGGCATCATCATTATCATTATCATTTAGGAAATAATACGCATGGAAATTTGACTCAGCAGCAGCAAAGTCAGAGGAATCAGAAACTGAGTACTGTACAAAATGATAATGATAATATTGAGACTTTTACTCCATACACTAAACATACAACAGGGTAAGTGCATTTGGTCATGCTATATTCAATATATTATTGATTATTTCACTCATTACAAATTTGATCGATCAGAATGTCTCATTTTCCATTGTTGCGCATTTTAGATAAGTGAATAAACAGCACCATGCTGTTTATTCGCGATTAAATTGAAGCTAGCTGTTATATGCAAATTTTGAACATTTTGAAGGCATATTTAGCCGGATAATTAGTTGCAGAAGCAAGATACTTACATGTTTTTTACCTTTACTGGTATTCTATATCTTTAAACATGCTGAATTATTCATTTGAAGCTATTTTTATTTATTAATTTTTGACATTTATTTGACACATAAAAAGAAAAACAATCAATTTGCTATAGTTACACTACAACAACATAATTTTATGGTGCTTTTTGTTTATGAGTGTACCGATTTATTTATGTGAAAATGTGTCAAAATCAACGTTTTAGTATAATTTCTTCGGCAAATATTAAAGTTTATGCTACGAATTCATGAAATAATCTTGACATATACCCCTCGTGCTAAAGAATTGAATCGATTAAATTTCATGTCTAGCTTATTTACAAAATTTTGCTTTTAAAAAAGTGTTATCGTACATAATAATTTATGATAAAACCCCTCGACCTACGGTCTCGGGATTTTTTCAAATTAATATATACTCTAAACACTTTTTAAGCAAATTTTTTTGCATAAGCTAGACATGTCAAATTTAATCGATTAAATTTGACATGTCTAGCTTATGCACAAAATTTTGCTTAAAAAGTGTTTGAATACATAATAATTTGAAATTTTATCTTAAATTATTATGTACGATAACACTTTTTTAAAAGCAAAATTTTATAAATAAGAGACATCAAATTTAATCGATTCAATTCTATAGCATGAGGGGCATATATCAAGATTATTTCATGAATTCATAGTATAAACTTTAATTTTTGGGGATGAAATAGTACTAAAACGTTGATTTTGACACATTTTCACATAAATAAATCGGTACACTCATAAGCAAAAGACACCATAAAATTTTGTTGTTGTATTGTAACTATAGCAAATTGTTTGTTTTTCTTTTTATTTGTCAAATAAATGTCAAAAATTAATAAATAAAAATAGCTTGAAATGAATAATTCAGCATGTTTAAAGATATAGAATACCAGTAAAGGTAAAGAACATGTAAGTATCTACTAATTATCCAGCTAAATATGCCATCAAAATGTTCAAAATTTGCATATAAAAGCTAGCTTCAATTTAATCACTTATCTAAAATGCACAACAATGGAAAATGAGACATTCTGATTGGTCACATTTGTAATGAATGAAATAATCAATAAAACTTCACTTTCCGCTTTAAAAAATAATTTACAAAAAATATTCTTGAAGTGAAAAATGGAAAGAATAAATATTCTGCCACTTGTATGTAGAGGCGCTTGTTTCTAATATTTGACAGTAAAAGTAAAGATTGTCAAAAGAAACTTATTTAACCTTGGTAGTCTCCAAATTATAGTAAAAGAAATAAAAATTATAAATGTGATGGTTTAGAATGTATGTTTAGTAG
The DNA here is from genome assembly GCA_963942605.1 of Poecilus cupreus. Classification (NCBI taxonomy): domain Eukaryota; kingdom Metazoa; phylum Arthropoda; class Insecta; order Coleoptera; family Carabidae; genus Poecilus; species Poecilus cupreus. The sequence continues at coordinate 13,134,292 of OZ012731.1, forward strand.
GTTCTAATTTTCTATTTTTTTTTTTTTCATTTACCTGAGCTTATATTACCAAATATTTAACAATGTTGTTTTAATATATTTCTTGTTAAAATATTTTGACAGTGAATTAATAGCATGCTATTAAAATAACACATGTAAAAAAATTATTAAAACAGTAATCAATCTATCTAAATGTATTAGAATCTGTCACTAATTTTTCTAATTACTGATTAATTAATTATAAAATGAAATTTTAATTATGATTAATGATCAGTTGCGCTCTACAAATTATTTGTTTTTTGTTCCCATGTGTTTTGGATGGTTTTTACGCTACTAGCGAAAAATTAATTTTTTTAATCAATAAATAACCGTCGTACACTTCATAGTGTAAAAAATCTGGTGTGGGCACCACACTACTTTCTTATACAAATAAAACCAATTGAACACATATGACTTGTTCCTTGCGTATGACTATATTTTGACAATTATTTGATATATAGATGTTAAACCTGATAATTTTTGTTCTCAACTATGAATTTATTACAAAATAGAAATTAATTATAATATCATTCTTCAAAAGTTTCTAACTAATAATACAAATATTACTTTTATTATATTTCATACGACAGATATTATTTGACACGTTTGACACATAGATATTAAAAATGTTTTAGTTTTTGTTCCCATTGTAACTAATATATTCTTAAATATATAATTTAGTTTTTCTCAAAATTAGAACCATGTACAAGAAAAGTGCAAATAACATTTTACATTCCAAATATTTTTGCTAACATCTTTTATTTGAAACTTTTTCTCACAGCCGATTCTATTTTTGAAATAAATGGAATTTATTGTTTTGTGTGTTCAGTAAACTTCCTCTTTCGGTTTTTCAATTTCATTCAAAATCTACTCAGCTCTTCATTTTTTCATGAAACTTATAAATTCTAAGTTTGGTTTACATATCTTGTCTCGTTCATGAGATATTACGCACCCGGACATCCATCCTTCCATCCATTCTCACATACAGACATCATTGAGAAATTGGTTTTAACGGATTCAGTGGACGTCCAAATATATATTTCCGCAAAAATCTCGTCAATGATTTTTTTCGTGATTCCAATACTTCCTTATACTTTGTATAAGAAAGTAAAAATAAGGTAATATTGAAATACTTTTTAATGTACTGCTTGTAATTTATTTGCAATAAGTAAATCTAGCGTAACATTTTAGATTTGATATTATAAAACACAAATATAACATAACAATGCTGTCTGTCTGATGTCTAGTCTAGTCACATTAAAAAAAAAGAAAATTATTATGCTTTTTGTGTAGCCTAGAATGATTGGAACATTATGTAGATGGGGGACATTTAAACGTGATGTGTATACAAGTGATCTTATACCACCCACTGATGTTTATTATTTTCTAATACTGTTCAACGAAATGTAAACAAACTGTATGGTAATTGTTCCGAAATAGTTTTTAAATTTTGGGTGGCCACTCGCAAATGAATCTATTATTTATTCATGTTAATCGTTAGCTCAAATATGTTGTTAAATTAATTAGATAAAAATGATATGATCCCCAAACGACAAATACATAACACATATTGAGAAAATTCAGGGAACCAGGTACAAGTCTTGAAAAATCATAGTCCATGATTTAATGGATAAATGATGTAAGCTTTATTTTGATACAAACTCGAAACAATCTAATAGATACAAGCTATTATAAAAATAAATGAAATTACCATCGCTCAAAAGTAATTTTTGGTATTATAGAGGTGTGAATACCAAACTTGATAAGCTTCACTTGACTATCGTTAAAAATAAGTTTTTGATAATCTTCACTTAACTAAAGAAAAAATCTGGTGTGGGCACCACACTACTTTCTTATACAAATAAAACCAACTATATATAAGTATAAGTTGTTCATTGCGTATGACTTTATTTTGACAATTATTTGATGTATAGATGTTAAACCTATTTAATTTTTTGTTCTCATTATAACTATGAATTTATTAGAAATTAATTAATATCTATAATTAAACATTTTCAACTAATACAAATATTGCTTTCATAATAATTTAAAAGTTATATATTTTTGACACTTCACAATTATTTGACACGTTTGTCACATAGATATTAAAAATGTTTTAGTTTTTGTTCCCATTGTAACTAAGATTATAGAAATATATTCTTAAATATATAATTTAGTTTTTTTTCAAAATTAGAAGCATATACAAGAAAAGTGCAAATAACATTTTATATTCCAAATATTTTTTCTAACATCTTTCAAATGAAACTTTTTCTCACAGCTGATTCTATTTTTAAAATAAATGGAATTTACTGTTTTGTGTTTCCAGTAAACTTCCTCTTCCGGTTTTTCAATTCCATTCAAAATCAACTCAGCTCTTCATTTTTTCATGAAACTAATAAATTCCAAGTTTTGATTACATATATTGTCTCGTTCATGAGATATTGCGCACACGGACATCATCCATCCATCCATCCTCACACACAGACATCATTGAGAAATTTAACTTAACGGATTCAGTAAATGTCAGAATATATATTTCCGGGAAAATCTCAACGATTTTTTTCGTGATTTCAATACTTCTTTATACTTTGTATAAGAAAGTAAAAAGACCTTTACCTATCGTAAAAATTAATTTTTGATATTTTGATTTTATTTTGGTCTCTGAATTCTTTAATTGCATACAGAACTCGGTAGGATTCAATTAATTTGCAAAAATCTAATTGACGATAGTCCTAAATTAATTTTCAAATTTGCTACCATTCTCAGGAGAGTTTATTCATTATTTATTACATTTTACAAAATGTATTATTAAACCATTATTTTTTCTCAAAAACGGTAGTAGATAAGAGAAAAATTTAAACAACATTTTATATTCCAAATTTTATTACTAACATCTACTATTTAAAACTATTTTCACAGCTTACTACCTATTTGAAATAAATTTAATTTATTGTTTTGTGTATCGAAAATATAAAATCCTGTTTTACAATTATGACCAAAATTAACTCAAAATTTCGCAATGTCATGAAATATGAAACGTATAAATTATGAAGTTAATGTGAACAAGAAAGTAAAAATAAATCACTCTCTGCATTTTTAAGGATAAAATAAATATACCTATCATATCATTTATCCACTTTGGGTGTGGTAATCTACTTTCGCAGATCTTGAATGATTTTTGTGCATAAAGTGCAGATAATTGTTAAAAGGGAGGACTGTGTAAATTGAACTGTGGATAGTATAATTTCATAGTCTGATACACAATTTATCCCAAGTTTCTGGAGATAACAGCTCTATTCAAGTAGATCACGAATTATGATACTTTTTTCTCATTTCACCCGTTACATCACGGCATTCATAGATGACACAGATGACAGTTGCCAATTTAAATTTACCTCTGTGGTTCCCTCTCCACTAACATCTTTGGGGGCTATGATTTGACGGCTGGTAACCGCACTTCATACGCAAAAGCATATCACCTACTGAGATCTGCGTAAGCAGAGTGCCACAACCACAATGGGTAAAAGGCGTGATGATATATTTTTTTTATTCATAGATGGTGAAGAGTTTGTTCGGCTTTTTAATACCCATTCTGCGCAGAGGTCGTTACTAGTTATTAAAGTTAATATTGTAATGCTATCAGTGGCCCAGACATATACATATTTGTGTACTTTGAATTTATCACAGTTGTTCTATTTTTTCATATTCTAAAATTTGTTTTGTAATTTCTAATAGAATGTAAGAAAATCTTATTCATTATACATGTGAGATTGTTTAATAATTATACATGACACATGTTTGAAGTTGTTAAAATCGATGTTTTAGTTATTTATTTATTCTCATAGCAGTATGACCAACTATGATTTTGAAATATTTTATTAAAAATAATTTGTTAATGTATTTCAGTTGAAATATTTCATTGCAGCTTATTTTAAACTTTAATATAAATTGAGTTATTTGTTCAGTGTGTCTAGTTTTGCTATTGATACCAAAATAAACTCTGTTCTACGTATTATCATTGTGCGAATTATACATTTTACTGAGGGAAGGATAAAGCCAGTAATAAATGAACAAGAATAATATTATGATAATACACATACGATAGACATTATCTTTATAAATTTTAAATATTGACGTAACGTAGGAAAATATTGCTTGCTTCTGAAGAATTATCATATGGTTTTTTAACCATTCTGCTGCAAAATGATCGGCTGGAAATCAAGCATGGACCACTTATATCCATAAACATAGCTGCAGACAATGTTGCGATGTTCATTATATTCCATAGTCTTATAAGAATAATTTTCATAGCACTAAAAACCACGCTCATATTCAGCTGAAAAGTTAAGAACGAATATATTTTTTTTTGCAGGGATAATTATTTTTTTTGTCAACGAGGAATAAATGTTTTTTAGGAGAGGAATCTCCCACCCCCCTCAATTCGCATACTGCGTATTATAATGCATCTTACAATTTTAAAGTTTAGTTAAGCTATCTTTTCTCGTTCGTGAATAAGTGAACGCACAAACAACAATACAGACGTCATTCATAAATTATCAAAACTAATTCACAGGATCTGGAAACCAACATTCTTATAAATGTCTCGTAATCATTTTGTTTGTTTTTACCTCCCGCCTACCTCTAGGTAACGGAGGTATTGCTTTTGGTCAAAAAATTGAGTAGTGAGTTTTCAATGAATAAGCACGTTTTAGGGTCCCTACAATATGATTTTACTATTTTCGCCATGATGTCTGTATGTATGTGTGTAGTCTGTGGCAATTTTTTAACCTCGCATAACTCAAATACTATAGTACCAAAAAATACTATTTTGTGAATTTTTGCTTCTTATATTTAAATGAAAAGCTGAGTAGTTTTTGGATAAAATTGGTCGACCGGAAGTAGCAGTTTACTTGAAGCCCTTAACGTTTTTCGTGAAAAACACGGTTAAATTTCCTTTTTCAACAATTTGTGTTATTTTGAAAGTTGTAGAATATTTAATTTTACATGTGATTTGATTACACTACTTTTATAAATTTCATTAGATTTAGAGATAATAAAACATAAACAAATTAGATTTCATAATCTTGCATTCCTTGAAAACACTTTAAAATTTTCAATTTTTTACGTAATGTGACACATGTCATTTTGATTGTGATGCTGTTTTCTTAGTGAAATATATGTCAAAAAATTTAATAAATATACGAAATTAAATTAAAGTTCTCAAAAATAAATAGAAAATAAACAAATAAGAAGGTATGTTTCTGTATCATCAAATATTATTTTGTACCGTTTAAGACTAGTATTTGGTGGGAGGTTATGTGGTGGCCACATCAGATTTTTTTTCATTGTACTTAACATCATTGCAATAAGAAAGTAAAAATATAATTTCAAAATATTTCAGTTGTTTAACGTTAAATTTTAGGATCATTCTAATACTAATAGTATGCTATAATGTTCTTCCTAAAGAAGAAATTTAAGAAATAAAATGACCTATGGTATTCTTACAATATTTCCCATTCGATACATTACGGATCTGCTTTATATTTTTAAATGTATGTTTTCCTTTAAACCTGTCCTGTGTTTGGTATTAGCAGGATATAAATATAGACAATCGGAAGTAATAAAAAGAATTCATATTGAAAGAGCGATAATGAATGTATAATATTAGACCAGACAGTATAGTTAAAGAAATAAATGTATAATGCACGTTTTATTTTGAAGCATAATTCGCAAGTTGGATTTCTTTGGCATTCACTGATTTACTTCCTTTCTCGAAACAAACAGGGTAAACAATACGTAAATAAAACTGGGTATAAACATTGGGCACGTGTTTAAATCATACAACCCTTAAACATTGCTATTCTCCGCCTTCTCCGATTTCTATTTGCGTTGTAAGAATACAAGACAGCGCCGGGTAGTTAGCAGTTGTACGCTACAAACGTGTCGTACGACAAAACAAATAATGGCAGAAAATCTCTTGGCTGCCATCCAGTATGCGTGTACAAGACGTGAAACATTGAACTTGCTGTATTTGTTTTATGGAGGTTATACGTTTTCTGGAAACGAGTTGAGTAATTGTTTGTTGTCTCGCTGCTTTGGCTGACGGACGGGATGTTTCAAATTGTTTACTATTTATGTATGCGGAAAATAATTAAATATTTATTTATTGTCACGCCTTTTTACTTTATAATTATAAATAATTACGCTAGGTGAAACATTCTCCTTAATTTATTGTAATGCTATTTTTCTTTCTTATACGTAGTATGAGGAAGTATAAGAATCATGAAAAAAATTATGACAAGGTTATCTAATACGAGCCCAAAATCATATTATTTGGCCCAGTTAGGACTTTTAGAATAGCTTTAAAAAAATATTTCTAATCGAACGAAGGGAAAATTTATTGTGCTAAATTTATTTATATCATAAATTCTGTTATTTAAAGAAATATTTTAAGCAATAATAACAACTGAAATAATGTAAAATTTACAATTTGTCTCAAAGGTATTGACTGATACCACAAACACTGTTTTTAAATCTGATGATAACAAAATACAGAAAATTGTTTCAAGTAAAAATTGTAAGTAATATTATTCTACATCTTTTTGATTCTAACGAAATTTTCTCTATCTCGTTTATTTATTAAGATAAGCCCAAAACCCCTGATAGGCCTTGAAATAATCAACAAGTTACTGTTGATGAATTGTTAAAAAAATCTAATTAATTCGTAGCATAAACAATACCTCTGTTACACATATGTATGTGCGGAATGTAAAAATTATAGAATTTAAGGTATAAATAAGGCGAATTAACAAATTTCCTTTTTATGACTTTCACTGGGCCCATTAACATGATTCTGGGCTCGTATACTGGGTGTCTCATTTTAATTTACCACCTGAAATATCTGTAGTGTAGACCTACGCTTCTATTCGAAAAATGTCCCAGGTAAAAGTTTAATGATTTGGCGCTGCAATCAGTGAAATTAGTTTTATTGAAAATGAAACTTTTTAATATGAATTCATAACAATGTGTCGAATAGACGTATTTACAGTATTATTTTAAACCAGTGTTCGTAAGTTATCGTAGAACTAAGTGCATCATACTCCAGTTCTTTACAAATGGATGATTACCCGCCAAATAATATATTTGAATAACAAAACGAGTTTTATTGATGCACATCTGTCATAGTAATAAAAAACTTTTATCCAACACCTCTCAAAAATGCTCTATAACTATGGCGAATTTAAACAAGGAAAGTAACAGATTACCCACTAGCGGGTATAATTTTGAGAAAATCCACTAGTGAGTATATTTTATTTACAACAATAATAATAACACACAACACCTTGGTAACCACTTCGATTGACATTTTAATTTCAAAAATTTAAAGCTTATGTCACTGTCAAACAATATGATCGTTAGTAAGAACGCTGATTAAGGCCGACTAACTAGCAGTTGACTATCTGTGTTTTTCAGCTGTCAAACCTTATTACATGATTATTGAGAAAAATATTTGAAATAGAAGTGGTAGAATATTTAATTCTGTACATCTTTTATTTGAAGCTTATATCTCTAAAATAATTTAGGAACGCTTAAGGTCAAACATACGCGTCGAAAGAACGAACCCTTTATTTTTTAAAAAAACAGCAAATTCTGTATTCTTTATTTATTTTCATGTTCTTTATGGTCCAACAACCTCCATTCGTCAAAATATCATAGATTTTTTACAGTGACTTGTACATTGCAATGTCAGATGAAGAACATATTTTCGTAGGGTTCGTTCACTCCCATGAATTTTGTTTTGCAAATTCAAATTTCAATAAATTATTTCTTACAATTATTCTTATCGAAAAACAAAACAATTATTACTGTGAAGTCTTTGAACATTCTAGTATTTATATATGTGGATGAAAAGGATAACTGAAACATTCAACTATAAAAAAATATTCGTTGAAGTCTAGTTGGTCAAAAATTCAGAATTTTGATACTGAATTTCTAATTCCCATGAACGACGACAGTAATGAAAATAATTGGTATATTTATAAATATGATCGTCTATAACATACTAAAATTATTTTACATTTGAATTTACAGTTTTTGAGAAACAAATAAGAATATACCAAAAAACACACTTTTTGGTTGGCAAAGTGGAATTATCCACTCGATAAAATTATCACACTCAGCCTTCGGCTTCGTGTGCTAAAATTTCACTCGTCGGTAATTCCTTACTTTGCCCACTTGTAAAGTAAATAACTATTTTAGATAAAACTTTTACGTTTTGTCCGAATCTACAAAAAAGGGGTCCAACTTAATTTTTCAAAGTTACACCAATTCCAGCCACACCTGGGGGTAGGGGGTTGCATTTTGTACATAATTACATGTTCCCTTGCAAATTATTAAAATTGTACCTGGGACATTTGTCGATTTGAAACGTAGGTCTACAGATATTCCAGGTGGTAATTAAAATGAGACAATTGAATGCAGCGCAAAAAGCAAATAATAATTATTAAAAATCTGACAGGAACTAATCTGATTGTTTAAACACATTCATGGCATTCTTTCTGTGTACGATTCTTTAATAATAAAAACGTGTATAGTTTCTAAACTGATCACTTTTGGACTTTAATGAATAAGAACTATTTTAAAGAGAAATAAAGAAGCTTTAAAATTTTGCAAATATATATAGGGTGTTCCATTTAAAAATATTCAGTGGCATATCATTGTGCAAAAATGGAACATCCGGTAGAAAACTTATGGTATAGATACGTTGACATTTTTATATAAGATAAACTTTGTTTGAAATTTTTTTCGGTAATATTTAAAATAATCGCATAAAATAAAAAATACAGAACGATGGACCAGTCTGTATATATAAAACATTGTTATATGTTAAAATATAGAAAATTTCTCGACCCACGCTGATACACATTCGTATCAGACAAGAGCAAGAAATAATATTGTACTAAAACTAGATTTAATAAATGGAAAAATAGTGTCGAGTACTGGGGTCCGTTGTTATATAACAAGTTAGAAATTAACATAAGATGTGAACCTGTAAACAAATTTAAGAAAAAAATGCATAATCTTTTGCATGAGAATTGTTTTGACAGCATTAATGATTTCTTAAATTGTACTGATTTGTAATATATATCACAAAAATGTAATTGTTCCTGACTTAAGTATGCACATTTCAATGTATTAGTAACCTGAATAAATATATTCTATTCTATATCAAATTAAATAATTGTGAATTATTTGTGTGTTAATACCATTCTATTTTTTACATTTCACTAAAATATATCTTGTTGAATGATCGCATATCAAGATACAGCATCTAGCATTTCATTTCTCCGGTAGACCATAGTGTGATTGTATGGTAGAATGATAAATGTTCACGCTGCGTTACTACATAATCACGTTAACAAACGATTAGCAGACCTGTAGACCGGGGCAGCAAGATCCGCGATCCTTGATATTACAAGCAGACTGATAATCTCTCGTTAGTCGAGCAGTCGAGTCCAGGTGCTCGGTACAAGACAGAGGCGTACACAGGGCTACTAATTCATAAAGCTGTATTCTTTTTGGAAAGTTTTAGCTCAACTCAGTTGACAAGTGAGTTGAGATGAACTGAGCTGAGTTGAGCTGAAAAGTATCCAAAAAGAACAGCGTTTTATGTAGAGAAAGGTGGGTTTGAACAAGAATATATACACTTATGCTATTAAAATTGATGACACTGAAAATATTTCACTATAAGTTTACACATTTAATATTGACAACGAAAATGACCGATGGCGGCAGCACTGAGTACTTGCAAATGGCCGACGTCGTAGGTAACGTGCAGTGAATGACATACGGAGAAACATAAATAAAGTTCATATAATTATAGTTATAAATAAAATATGAGCTTATTTGAAGTACTGTATTGTGTAAAGGGAAGTATTTGTGCTTTATTTATTTTAAAAATCACAGTTATACCGTCTCTTTAATATATTTTTAGGCATGGGTAACTTTGACGGTGCTGATAAACAAGTTTGTTTTCGGGAATTATTTAGATGTCTCAAGGCGACGAATTCTACCAGAAATTTTATCGAGGGGGAAGAAATAGTTAACAGTAGCTTGTTATTTTTATGTAGTTGTGGAGGTAAATTTAAATAAGTGCAAGCTTTTTGGGTTATGTTTGCCGATCAGTGCTCTTACTACAAATCCACATGAGATACACGGAATCATTTATGTTGAAAATATTATATTATATTATATTTTTATATGTTACCCTAGTTACATATTTGAATAAAACTGCTAGTACAACATAAGTAATATTTAGTTTCATTTCAATAAGTGTGGGTATGATTTTCTCTAGTCGATAATTTGAAAATTTGTATATTAGGATAAGTCTATAATTATTATTCCTTCAAAATTTGGTAAGCCAGTTAAAGTATTTAATTTTTAATCAGTTTGTATTGTACATTTTGAATTTGGATTTAAAATCCATACTAAGAGCTTTTCAGAAAACTTATGTTACAGAATAATAACAAAACATTAACAGGCAGATTCATCAAAAGAATTAGCGCTAATCCTATTTTTATTATTAGTCGTAACTTCAGTTACCATCCTCAAAACATATTTATGTTAACTAAGGTTGTAGTTACGATAGGTTAACATAAAATTTGACACATTTTGTTAATTTAATTAATTTAGAAATAAAGTTACAGAGGTTGAAAAAAATGGAATTAGCGTTAATTCTTTTGATGAATCTGCCAGTAAGGGTATGGAAAAGGAGAAAGAATATATACAAAATAAGACACAAAATAAAAGAAAATAGCACAAAATTAATTCGATAACCACACTATATAACATGTACGCTACAAATGATTACCCAATGCAAAAGTTCATAATTTTGCCACCAGAGGGCTACGAGTTCATTTTCGTTGCCAATATCAATGCAATAGATCGACATATTTTGTTATTGTAGCAATTTAGTGCACATAACCTAATAAATATGACAGTTCTCCAGACAACACAAACCAAACATTACCCCTTCCACCGAACTGAGTTGCGTAGATCATTTTGAGTTTATTTCGCGGGTGGTACAGCATCGGTAAGGGGGGAAGTCAGTTCTCTCAGTTTGTCTCAGTTCAGTTCTAACAAAAAGAACAACACTTTACTGAGTTTATCTGACGTGAGCTGAGACTAACTGAGATTTTGACCAAAAAGAATACAGCTATAGTATGAATACGCATCTAAACTATTAGTATTACGTTCTATCTATAAATAATTCTATGATAAACACACTACTCGATAAACCGGTCAAGCACCCAAAACACATTCGCTGTCCATATAATTCTTCGCGTCTTACTATAAACTTATTTACGCTAAATATCAATTAAACAGTGTGCTTACAGCTCCAGAGAAAGCATAAATATAAATACTGCTACTGATGTATAAATGTGGACAGAGCGACAACATTCGACCAGCGAATAATCCTACAATTTAAAAATATCCCTGTAAAGCTAAGTGCAGTCGTATATCACGATCTGAGACAAATAGTAAAAGGCTCGGTAAATGGAGTGTTGAAAATGGGATTTTGAGTTCTGTGCAATGAATAAAAATTAGTTATTGATAATTTCTCTAAGTGAACCTTTCATTATGCTATTGAATACTGCATTTTGGTACGATAATAATGTATAAAAATCTGGTGTGGGCACCACACTACTTTCTTATACAAATAAAACCAACTGAACACGTATGACTTGTTCCTTGCGTATTACTATTTTGACATTTATTTGATATATAGATGTTAAACCTGCTTAATTTTGTTCTCAATATAGTCTTCAAAACTTTATATTCGTAACTAATAATAGAAATATTACTTTTATAATATTTCACACGACACATATTTTTAACACTTCACAATTATTTGACACGTTTAACACATAGATATTAAAAATGTTTTAGTTTTTGTTCCCATTGTAACTAAGATTATTGAAATATATTCTTAAATAAATATATTAATTTTTCTCAAAATTAGAAGCATGTACAAGAAAAGTGCAAATAACATTTTATTTTCCAAACATTTTTGCTAACAACTTTCATTTGAAACTTTTTCTCACAGCTGATTCTATTTTTGAAATAATTGGAATTTATTGTTTTGTGTGTCCAGTAAACTTCCTCTTCCGGTTTTTCAATTTCATTCAAAATCAACTCAGCTATTCATTTTTTCATGAAACTTGTAAATTGCAAGTTTCGTTTACATATCATGTCTCGTTCATGAGATATTGCGCACACGGACATACATCCACCCATCCATCCATCCTCACACACAGACATCATTGAGAAATTGGTCTTAACGGATTCAGTGGACGTCAAAATATGTATTTCCGCAAAAATCTCGTCAGCGATTTTTTCGAGATTCCAATACTTCCTTATACTTTGTATAAGAAAGTAAAAAGTAGAATGCAAAGATTAAATTCGTACCATCTTTCCTTAATTATAAATAAAACATTTCCTTCATAAATAATCGAAGCGGATGTGCTATTTCTGGCATTTGATTCAAAATTTGATTAGCTATTTTTCATATATTCTTTATACACCTCTTAAAGGTAAATAATATCAAGTAAACACTGTTGAACATAGTTTAGTATATCTATTTTTATTCGCTACTGATGCTAATCATAGGCTATAAAGTTAACAATAGTATTCTTCTGTCGCTATTATAATGAATTAAAATTATTATTTATTGTACACATTTTTGATGGCAGAGTTCAAGTTTCATGCTCATAAAACATAAATCCGTCACCATAAAATATATTTAATTTCAAACCTTATTTATTTAACATAATTATTATTTTGAATTTTCAATTTTGAATAAAAATAAATAAATCAAATTATGTAATATAGAACGTTTTCTACATATATAATTATTTTTATGTAAACGTTAGTCAGCACACAATGATTTTAAAATTAATTAATGCATAATAAGTGACTGGTGTACCCATTATTTTTTCTTTTCAATTCGAATTAGCAGTGAAGATTCATATATGTATAATACCGGGTGTATATTGAAAAGTGAAACATAGGCGTTTAACATGGTAAACCAGTTTTTCCGTTCGCATTGCTTCCCTAATTATTTTAGACAAAAATGTTTCAAATAAATGTTGTTAAGCATAAAATTCTACATCCGGATCAGTAAACAAAATTCATTTTGCTTGCTTCATAACTGCAGAAATTAAATTAGCAAATTCACGGAATTGCGAATTTATATTAACTGCCATGGAATTAAAAACAAGAGATGAACAAATGCGTAACGTTTTAAACGTCAATGTCAAAATAATAGATTGTCAAAATCATTTATACGTAGATACTTAAATTATTTTCTAAATAAAAATTTAATAATAATAATAAAGCATAATGTTTATTATAAGAATAATAAATATTTTAGGTAGGTTGTTATACATGTTTAACAAATTATTTAATGTAACAAATAAAATTTAAAAAAAACAGCAAGAAACTAAATATTCTTAAATATAATAGATGTTCAAATAGTCCACCGTTTTGAGCTAAACAATAACCCAATCTGTTGTAGAAACTTTGTCAAACATTCCTTAATTGTCGATTATTTATTTTCTAGATTTCTGGTGTTATAGCGTTTTTAAGTTCTTCTACATTCTGATAACTTTTTTGATAAACATTAGTTTTCAAATGACCCCATAAAAAAAATTGCACGGATTCAAATCTGGCGACCGTGTTGGCCAGTTAACTGGTCCTCTACGTCCTATCCAGCTTGCAGGAAATGATTGGTATATATATATATATATATATATATATATATATATATATATATATATATATATATATACCGGGTGTCTGTCTTAAAGGTGTACATAGGAGATTAACATGAGAAATCAGTTTTTTGCGTGCTGTTGCTCGGTGCTCTACCGGACAACAATGATTGTAGTACCAATCGAAAGATGTCATTTTTCTGAATCTAACGATGTAAAATACACTACTATTTAGTAGTAATTTGGTTCCGTGAATTAATTTTTAAATTTTGAGAATTCTCCGGTTTATTCAATTTTTATCGTAAATAAATACAGTCACCTGTGACTGTTTTGTTTTGATTTCTGTCAAGCTATTTATTTGACGTTTCTGACTTTTGGAATTGTTTAAGACAATTTGTAAAAATATGGCTAGTTATACTACTGAAGAACGTATTTTTATAGTAAAACTATTTTTTGGAGGAAATAGTTAGCTCAGAGTGCGAGATCTATTTTCTATTAAGTTTATGAATCGACCGAATCCAAGTGCAATCACAAATGCCAGTATACAGGAAAAATGCACGTGAGCAATTTGCAATTGCAATTTAGCAAGAGCAGAAGAACGTGCTTTATTGGAAAAAAGGGGTTTTAGGAATGATACATGTAGATCCCTCATCTATACTAGTGCTATCACTAGATTTTTTGGAAATGAATTGGGTGTACATCGTTCTTATTTTGAAAAAAAAAGTTCTTAATATTCCTACAAAATGCACTGCAATCAAGAACTTTTTCCATTTGACGAAGAAAGTGGAAGAGTATTTTGTGAAGTTATACAAAACAGCTAATAAAAATGAAATTTTTTGTCAATGATTTAAAAAAGTTAACTCTTAATAAATTAATATAATTTAAAGAAAACTGGTTTTTAGACTAAAATTTATTTAATAAAATTTTTACGCAAAAATTATAATAATACTTTTGTCATTACTGTAAATAACCATATTTTACAAATCGACAGAAACGTCAAATAAATCACTTAAATGAAATCAAAACAAAACAGTCATAGGTAACTACATTTATTTTCGAGAAAAACGGATGATTTTCAAAATTTAAATAGTAATTTACATACCAAATGCGGGAACCGAGTTCACGCAAGAGGTTTGTACAATATTTTTTGTACGAAAAGTATAAAACTAATAACAGTCCATACAAAGAAATGAAGTTCTTCAAGGAGTTATTTTGATAATTGTCAAAGTTGCACTATAAATATAAACACACAAATTAATTTGTCTAATATATTAGAAAACAATTAAAATATTTATAATTACCGTATTCACTTGTAAATTTATTATATTTCTTATTTTTATGGAGATAACTAACATTACATTTGTAGGTTATGTATTTTACAGCTGTCATATCGGGCATATTTTATTGCCAACATTGGTAACCAAATGCACTAAATTTGTTATTTTTAAATTCAATTTCTTTCTTATGCCATCATTGTTTATATTAATATTATGTAAAGGAATGTTTCAAATACTATATTATTTTATTATAAATATAGTTTATTTATAAACGCTTTAGAAATAGGAATGTTTTCGTCGAAATTTCCCGGTTGTCTATCTGGTGGAGACCTGGGAAATGAACATTTCGGACGTTGCTTAGGCAACGCTAATCAACACATTTCAATGTATGAGTACAAAAAATTAATTTACGGAACTAAAATGCTACTAAACTGTAATGTATTTTACATCGTTTGATTCAGAAAAATGATATCTTTCGATTGGTACTACAATCATTGTTGTCCGATAGAACACCGAGCAACAGCTCGCAAAAAACTGATTTCCCATGTTAATCTCCTATGTACACCTTTAAGACAGACACACGGTATAAGCGAGAAGTAATTTTTTTTAATCTTTTTTTGTCTTTTGTTGATTATCAACTAAATTGAATAGCATAATAAAAATCCAAACATTTGCCCTGAAACATTATGACATTATTTATATCTTTTCAATAATATCAATCAAGTAAATCAAATCAACAATTATTTTTTATAAAATTATCAAATTCAAATTTACTGAAATATTACCAGCCGAGATTACTTTTATATTTTTATAATGTTGCAAAATGATTCGAGTTTAAAAGAACCATTCGCGTTTCAAATTTTTAATAAATGATTTGCTCCGAAGCTATAATTGTTGTATATTTATAAATATGTCACTTCTTGAGTAGAGAACATACAACTGATCACATTTGATTAGCTGTG
Organism: Poecilus cupreus; assembly: GCA_963942605.1. Classification (NCBI taxonomy): domain Eukaryota; kingdom Metazoa; phylum Arthropoda; class Insecta; order Coleoptera; family Carabidae; genus Poecilus; species Poecilus cupreus. The sequence goes on from OZ012731.1 coordinate 13,150,321, forward strand.
TTTTGTTTCATTCTATTCAATTTTTTGCATAAAAACTTCGAAGTTTATGTTTTGATATCAAAGTATAATGTAAGACATAGACAGAATTTGCTTTTACAATATTAATGACGATTTTAGAAAAAAAAAAAAAATGCCAAATTATGTTTTAGTTTGCATACCTTTTTCTTGGTCGCGCTGTACTATCATAACTTTGTAGTTTCTTGTGTTTTTCTGTACCATGAAATAAAACTAAAATTAATTTGAAAACAATTAAATATAATAGTATATTGTGTTATTAGGAGTAAATGTGATATTTTGGGTGCTGAGCATGTAAGTTTGAACGACGAACGAAGCGAGTCGGACAATTATATGCGAAGCATACAAAGTCACATTTATTCCGAATAACACATGCTATTTTTTTTTTTCAAACATAGAAAAAGACATTAACAGGCAGATTCATCAAAAGAATTAGCGCTAATCCTATTTTTATTATTAGTCGTAACTTCAGTTACCATCCTCAAAACATATTTATGTTAACTAAGGTTGTAGTTACGATAGCTTAACATAAAATTTGACACATTTTGTTAATTTAATTAATTTAGAAATAAAGTTACAGAGGTTGAAAAAAATGGAATTAGCGTTAATTCTTTTCATGAATCTGCCAGTAAAACATTAAAAAATGCTCAAAACTTCAACAAATATTCTGCCGTATCCAGTATTTCTAGTTGACACAGAATATGTTATTTTGTTATTTTTGTTTATTTGTTTTATTCTTAACTGTCAAATTATTGAATTACAACCTTACTTTTTTGCATGATATTTTACTTTGTCCGCCGCCGGAGTAAATGTGTTGCCAAGGAAACACGACAAAATTGAACTTCTACTTATTGAATACAAATACATAACAACGCACTTTTATGATGTTAGAAGAAAATAATTATTGGTTTGTGCAAATTTCTTTAGCACCAGGTGCCCATTCCAAATACTACACACTTCTGTCAAGTTGTTAAGATAAACAAATACCTATTTAATCAGAGAACACAATTAGCAACGTTTAACAAGAGTTGTTCTTTTAAAATTTCGCTGTTGCAATGAACTCAAGTGACATATCACCACATCGTCATAAAAAAGAAAATACGCTCGGTTCCAGTCAACCATGAAGTTAACGCTAAAAACACGGCAGGAGACTTGCAACTAAATTCACACGTATGCTAGATATTTACGGCATATCTGTGAACACACGGATAATTAATAACAATGTAACATGTCGTGAAACTGTAACTGATAAAGTTGAAAGTTTCACGCACCTATCCTCGGACAATTCAATTTATATCCACGTAAAGTTTTTATGATTGTGTTTGTGTATGCGCGTGCTTGCGTACTTATGCGTGTGTGTATGGCTGAGAGCGTGCGTGTACCTATTTGTGTGTAATGTGACTGTGTGTGCGCTATTCCATGCGTGTGTGTAATAGCACGTGCATATGAGTGTGTATGTGTATGTGGTCCTTATATTGACAACGTCGAAAATTAATTACTCTCATCCCCCAAACTTACTCCAAATAAATTTTTTCTAAATCTGATGTGGTCAGCACATAACCTCTCGCCCAATACTACTCTTAAACGGTACAAAACAGTATTTGATGATACAGAAATATACCTTCTTATTTGTTTAATTTCTATTTATATTTGAGAAATTTAGTTTTCTTTCGTATATTTATTTAATTTTTTGACATATATTTCAATAAGAAAACAGCTTCACAATCACAATGACATGTGTCACATTTCGTAAAAAATTGAAAATTTTTAAATGTTTCCATGGTGTACTACGAATCTAATTTCTTTATATTTAATTATCTCTAAATCTAATAAAAATTAATAAAATTATTGTAATGAAAACGCATGTAAAATTAAATATTCTATAACTTTCAAAATAACATATATTGTTGAAAAAGGAAATTTATCCGTGTTTTCCACGAAAAACTGTTAAGGGCTTCAAGTAAACTGTTACTTCCGGTTGACCAATTTTATCCAAAATCTAATCAGCTCTTCATTTAAATATAAGAAGCAATAATTCACATAATTGTATTTTTTGGTATTATAGTATTTGAGTTACGCGAGACGAAAAAGTTGCCACAGACTACACACCCACATACATACATACATACATACATACAGACATCATCGCGAAAATAGTAAAATCGTATTGTAGGGACCCTAAAACGTGCTTATTCATTGAAAACTCATTACCCAATTTTTTGACCAAAAACAATACCTCTCTTACCTAGAGGTAGGCGGGAGGTAAAAACAATTATTTTTTTTTCATTGTCCATTGTCACTAGTGACACAAGTAGATTTTCTTATATCTCTTAACAAACTCAGGCAGTGAGTGCACGATGGGAGTTTTTAGTGGTAATTTATGAAACTTTGACGTTACCCCTGTTTAACTAATCCAGGATTATGTAGGTAAATAATATCGGTACTTTTGAGTTTTCACATAAAGAATGCTATCAAGAATTAAATAATCTAGTTTTGTTTTGATCACGTTTGATCTGACATTTCAAATAGTGTTTAAAAAAATGCCGCAGTATTGCATTAAAAACTGTAAATAAATGAAAATTATAGTTATTATTAAACAAAATTATAATGTATAAAACAACAAACTATCAGTACACATTTTAAACTTAGTTAAAGGTGTCACGCAATTCAAATTCAAATCTTACCCACAAATAATGATTACAAAGGGGGTGCTGCCATCTATAAATAGCTTTGCATCATCGCTCCTATTAAATAATAAAATTGAAGTTGCATTTTAAACTCGATTAAGTTTCCGCAAAGTATTGTTTACTCTTTATGGAATAGAGAAATCAGTTTTCCTTTGGCATAACTTATGACAATTTAATATTGTATATTAGATAAATTGAGTACAATCTTATAAGTGTTATTGTGTGCTTGAAGGCTTTCAGATAACACATTAATAAATTCAAACAATAAATTTCAAAAAATATGTACGTGAAAGGCTCGTGTTCAACTATAATAATTGATTAATCTCAGTTGTTGCATATTCATGCTTCTGTGCCGCGTTTAACAGATCATTGTGTATACCGAAGATTATCAAACTGTTTATATATTGTGCCGGCACTGACGAAGAATCGAATGTTTTAGATAAAAGCAACAAAAACATGAAAACTATTAACTAAGGATTGCAATATTAATATATGCAACCAATTGAGGGTGATTAACTATATGTAGTGTTGTCAAAATATTCAATAGTTATATCACGAGTGCTAAGAATTTAATCGATTAAATTTGACGTCTAGCTTATGCATAAAACTTTGCTTAAAAAGTGTTTGAGAACATAATAATTTGAAAAAATCCCGAGACCGCAGGTCGAGGGATTTTATCTTAAATTATTATGTACGATAACACTTTTTTAAAAGCAAAATTTTATAAATAAGCTGGACATCAAATTTAATCCATTAAATTTTTTAGCACGAGGGGTATATGTCAAGATTATTTCACGAATTCATAGCATAAACTTTAATATTTGCCGAAGAAATTATACTAAAACGTTGATTTTGACACATTTTTACATAAATAAATCGGTACACTCATTAACAAAAAGGACCATAAAATTTTGTTGTTATAGTGTAACTATAGCAAATTGATTGTTTTTCTTTCTACTTGTCAAATAAAAGTCAAAAATTTGTAAATAAAAATAGCTTGAATTGAATAATTCAGCATGTTTAAAGATATAGAATAGCAGTAAAGGTAAAGAACATGTAAGTATCTTGCTTCCGCAACTAATTATCCGGCTAAATATGCCTTCAAAATGTTCAAAATTTGCATATAAAAGCTAGCTTCAATTTACTCGCGAATAAACAGCATGGTGCTGTTTATTCACTTATCTACAATGCACAACAATGGAAAATGAGACATTCTGATTGGTCAAATTTGTAATGAGTGAAATAATCATAGTTATTTATTATTTTTTCTCGACATGGTAGGAAACCCCACCGTTCTAGTGAGGAAAATGTGCTGTTCCTCTCTAGAGAGGAAAATGTAGAAGTGTTACCAATATGAATGTTATTTACAAAAAAATATATTATAAAAATTATAAATAATTCCTAATTTTATTGAAAATCCTTATTTTAGTGTTATACATACTTTAAATTATCTTACAATTATGTCTTATATTTTTCTTTTTCTTATTAAATCACAATTCCACAACTTATTAAAGATATTAAAGATTGCTTCATTGGCAACATTGCTACACCGCCTTGTGTCTGATAACCTAACTTTTAACGTGTCAGTCTGTCAGTTGTGTTCTCAAAGTGTATTTTAGGTCCGAGCAAATCGTTTTTAGAAACATGTCGTGAAAAAAATGTTGTGTCTAACACGAGAGGAAAGCTCTTCTTCCACTCTCGTTCGAACTCGAGGGGGAAAAAGAAGGGCTTTCCTCTCTAGTTTCACAAATAACTATTATCCAACACCTCTCAATAAATGTTCTATACCTATGGCGATTTTAAGCAAGGAAAGTAACAGATTACACTCTATTGGGAATAATTTTGAGAAAAGCCACTAGTGAGTATTCTTTTATTTATAACAATAATAATAACACACAACACCTAGGTAACCACTTCGATTGATATTTTAATTTAAAAAAATTAAAGCATATGTCACTGTCAAATAATATAACTTTAATAAATTTTGCATTTATTAAGAGTTGTTGGATAAAACGTTATACTTCACAGTTCACACGTGGGCAAAGTGGAATTACCTACTTCATAAAATTATAACACTCAGCCTTCGGCTTCGTGAGCTAAAATTTCTCTCGTGGGTAATTCCTTACTTTGCCCACTTGTAAAGTAAATAACTATTAATTAAAGTAAAAAATGCAGATGAGTAATTATTCTATCCCAATGTAGTGAGGCGCTTTTTTATAAAATGTTTTAGAACAGAATAACAGTAATTAATTGATTTGGTAAGTATAGGAAATAGTATGTGCACCAGTGACTATGCGAATCATTATTACACATTTATTTCTTTTTTAAATAGGTATAGCATAAAGAAAATATAGGAATGACAAAAACTTGCCCAGAAACATATACTTCAAAACTATTTTGAAATTTTTTTCGATGGCGTTTGTGTGTGTCCTTATGTGCAACAACTTCAAGACGCCCGTATTCTCACCTTCTCATTTTGAGCAAAATTTCCAGTAACATTATTTCGCTGTGAATTGCTATGTTGTGAATTAGCGCAACTTGAAATTTTGTTAAAAATGATGTTATGAGTATAGTACAGGCCACAGGCCACTGATGGTAACCCTGATAGTTCAATGGAAATGTACACAGTTGATTATAATTTGGAAATAATTTAAAAATCAGTAGTGGGCTGGATACACAAAACAATAATTCATCAGCTGAAAAAATATTTGGAATTAAAAACAAAATTCTCAGTAATAATATAACAAAAGAGTGCGAATAAATTGAAAATAATTTGACAGATCTTTCGAAAACTTGTTGCCAGGCAATAGCCACGAAAGCCCGTAGGGCTTGAGGGGCTATTGCCAAATGGCGACAAGTTTGAGAAAGATACTGGAGAATGGGGTCATAAACCTTTTTTCGTTTTATTTTTTTTCTGTAAATTTGAGTAAAGTTATGAATGTAGATACTAATTTTAATATTAAAAGGCATGTAGTTATAAAGATATAATTTTTGAAATGGGCATCTCATTTCAAATTTTTCGCTCGTGACGTCAGCATGTTATACTACTACAAAACACGCTCTAGCGGAGAAAGAGGAACTACACCTACTGTCAAATTGACTGTTATCAGTCATTGTTATTTACTGACAGGTTTTTACAAATGTAGTTTATTCACATTACCTGGGCAAATTAATATAATAAATATACTAAACATAAGTTAAATTTGAAAATCGTTGTTAACTGCAACATATGACTTGAGATGACAGATGTGATAATGAGACTACCGACATTACCGACAAGCGTCAAGATATAATACAACAAAGCATTTTGTTTTAACACGTCCTAAACTCTTTGACTAAAAATGTTATAATTAACGAATATCTAATTTAATTTATCGGAGAATTCATTTTAATAATAATAAGTAATTATTGCAACACTGAAAAGCAAGTTTTTATTTGTTATTAACACTTCTTTCGCCTTGCCATGCTTTACATTCTATTACAGAATGACGTCATGATTTTGCAACCGCGAAACTTCAGAAAGGAAATTATGAATGAAAAGTTGAAAAATTATAAGAAATATTGAATAATATGTGACTGAAATGATCTAAATTTTTATGATTTGTAAAAAAAAATAACTTTTTTTTAAAAGTGTATGACCCCATTCAACAAATTAAATAAAATATAACAAAAAAGGTGATAAACTAGGTGAAAAAGCAAATAATAATTATTAAAGATCTGACAGCAACTAATCTGATTGTTTAAACACATTCATGGCATTCTTTCTGTGTACGATTCTTTAATAATAAGAACGTGTATAGTTTCTAAACTGATCACTTTTGGACTTTAATGAATAAGAGCTATTTTAAAGAGAAATAAAGAAGAATATGTGACTGAACTGATCTAAATTTTTATGATTTGTAGAAAACACAACTTTTTTTTAAAAGTGTATGACCCCATTATTTTCTAATTTATCGAACTCTCAAGTTATATTTAATTAGATTATTTTTTGATTTCATCATCAGGCACGTCACAAAATCTATCTTTTTTGCTCATATTTACATGTAGTGATGATAACTATCTGACATCTGTCAACAAAAACAAAAAAGCTACAGAGAATATTGCGGGAATAATCACAAGAGCATTATTCTCAGTATAATAATGACAGGATTGGTTAAAACGCAGACACGTGACATACAATAAAGCATTTCATTGGTTTAAGAAACGTCAAAAAATAATCAGTAATAATATAACAAGAAAGTGAGAATAAATTGAAAATAATTTGACAGATCTATTGAAAATAATTTGACAGATCTTTCGAAAACTTGTTGCCAGGCAATAGCCACGAAAGCCCGTAGGACTTGAGGGGGTATCTCCAAATGGCGAAAAGTTTGAGAAAGATACTGGAGAATTATTTTCTAATTTATCGAACTCTCGAGTTATATTTAATCAGATTATTTTTTGATTTCATCATCAGGCACGTCACTAAATCTATCTTTTTTGCTCATTTTTACTTGTGGTGATGATAACTATCTGACATCTGTCAACAAAAACAAAAAAGCTACAGATAATATTGCCGGGAATAATCATAAGAACATTATTATCATTGGTTAAAACGTAGACACGTGACATACAATAAAGCATTTCATTGGTTTAAAGAAACGTAAAAAAATAATCAGCTTTTTTGTATCTATTATATTACCTACAGTAAACGTAGTTGCTATGAGAAAAAAATTGCTCTAACATCTATTTTATGTCATCCATGTTTCAAATTCGACTGTAATAATTAATTTTTAAGCGATAATTTTGAAAATACTCACACACCAAAATTATCAAATCGTGTTTAATGGAATCCAAAAGGTGCTTGTCTGTTTAAAATTATAGAATATTTTATATTTCACAATTCCTCCTATACGTGTATGGGACAGGAGGAAAATATAAATAAATTATGTGTAATTTATAGTTCATAGCTCTAACTTTAAATAAGTTAATCGTATTATATATTTAAAGAAAAATCTAATATCCAACAATATTTTAATTATATTTATTGCATGAATTGTCGATCTGAAGTAGGAAATTTAAATCAGAACAGTAATCATCTTTATACCTGTGACTGTTAAGAACTGCTGGTATATGGCATATGTAATAAAAATGGTAAATTATAAATACATGCATGATTAGAAAGTGAAATTACGTTTCGTTGTTTCGTGACCAAACCAAGGTTCATGTGAAATACAGCGCGAATATTTCTTCTCTATTTGGTAAAAATTACATACATAACACGTCAAACAGTTTATACTTTATATGATACTAAAGTACGTAGGAGTTTCACGCATTTACTGTAACTTTATATTTCCTATGCAAATTTAATGCACACTATTTAATATTAATACACGAAAGGTATTGTAAAATTAGTAATATTACCTCTGGATATTACAAAAATTATGCTAAATATATACGATAAATGCTAACATTGAATATATCCATATGTATGAATCATTTCAAATGGTTTTATTTTGCTAATTGGGCAAACGCTTGATTTGGTTGAATCATTTCTATTTTGATTTAAATATAAACTGAGAGTTCAGTAGCATCGCAATCATGAGCGTAGATCTGAGAATTTATAGAATACACTTCATACATCAAGTTGTTCACGAAATGCGAAACAAGTGTTTTATTTTTATTGTTATTATTATTTTTTTTTAATTTTCAATAGTTATATCACGAGTGCTAAGAATTTAATCGATTAAATTTGACATGTCTAGCTTATGCAAAAAATTTTGCTTAAAAAGTGTTTGAGTACATAATAATTTGAAAAAATCCCGAGACCGTAGGTCGAGGGCTTTTATCTTAAATTATTATGTACGATAACACTTTTTTAAAAGCAAAATTTTGTAAATAAGCTAGACATCAAATTTAATCGATTCAATTCTTTAGCACGAAGGGTATATGTCAAGATTATTTCATGAATTCATAGCATAAACTTCAATATTTGCCAAAGAAAATGAAATAAAACGTTGATTTTGACACATTTTCACATAAATAAATCGGTACACTCATAAACAAAAAGCACCATAAAATTATGTTGTTGTAGTGTAACTATAGCAAATTGATTGTTTTTCTTTTTATTTGTCAAATAAATGTCAAAAATTTGTAAATAAAAATAGCTTGAATTGAATAATTCAGCATGTTTAAAGACATGGAATACCAGTAAAGGTAAAAAACATGTAAGTATCTTGCTTCTGCAACTAATTATCCGGCTAAATATGCCTTCAAAATGTCCAAAATTTGCATATAAAAGCTAGCTTCAATTTAATCGATTAAATTCTTTAGCACGAGGGGTATATGTCAAGATTATTTCATGAATTCATAGCATAAACTTTAATACTTGCCCAAGAAATTGTACTATAACGTTGATTTTGACACATTTTCACATAAATAAATCGGTACACACATAAGCAAAAGGCACCAAAAAATTTTGTTGTTACATTGTAACTATAGCAAATTGTTTGGTTTTCTTTTTACTTGTCAAATAAATGTCAAGAATTTGTAAATCAAAATAGTTTGAATTGAATAATTCAGCATGTTTAAATATAAATAAAATAAATAAATAAATTTATCATCACGCCTTTTACCCATTAAGGGTGTGGCACTCTACTTACGCAGATCTCAGTAGGTGATATATTTTTGTGTATGAAATGCGGTTACCAGCCGTCAAATCATAGCCCCCAAAGTTGTTAGTGGAGGGGGAACCACAGGGGTAAATTTAAATTTGTAACTGTCGGCAGTGGGATTCGAACTGAGGATCTCACGATCCACAGTCCGACACGTTACCACGGAGCTATTTACAGCATGGTGCTGTTTATTCACTTATCTAAAATGTACAACAATGGAAAATGAGACATTCTGATTGGTCAAATTTTTGACCAAATATTTAGTTGTAATCTTCTTTACTCTATTTACTCTAAGCTTATTTATATTCTCCAATCGCCGATCTCCGATCACCAGGACTGTGTGTGCACAGGAAAATTAATGCTTTTTTGTCCCCCCCCCCTCTATTTCCCAATATTATTCTGGCTACGCCCGTGGTAGTGGCTGTATTACTCGCAGCATCTACGTATAAGGTGGCATATGACCAAAGCAGTTAATCCGCTTCCCATCTTCATATTTATAATAATAATTTTCTTGAATGTTTCATCTAAGATTTTAAATGGAATGGAAAATAATAATCCTGTATAAAAGTTATATTAAATAGTTATTTGTATCACAAGGTTGGAAACTGCTATTTTGAGAGTGCGAGCTTATTTTGATAGGACGAGCCGTAGGCGAGTCCTACAAATACGAGCACTCGCAAAATAGTTTCCAACCGAGGGATACACAAGATTTTTCGTGTAAATTTAATAAATAAATTTAATTTATTACTCATTTTCTTAATGACAGGGAATTTTTTTGTTGCTAACTTCACAATATTTGAATGTCAATTATGTTAATTTTCCAGTATCATAACCAAAAATATCTACATATTTTTATTTTTATTTTAAACTGCAAATACAATTATAATTACTTACAAATATGTTTAAAATCCATAAATATTCTGATTTCTTGTATTGTAAATACTCAATTGTAGATATATTGCCATAATATTTTTATGTCAATGTAATACTTTGGCATTTCTAGCGTCAGAAGTTAGCTAAAATTAGTGATGTGATGCCAACATATAACCATAAAAAGTTAGCAATTTTTGTCGAACTAGTACGACAAAAACATGATTTCCGACCGATTTAGAGATATGTAATTGTATCAATGACGGACGGCGGCGCGAAAAATAAATACCATATAAGTCTGAGATCCACGCACTAAATTCATTGACAAGTATTTTAGTTTAGAAAGTAAATATTTGCTCTTGATTGAAAGATGTACACAAATAAACCAATATGAAAGATTGTTGCTTCAGAAAACAAGATTCAAAATTTCTGTGTGGCCTCCACTAATAAATTTTGAACTAACTTCAAACAGAAATTTGCACAAATAAACAAATAAATGTTTCGTTACCATTACCTAAATTACTGACAGTATACCACTGTCATTCTTTCTTTGCAAAGGATATTTTTGTAACATAATTACACATTTAAGGGTTAATGCTCTGTTTATATTTGTAGCACATCTGCTGTAGAAATAAATGCGAAAAATAGCAGCTTGTGAAAAACAAATCAGAGAATAATTTCAAAAATGTAAATTAAGAAATTCAACTGCTCAATTAAAACAAATGTTGCGATTATTTTTGCATTACATCGCTATTTTGAGAAACAAAATAAACGAAAGAATGTAGAAGTATAAATAGATGCAATTTATAAATTTAATAATTTCGCATTTTGTAGCAATGCATAACAAATAACCATAAATACTCGTAGTTACTATAAATAATACTTGAGTCAACTGTTACAAACAAATTATTATAAAATTAGTGTTTTCTTTGCAAATCATGAATAGATAGCACATAACCACCCTCCGAATACAACTCTTAAACGGTACAAAATAGTGTATGATGATACAGAAAATACCTTTTTATTTGTTTATTTTCTATTTATATTTAAGAATAAAATTTCCTGTACTGTATTTATTTAATTTTTTACATATACGAGTATTTCACAAGAAATCAGCTTCACAATCACTTTGACATATTCTTGTCACATTTCGTAAAAAAAATATATCTGTTACATCTGTTTTGATACATTAATTTTATTAATTTTCATTAGATATAGATATAATCAAATATATAGAAATTAAATTTCATAAATCTTGCATTCTATGTGCACCATATAAACAGATAAAAATTTTGAATTTTTTACGAAATTAAATTTCTCAAATATAAATAGAAAATGAACAAATAATTTGTACAACGAGCATGGGATGGTACTCATTTCTTACGGCTCATGCTGCAAATCATACGAGTATGAAATGAACATTCCATGCGAGTTGTACACTATACTTTTTCTACGACCACGATATTATTTCAAAATTAATTTAATTTCAATAATAAATTTGTCCCGCTTTCATCATTCCAATATTTGACAATTCTAAATAAGTATCCTAGCAATGGCACCTGTACTTAAATGAACTGATCTGTATTGAAATACAAAACAAATTCATTTCGCACGATGCTTGCAATGTACCTCATATCCCTAACAACAACAAACATGCAATGAGCAAATTTGTTAGTGGTCGTAGAAAATCGTATATTGTACAACAAGCATGGAATGGTACTCATTTCCTACGAGTATGAAAGTTTGTAGCATGAGCCGAAGGCGAATGCTGCAAATCATACAAGTATGAAATGGACATTCCATGCGAGTTGTACACTATACTTTTTCTACGACCACGATATTATTTCAAAATTAATTTAATTTCAATAATAAATTTGTCCCGCTTTCATCATTCCAATATTTGACAATTCTAAATAAGTATCCTAGCAATGGCACCTGTACTTAAATGAACTGATCTGTATTGAAATACAAAACAAATTCATTTCGCACGATGCTTGCAATGTACCTCAACAACAACAAACATGCAATGAGCAAATTTGTTAGTGGTCGTAGAAAATAGTATATTGTACAACAAGCATGGAATGGTACTCATTTCCTACGAGTATGAAAGTTTGTAACATGAGCCGAAGGCGAATGCTGCAAATCATACGAGTATGAAATGGACATTCCATGCGAGTTGTACACTATACGTTTTCTACGACCACGATATTATTTCAAAATTAATTTAATTTCAATAATAAATTTGTCCCGCTTTCATCATTCCAATATTTGACAATTCTAAATAAGTATCCTAGCAATGGCACCTGTACTTAAATGAGCTGACCTGTATTGAAATACTCACAAAACAAATTCATTTCGCACGATGCTTGCAATGTTCCTCATATCCCTAGCAACAACCAACATACAATGAGCAGATTTCTAAGTGGTAGTAGAAAAAGTATTTTTCTGTATCATCAAATTTTATTTTGTACCGTTTAAGATTTGTATATGAGGTAATAGCTCCGTGGTAACGCTTCGGACTGTGGATTACATATTCTAAATTTTCCAAATTTGCAATATTTTTTTTGCCAAAAGAGTTATGTTGCTTTGACATCATTAGATAGGGGTTTAAAAATTTTATTCAAAATTGACTAAAGAAAAAGGTGACTGCATAACATGACGTTGCATCTTAGAAAATTAAACGAGGAAAAGGAAGAATGCATTTTGCGGTTGTGGGTGAAATCATGAGAATTTACGGAAACTGCTGATGAAATCTTGAGTCATAGTCAAAAATATCTATATCCCTTATTAGATAATTTGAATTCGTGAAAATCTGTAATTCACGTAAGACATTACTCATTATGTCATTAATTTTATCGTAGATAATTACTATATGACTCAGAGATTTGCAACTTCATTAATTTAAAGTAAAAACGGCTAAACGGCTTTAATTTAAATAGTATTTAACTGCGCAGTTATGTATCTTTTAATTACTGCTGTAAGCGTGGTATTAACATTAGAAGGTGCATGCAACGCAATTGCAAAAAACACACAAATTGCATGTATAAATGTGAAATGCTGTTTTGCACAGTACAGAATATTCTATATTAGATTTTGCTGAATAAACAATGGGGTCATAAACTTTTATAAAAATTTTGATCATTTCAGTCACATATTATTCAATATTTCTTATAATTTTTCAACTTGTCATTCATAATTTCCTTTCTGAAGTTACGCGGTTGCAAAATCGTGATGTCATCTTGTAATAGCATGTACAGCATGGGAAGGCAAAACAGGTGTTGATAACAAATAAAAACTTGCTCTTCAGGGTTGTAATAATTACTTATTATTATTAAAATGAACTATCCGATAAATTAAATTAGATATTCGTTAATTATAACGTTTTTAGTCAAAGAGTTAAGGATGTGTTAAAATAAAAATGCTTGGTTGTACTATATCTTGTCGCTTGTCGGTAATGTCGGTAGTCTCATTATCACACCTGTCATCTCAAGTCATATGTTGCAGTTAACAACGATTTTCAAATTAAACTTATGTTTATTATATCTGTTATATTATTTTGCCCAGGTAATGTGAATAAACTATATTTGTAATAACCTCTCAGTAAATAACAATGACTGATAACAGTCAATTTGACAGTTTGTGTAGTTCCTCGCTCCCCGCAAGAGCGTGTTTCGTAGAATTACAAGATGACGTCAAGAAGTGGAAAAATTTTAAGTGGGATGCCAATTTCAAAAAATCGTATCTTAATAACTAAATGCCTTTTAATATTAAAATTAGTATCTATATTTATAATTTTACTCAAACTTACTGAAAAAAAAAATCTGATGTAGCCAGCACATAACCTCCCGCCCAATACTCTTAAACGCTACAAAATATTATTTGATGATACAGGAACATACCTTCTTATTTGTATATTTTCTATTCATATTTGAGAATTTTTATTTTCTTCCGTATATTTATTTAATTGTTTGACATATATTTCACTAAGAAAACTGCTTCACAATCACAATGACATGTGTCACATTTCGAAAAAATTGAAAATTTTTAAATGTTTCCATGGTGTACTAGAAATGCAATATTTATGAAATCTAATTTCTTTATATTTTATTATTTCTAATTCTAATGAAAATTAATATAATTAGTGTAATCAAAACACATGCAAAATTAAATATTCTTCAACATTCAAAATAACATAAATTGTTGAAAAAGGAAATTTAACCGTATTTTTCACGAAAAACTGTTAAGCGCTTCAAGTAAACTGCTACTTCCGGTTGGCCAATTTTATCCAAAATCTAATCAGCTCTTCATTTAAATATAAGAAGCAATAATTCACAAAATTGTATTTTTTGGTACTATAGTATTTGAGTTATGCGAGACGAAAAAATTGCCACAGACTACACACACACACACATACACACATACATACATACATACATACATACATACATACATACATACATACATACATACATACATACATACATACATACATACATACATACATACATACATACATACATACATACATACAGACATCATCGCGAAAATAGTAAAATCGTATTTTAGGGACCCTAAAACGTGCTTATTCATTGAAAACTCACTACCCAATTTTATGACCAAAAACAATACCTCCCTTACCTAGAGGTAAGCGGGAGGTAAAAAATAAAATGAAAAAGGTTTATGACCCCATTGTAAAATAACAATTATATGAGGATTTTACCTCTCGATTTTAGCGTGAATATTACAATAGTTAAAATGTTGAAATAAGCAAAATTACTGTTGATTTTGCTCGAATCGCACTGGGACTAAATATCACATCGCATGTATAATAAATATGCGTTTCGATTACGCATAGACACACGCAATTCCATCTTCTATTCCTACGTACCGGTTTTGATTTTTAAATATTTATATGCATGGCCCTAGGTTCTGAACAAAACATCTTCGATTTTATTAACAATCTGTGTTGAATTGGCTAAGATATTTTTGATGTATAATAAAATTTATGACGATATAACATGGTGGCTATTTTATAGTATTGGCAATTTATGAGACATGTGTTGCAGTGAATAAGCAATTTAATTTTTATATGAATTGTTTAAAATTATTGCAAAAATTTGAAGGTTTTAGCAGAAATCCTTGTAGGAATATCTTATGTATTTGAAATGTAAAAGTGGGATGGAAAAGGAATCAATTGGGCGCGTTCAGTAGCACTCAGCAACTGAGTTGCTATGTTGCTAAACGCAACTGAACGATTTTCTGAGTTTATGATTACTGTCATCAGCTGAGTCAACAATTCAGCGCATTTAAAACGCGCTGATTTGTGTCAGCAAGTGATGATTTCTATTAGGTTAGATGTCAAAAATGAAATTGAATAATACTTTACATGAATTTGAATGGAAATTATATAGATTGCAAGCCAGTCAAGTAATAGAAAACGATGTTTTATAATAATAAATAATTTGAATGAATATGTTCATATTTTACTTTGTTGCTATTTATATACTAGATCCACAATTTGCCAATACATATTTTACTGACAATGAAGTTGTTTCGGGAAATACTCGTATACGAAATTGGTAAGTGTGTAGCAAATTGTTTTTTGAACATTAGTACTTATTAAATTACTTTCATCTTGATAATTTGAAGATTTTAATCACACTCTTGTAATCGCGCCAGAAATACAAGTCCCATGTGTACAAAAGGGCGTACAACAATGTGTTACTTTACATATTATACCGTGTGTCTGTCTTAAAGGTGTACATAGGAGATTAACATGGGAAATCAGTTTTTTGCGTGCTGTTGCTCGGTGTTCTATCGGACAACAATGATTGTAGTACCAATCGAAAGATATCATTTATCTGAATCAAACGATGTAAAATACACTACTATTTAGTAGTAATTTGGTTCTGTAAATTAATTTTTAAATTTTGAGAATTCTCCAGTGTATTCAATTTGTATCGTAAATAAATAAGGTCACCTATGACTGTTTTATTTGATTTCTGTCAAGCTATTTATTTGACTTTTCTGACTTTTGGACTTGTTTAAGACAATTTGTAAAAATATGGCTGGTTATACTACTGAAGAGCGTATTTTTATAGTAAAACTATTTTTTGGAGGAAATAGTTAGCTCAAAGTGTGAGATCTATTTTCTATTAAGTTTATGAATCGACCGAATCCAAGTGCAGCCACAAATGCCAGTATCCATGAAAAATACACGTGAGCTTAGTAATTGCAATTTAGCAAGAGCAGAAGGACGTGCTTTATTGGAAGAAAGGGTTTTAGGAATGATACATGTAGATCCTTCGTATAGCACTAGATTTTTTGGAAATGAATTGGATGTACATCGTTCATATTTTGAAAAAAAAGTTCGTATTATTCCTATAAAATGCACTGCAATCAAGAACTTTTTCTATTTGACGAAGAAAGTGGAAGAGTATTTTGTGAAGATATACCAAACAGAGCTAATAAAAATGAAATTTTTTGTCATCGATTTAAAAAAAAAAACTCTTAATAAATTAATATTATTTAAAGAAAACTGGTTTTTAGAATTTTATTTATTTAATAAAATCTTTACGCAAAATTTTTAATAATAAGCTTGTCATTACTGTATATAACCATATTTTACAAATTGACAGAAACGTCAAATAAATCACTTAAAAGAAATCAAAACAAAACAGTCATAAGTAACTACATTTATTTTCAATAAAAACTGAATAAATCGGAGGATTTTCAAAATTTAAAAATTATACGGAACCAAATTACTACTAAATTGTAATGTATTTCACATCATTTGATTCAGAAAAATGATATCTTTCAATTGATAATATAATCTTTGTAGTCCTGTAGAACATCGAGCAACAGCACGCAAAAAACATTTCCCATGTTAATCTCCTATGTACACCTTTAAGACAGTCACACGGTATATAATTTACAACTATGCTTAAATCTTTCTTGATTTCTAATACTCAAACAAAAAATAAATATTGAAAATATAAATGAAATATAAAGTAATTTACCATCCTTACCATTGTACGTCTAATATTGACAGTTGACAGGTTAAATTTTCTATCACTAACTCAACATGTCGTTCAACACTATACTACAATGCTTACTTGCTATTGCGGAGTTGCTTACTTAGTTGCTGAATGCAACTGAACGCGCCCAATCTTTATAATGATTAAAATAAAAACAATTTCCGTATTGCTGTCCAAATTTTAATTTTTTTATTCCGTCCTCAATCGGTTTCTACCCCACATGGGTCTTCACCAGGAGCTGAAAGTCAAAACAAAGTATATCAAGTTTAAGAAATTGTATTTATTATAATACGTGTCAGTTAAGAGGTTTACATATTATCTATATAATTATTCCGGTTGTTTTAGAAGAACTCTTTTACTACACTGAAAAACGTAAGTTGTGGTAGTGTGGACACATAGCCAATGTATTTCTTACAGAAAAAATTCTTGTTGCAAAGTTTACACTTACATAATTTTTGTTATATCAGTTATTATTTAAGCTTATAATATTTTTTCTTTATAGTTCAAGTATCTTATAATGAAATGTAAGTATTACAAATCTTAAGTGGAGCCAGTTGAACAGTAATCAGATGTTTTCAACAATTTAAAATTCTCAGACTGGCTACTAATCTTTTTGAATTAAATGCTATTGAACTTATATGGAGTGAGACAAAAGGTATATTGCTTCCAAAAATACATCTTTTAAAGAAAATGATGTTAAAAATTTAATATGTGAAGGATATTTAAGAATATTCAATCAAATGCGAAATTTATGATAAACCTACAAAAAATGAAGAAAGAGGATTTTAGAAAATGAAAGTGACGAAAAATATTTTCAATAAAAAGTGTTGATTGATGCTTACCAGACCGTGCCGTATCTTGAATATTAAATAATTATTTGTGTTGGTTTTTAATACTTTCTTGCTATTTATATTATTTTATTTGGTCCGTTATTGTCATGTATACAGGTTGTTCATTTTAAGTGGTACACTATTGCTATTTCGAGAACTATACGAGCTACGAGTTCGGTTAAATTAGCAAACAATTTCTATATTATAAGACAATTAAAATGAGCGAAAAAAGAATTTTTTTAGAACAGTGGTTCTCAAAATGCAACATTCTTATTTTAAATGGCAACCTACTTTTTTTATTTGCTTATTCGATTCAGTATTTTTTTCTGAATTCAATGATATTCACATGTAATGACCAAATAATACAAAATTAAAAATGTATCATTTTTATTTAAATATGCATATACAAAGTTTGCCATGGAAGAAAACAAATAAATCAAATGCAGAAGTAATTGAAAAAATCTGATGTGGCCAGCACATAACCTCCCGCCCAATACTACTCTTAAATGGTACAAAATAGTATTTGATGATACAGAAACATACCTTCTTATTTGTTTATTTTCTATTTATATTTGAGAATTTTAATTTTCTTTCGTATATTTATTTAATTTTTTGACATATATTTCCCTAAGAAAACATTCAAAATCATAATGACATGTGTCACATTTCGTAGAAAATTGAAAATTTTTAAATGTTTCCATGGTGTACTAGGAATGCAAGATTTGTGAAATCTAATTTCTTTATATTTTATTATCTCTAAACCTAATAAAAATTAATAAAATTAGTGTAATAAAAAAACATGTAAAATTAAATATTCTTCAACTTTCAAAATAACATAAATTGTTGAAAAAGGAAATTTAACCGTGTTTTTCGCGAAAAACTGTTAAGGGCTTCAAGTAAACTGCTACTTCCGGTTGACCAATTTTATCCAAAATCTAATCAGCTCTTCATTTAAATATAAGAAGCAATAATTCACTAAATTGTATTTTTTGGTATTATAGTATTTGAATTATGCGAGACGAAAAAATTGCCACAGACTACACTCACACACATACATACAGACATCATCGCGAAAATAGTAAAATCGTATTGTAGGGACCCTAAAACGTGCTTATTCATTGAAAACTCACTACCCAATTTTTTTAACAAAAACAATACCTACCTTACCTAGAGGTAGGCGGGAGGTAAAAACTGTAATTATGAGAATAATTATTAATTTAGTTTGTTTGATTTATTTGTTTTCTTCCATGGCAACTTTGTATATGCAAATTTAAATAAAAATGATACATTTCTAATTTTGCATTTTTCTCAAATATTTTGTATTATTTGGTCATTACATGTGAATATAATTGAATTCAGAAAAAAATACTGAATCGAATAAGCAAATAAAAAAAGTAGGTTGCCATTTAAAATAAGAAAGTTGCACCCCGCATTTTGAGAACCACTGGTCTAAAAAAATTCTTATTCCGCTCATTTTAATTGTCTTATAATATAGAAATTGTTTGCTAATTTAACCGATCTCGTAGCTCTTATAGTTCTAGAATTAGCAATAGTGTACCACTTAAAATGAACACCCTGTATATGTAGGCGTATATTTACTATAATTATTATGATTTGTATCGAACCCATCATGTGCATGGTGCTTATAATGTAAATTACTTGTATAATTTAATATGTTCTTCCTTATAATACGCTCCTTTTCCTCATGATCAACATATAGTTCCCTATTTTCATGGAAATATTCGCAAAATTCAAAGTTAGAATTTTTCGAAAAACTTCCTTATTATTGTGTCGAGTAAAACAAATCGGTTCGAAGTATTTTTACCTGTTTTTTATTTTGCAATGATAGTTTTAAAAAAGAAAATATGTTCGAAGAAGAAAAGAAGACTCAGAGATGAAATTTGTCGTTATTACGACAAGATTGCTGAACTGAAAAACTTCGTTGTTGCGAAAATCAGAGAGGATATGACCTCAAAGATGCCGGCAAAAATCGCATTGTATATCCAATGTCTTAAAAGCAGTGTTGTGACAGATCATTTAAAAATGATATAGATCAAGATCAAGATCTTCACAGTTAATATGTTCTAGATAAGATCATGGATAAAAGATAAAAGGAATGAAAGATCTTTTTTTAGATCATAGAAAAGATCAGTAATTTATAATCACAATTTTTTTTATTCTTTTTAAGAACACAAAATTAGAAGTTCTAGTTAAGTATATTTGATTTAAAAATTCAAAATATAAATGCTACAGCAACTAGAAATATTATTAGTAATTTAAATTTAAAAAACAAATAGAAGAAAACAGTAAAAATAAAAAAAGATTAAAATAATTATGGATTATCTTGAGTATTAGTGGTTTCTATAATAGACATTTTTAATAAATAATAATATAAATTGCTCAGACCATCTAAATCAGTTCTTTTATTCATTGTATTCCTTATGTTATGAATGTGGACCATCTCAAGGAATGGACAAATTTCGTTCTGTGTCTAATATTTTAACATCTGCATATACAGAATGTCCCAGATTTAAACGGCCTAACTTAATCCATAGATTAAACACCTAAAAACAAGGTGACAAGTTCATTTGAGCAAATGTCCGTAAATGCTTTATTCCAGAGATATTCATGTTTTTCTTATTGAGTAGCAAAATCAACTTCATAATGAGATATCCGATATTATCGTATTGAGGTGTTACGTAATAATTAAATTAAATTAATAATAAATTGTTTATTACCTAATTTCAAAACAAAATTTAGTTTACTTGCATTGATATCTGGGAAAAAAATCAGAAACTATCAATGAATTTAAAGAAATTTATTGTTTAAAATAATAAAGTAATAACATAACTTCAAAAACTATTTTTTTTTGAAATATTTGGTCAATATGTTCACCTGCAGCACGTAAACAAGCACGACAGTGATCTGCCACTGCATTGGTTGCTGCGTGACATTGCTCGGGAGATATGGTTTCGCAAACTTGAATAATTTTTCTACGTAGTGAGTCTATAGTTATTTGTCAAACTAGAGAGGAAAACGCTTCTTTTTCCCCCTCGAGTTCGAAGTTTGCCTCATGAGCGCAGCGAGTGAGGCATTTCGAACGAGAGTGGAAGAAGAGCTTTCCTCTCGTGTTAGACACAACATTTTTTTCACGACATGTTTCCAAAAACGATTTGCTCGGACCTAAAATACACTTTGAGAACACAACTGACAGACTGACAAGTTAAAACTTAGGTTATCAGACACAAGGCGGTGTAGCAGTGTTGCCAATGAACTAATCTTAAATATCTTCAATAAGTTGTCAAATTATGATTTAATAAGAAAAAGAAAAATATAAGACATAATTGTAAGATAATTTAAAGTATGTATATCACTAAAATAAGGATTTTCAATAAAATTAGGAATTTATTTGCAATTTTTATAATATATTTTTATAAATAACATTAATATTGGCAACACTTCCATATTTTCCTCTCTAGAGAGGAACAACACATTTTCCTCACTATTTCGGGAGAAGAACGGTGGGGTTTCCTACCATGTCGTGAAATAAATTATTTATCGGTTCATCATAGACTTTTTCTTTTATGGCACCTCAAAAAAATTTCTTTAAATGCATTGATAGTTTCTCATTTTTTCCTTGATATTAGTGCAAGCAAACTAAATTTTGTATTAAAATTAGGTAATAACAAATGTATTATTGATTTAATTAAATTAATATGTCTCAACTCAATAAGATAATATTGGATATTTCGTTATGAAGTTGATTTTTTAAAGTAGCGCTACTCAATAAGAAAAACATGAATATCTCTGGAATAAAGCATTTACGAACATTTGCTGAAATGAACTTGTCACCCTATTTTTAGGTGTTTAATCTAAATTTTAAGTTAGACCGTTTAAATATGGGACATCCTGTATATAGGACATACTTCAAGAAATTTATCTGGTAGGCTAACATCTCATACAAATGATGCCCGACTAAAACCTAACTCTAGTACTTTGGCTGAATATTTTAATAACAAAAACCATAGAATAAATTATGCAGATGTTAAATATTAGACACAGAACGAAATTCTTCATAACAAAGAAAATATTTATAGTAATTAAAATGCATCGTTTTTGTCGAACTTCGTTAATTAACATTCCTGTGTCATGGCAGCGAAATCTGAAATCTTCTTGAGCGTGATAGGTCATCTTCTGACATTGG
This sequence comes from Poecilus cupreus, assembly GCA_963942605.1. NCBI lineage: Eukaryota > Metazoa > Arthropoda > Insecta > Coleoptera > Carabidae > Poecilus > Poecilus cupreus. The sequence goes on from OZ012731.1 coordinate 13,172,617, forward strand.
TCATCATCATCTGCGATGTCAACCTGTGTCAACGGCCCGATCTTTTCTTGCCGTGTTGTCGGCTGTTCTGGTGTCTGCAGATGCCACAACACAACATTCACCGACTCGGACAACCGTACAATGCAAAACATCCCAAATGCATTTTGTATGACACGTATTTACTGAATTATTTACGAGACTTTTTTTGTGAAATTTATTTCATAGATTCGGACAACCGTTAAATTGAAGGTCTCAAAAATATAATTTTGGATTTTTTGTTTCGTTCAATTTGCAGTGAGTAGTGGTTTATCCCACTTTCCGCAACAGACGGAAGTAATTAGTGGTGACCACATTGATTTGATATCATGATAAGAAAAAAGTCCACGTCATCATCGACTTAGAAAAATTTGCATGGATTTTTTTGTGAAATAAACTAAGGAAAATTACATCAGTGACTTAGAAAATTTTTTCAAATTTTCATGATAAGAAAAAAGTTTACATCATCGACTTAGAATTATTTTGAAAATTTTTATTATAAGAAAAAGTTTACATCATCGACTTAGAAATTTTTTAAAAATTTTAATATTTACTGAAAAATTACTTAGGTGACTTAGAAATTTTTCATGATAAGAAAAAGTTTACATCGTCGACTTAGAAATTTTTTAAAAATTTTAATATATACTGAAAAATTACTTGTCACTTAGAAATTTTTTGAAATCTTTTCAAATTTTAATATTTACTGGTTTATTTCATTCGTGTCTTAGAAAAATTTTCAGAGGATTTATGTGAAATCAATTACTTAAAATTACATCAGTGACTTAGCAAACTTTTTCAAATTGAAATGTTTATGAAAAGTCAGTGTGACGTCATGATATAAAAATGTTGTGAAAATATAATTACGTTTTAATATTCTTTCTATTTATAGTATAAGCACTAACATTTCAAGGTGAAAAAAATTAAATCGAGACTTGATTCAAGTATAAAGGGGCAAAATTTTTGTAAAGAGTATTCAGTATTATAGCTGATAGTACGGGGTCAGTAGGTTGGATACTACGAAGGTATGAATATTTTTCCTATAATGTATCAATTGTGTTATTAAATATTTGTTAATTTTAGCCATGGATTTTAATAAGCTTAATGAGACAGGCCAATTAACCAATATAAAACCTCAAAGAAAACTGACAGATTTTGAAATTAATAAGACGTACAAGTTATTGGATATAAAAGCAGCTACTACTGGTTTTGGACGAAAAATCATTGTGGAATGTGAAGAATTTGTAGCATATCTTCCAGGACGATTTGATGAACTAACGGATCAAGAAATATCAAATTTAAAAAAATCTGTTACAAAATGGGGTATAAAATACACAGGGCTGAAAGATTACGGTACTAAAGGTAGAAAAATCCGCCTAATAGAATTTGTTGCATTGTGATATATTTATAAAAATTATAACTACTGTTTTATAATAAACAATATGTACATGAATATATTTAAAATAAATGTTGTAAATGATTTGAAATGTTTCTTTTAATGAATTTCCTATTTATAGTTAATAAAAATTTTGTATATTAAAGACAATTACACTTTCAGTTTCTCATTACCATATTAAACATCTTGTTAGTAACATGTGTACAAAGTTTAAACATCCTTTTTCTGCTATAATTGCAGGCCCTTCTGGCTGTGGAAAATCATACTTTGTAAATAATTTTATATCTAATATTAATAATATGAGTGATACAGTGTTTTCAAAAATTTGCTGGCATTATGGCACTTGGCAAAAACTATATGGTCTAATTCAAAATGTAGAGTTTCATGAAGGACTACCTGATGTAGAAAATATGGATGGTAGAAATCCGCAACTAATTATAATAGATGATTTAATGAGAGAAGCAGATGACCGTGTAGTAGATATATTTACAAAATGGTCTCATCATAAAAATTTATCTGTATTTTTTCTTACTCAAAATTTATTTCATCAGGGCAAAGGCCAGCGGGATATTTCTCTTAACGCAAACTACATTGTTTATTTTAAAAACCCTAGAGATAAAGCACAAATTATGCATCTCTCACGTCAAGTTTTTCCAGAAAATATTAAATTTGTACAGGAAGCTTACGCCGATGCAACATCTGAGCCACATGGTTATTTAATTTTTGATCTGAAACAAAATACACCTGATTGGTTACGCTTCCGTACATCACGTGATGGTGTGACATACGTTTATTTGCCACGAAAAAGGTATAAATATAGCAGTACAAATATGCCCGACATTATATCATAAAAATGAGTAAAACTGTAACACGGAACGCCGAATTACTGCGTGCTCTGTATAAACTAAAACCGAAATACAGGCTAGCATTATTAAAAAACACCGACTGCAATTCTGTTAGATGTATCTGTGAATGTATTTATAACATTTTACACGGCAATATCTCCCTCAGTAGAAAACAGCAAGCAGACCTTAAACAACATAAAGATATTTTAAGAAAACTTACAAAACGTGGCGAAAATTGGAAAAAGAAGAAGCGTGTATTGGTACAGTCCGGTGGAGCATTCTTACCTCTTTTATTAGCACCACTTATAACAGGAATTTTAACCAGTTTTATTAAAAAATAATAATGGAGCATACTAAAAAAATGGTTTTAATAACCCCAGAAAATTTGAATCGATTACGTAACAATAATCAAGATGATATATCTAGTCAGCTTGATAAGGACATGAATAATATTTTAAATTCGAAATTGCCTGAATATGATAAATGGGTTCTGTACCAAGAAATTTTACAAAGATATTTGCACTTTCAAAAACAGTTCAGAGAGCCTATAAAAATACCTATTGAAAACGATATCAGTACAGAACCAAAATTACCTGTAGAGAGGTCGGACGATATAGAAAATATAATAAATGTTATTCCCAAGTCATATCAAAATAAAGCGCGTATATTGGTACAAAAACTTAAGTCAAATGAAAAAATAATTAGTTGGGATGACAAAGGAGTTGTTACTATTAATAATACACAAATACCCAATTCAAATATATCAGACCTAGTTGGAGATATTGTAAGATATAAAAAGCATAGCAACCCCACGGGATGGGACATTTTTTCTAGAGCATTGAAAACTATTAATATTCCTCTAGAACTAATCAATAATCCACAGAGAAGAAAACCGTTTCAATCTAAATCTCTTATAAATAAAAGTGTTACAAGTAAAACTAAATTAAAACGCACTGACGACGATCCATACGAGGCTGATGCGGAAACTACGAAAACTAATAACATTGAATGGAAACGATTTAACTTTCAAAAATGAATAGGGAACTAGCTAAAATTTATTTTAATCCATCGCACCCTGCCGGTTTTTCAGGAGCCCGTAATCTACTTAACTCGGTGAAAGGACAATATGATATTAGTAAAGTACAAAAATGGATTAGTTCACAAGATGCATATACACTACATAAACCTGTTCGAAAAGTATTTCCGAGAAACAGATACAAGGTTTCAAATATCGATGACTTATGGCAGGCAGACCTTAATGATATGAGAAAGCTGAGTCATGTTAACAATAATTACAAATACATTTTAACTGTAATTGATGTATTTAGTCGTTATTCTTGGGCGATTCCTATAAAAGACAAGACTCCAACTTCAGTAATTGCAGCATTTAAAAATATATTTAGAGAACGAAAACCTCTCTATTTACAAACAGATAAGGGATCAGAATTTATTGCTAAATCTGTAAAATCGTTTTTAAACAAAAATGATATTCAGTTTTATGTAACTCATAATCCAGATGTGAAAGCATGTTTTGTAGAAAGATTTAACAGAACATTGAAAACTAGAATGTATCGTTACTTTACTTATAAAAACACTCATAAATATATAGACATATTACAAAACCTTGTCTCAGCTTATAATAAAACAAAACATCGATCAATAAAAATAGCACCGTGTGATGTAAATGAAAATAATATATTAAAAGTATGGAGAAATCAGTACGGCAAGAAACAAATTGTGAAAAAAATGAGACAAAAATTTAAAATAGGAGACATGGTTAGAATTTCAAAATATAAACACTCATTTGAAAAAGGTTACGAATCTAACTGGAGTGAAGAATTATTTAAAATTTGCGAAGTTAAGAAAAGAAATCCGAATGTTTACAAAATAAAAGATTTAAATAATGAAATAATAGAGGGCACTTTTTATGAATATGAATTGCAACATGTGTATGTAAAATCTGATACATCTTTTAAAATAGATAAAATATTAGAAACAAAGGGATCAGGCAACAGAAAGAAACTACTTGTCAAGTGGCGAGGATATAGTGATAAGTTTAATTCTTGGATACCCGCTAACCGTATTAAATTGATAAAAAATGAATAACAAAGAATTTTTTATTACACTACCTAGTAATAGTTCAATGAAATATTTTCCCAGTAATACAACAGCAAGATTTACAACTCAGTTACCACAGAATATAAAGTTAGATGGATCTTGGGAAGTAGCATTATCAGAAATTATTTACCCCTGCACTATTTACAATATTAATAATCGTGAAAATAAAGTTATCCTTTTGACCAAAACTGAAAATAAGGCAGAGAAAAGTGCTAAAGTGTCTATTGAACAAAGTAAAATAACATCAAAAAATTATGAAAACGTTGATGATGTATTACATGAAATGAATTCAAATAAAGAAATTAATAAATTTGTAGCATTCTATCACAATAAAGAAGAGAAACGTGTAGAATTAAAAGTTAAACATTCGGACGTATGCTCATTGAAGTTGTCACCAAGATTAGCACTTCAGCTGGGATATTCTCCATTCGCTGACATATATGAGCAAAGAACATCTATTAATTTACCTAATGTAATGTTAGGAATTCCACCTCAACTATATATTTACTGTGATATCATCGAACCACAGTTAGTGGGGGACGTAGTGACGCAACTTTTAAGAATTGTACATGTTAACACTGAAAAATATGTTTTTGGATCAAATAAAATGATTACCTATGCGCAGCCGCATTTCGTTCCCGTTTTAAGAAGAGAATTTACAAACATTGAAATTGATATAAGATGTAACGATGGTAACACAGTACCATTCCAATTTGGAACGTTATGCATTAAACTTCATTTTAAACGTACTGCACAATGAAAACTTGTCCGTATCAGGAATATTACAATTTACAAGCCGGAAGCGGTATAGGTACAGTGTTTAAAGGAAATCAATTTCAGAGAGGTCATGGTTTAGGAAGTTTCTTTAGTGGTTTATTTAGAAGTATTATGCCTCTAATTAGAAAAGGTGTTGGAGCAGTTGGCAAACAAGCCTTAAGTACAGGAATAGAATTTTTGGGAGATTTAAGTGAAAAACGCCCTGCTAAGGATTCATTCAAACAGCGTATTTCAGAGGCAGGAATAAATTTAAAACGAAAAGCAGAAGATAAAATTGAAAAATTAATGAGTGGGTCCGGATATAAAAAGAAGCGAATAAATAAGAAACATACTCATTCTAAAACTACACCTGCTAGAGTAAAGAACAAAAAACGTAGTAGAGCGTTAGACATATTTGATTAAAATGGCTTTTTTACATGCTCAATCGTGTGAATGTGTTAAAACAGAATTAGATTTATTTTCACTTCCTCCTACTCAGACAAGTATTGAAAGTGGTCACTGGGTTAATTATAAACCTTTATCGTCGATTACCGAAGATGGGCCCCTAGAATTTGTAATACCAGGACATGGAGAAGAATATTTAGATTTATCACAAACTATGCTATATTTAAATGTAAAAATTACTAAGTCTGATAACGCGCCATTACTTGAAGCTGATAATGTAGGACCTATTAACAATTGGCTTCATTCAATTTTTAGTCAAGTAGATGTGTATTTAAATCAAAAACTCGTATCACCACCAAATAATACTTACGCATATAGAGCATACATTGAGACATTGTTGAATTATGGTAAAGATGCTAAAAATTCTCACCTTACTTCATCTTTATGGTATACTGATGATGCGGGGAAAATGAATAATACTGATGCTGGAGGTAATTCTGGTTTTAACAAACGCCAAAAATTTATAGAGAAAAGTAAAAGTGTTGATATGATCGGCCATCTACATGCAGATATATTTAATCAAGAAAAATTTTTAATTAACGGTGTGGAAATGCGAGTGAGACTAGTTCGATCACGAGATAGTTTCCATCTTCTTTCTACCGGCCAAAACTTCAAAGTACAAATAAATGAAGCTACATTACTCGTTCGTCGCGTCAAATTAAATCCAAGTATTTTATTAGCTCATAACAAAGCTTTGGAAATAAATACTGCTAAGTATCCCGTTACAAGAGCTGAGGTTAAAGCAGTTACCATTCCTTCAGGTATACAAGGGAAATCATTAGACAATATTTTCTTGGGTCAACTACCTAAAAGATGTATCATTGGATTTGTATCTAACAAAGCTTTCAATGGTGATTATCAAAGCAATCCTTATAACTTTGATAATTTCAACATAAATTACTTATCATTATGCGTAAATGGTCAGCAATTACCTGCTAAGCCTCTGCAACCATCGTTTTCGGACAAGAGAGCATATATTCAAATGTACAATACATTATTTTCTGGAACAGGCATACATTTTTCAAACAATGGAAATGAAATCGACAGAGAAAGTTACCCTAAGGGATATTGTTTAACAGCCTTTGACCTCACACCCGATTTATCAGCAAATTCTATGATGCATTGGAATTTAACACGTCATGGTTCTTTAAGGATAGAGGTCGGTTTTGAAGGAGCACTAACGCAGACAATAAATTGTGTCATATATGCTGAATTTGATAATATTATTGAAGTTGATAAAAATAGAAATGTTATTGTAGATTATGGTAGTTAGTATATTTTTATATATGTATTTAATAATAATGAATAAATTAAATAGTGATATTTATAAAATGTTTCATTTCAAAAATTTCCCATACACATATGTATATATTCCTTAAATATTTTATTTCAGAGTTAGTTTAAAATTAACAGTCATTCAGTAACAGAGAAATGAATGCCGTATTTATTGAAACCGTATTGCGATATTATTTTAAAAATACAAGTCATAATGGGGTATACGCAGCAAATAATTTGCCTCCTTATGTTAATTTTCCATGTGCTATTATTGTTAATTCTGATCCTGATACGATGCCTGGAACACATTGGCTGGCAATTTTTATTGATCGTGAAGGAAATGGAGTATATTTTGACAGTTTTGGACGTCCGCCGTATGTAAAAGAACACATTAATTTTTTACAAAGGAATACTCGAAGATGGACATATAATACACATGCTTTACAAGGTTTTACATCATCTGTCTGTGGTTATTATTGTTTGATGTATTTGTTATTTAGAATTAACTGTTACACACATAATAATTTTGTAAAATTGTTTAGCAAATATAATCTGTCTGAAAATGATGAATTTGTAAGGTATATGTTCAACTATTATTTTAATAAGACTCTGTAATTTTAAACATATTTTTATTAATATAAATTATTTTATTACAATAAATTTTATAATAACATGACAATTATTTTGTTTTGTTTTATTTATTTCCTTATAATAAGGGTTCATCTACGTCGTCCCACGATTCAGAGGTTGCAACTATATACTTCTGAATGGGGTGAAGTGGCTCTGCTGAATATTCTTTAGATGTATTCCAGAAATTCTCTGGTTCATCTACATCGTCCCACGATTCGGAGGTCGTAACTACATATTTCTGAATAGGATGAAGTGGCTCTGTTGGATATTCTTCAGATGAATTCCAGAAATTCTTCGGTTCATTTACATCATCCCACGATTCGGAGGTCGAAACTTCGTGCTTCTGAATAGGATGAATTTCCTCAGATGTATTTTCTTCAGACATGTTCTTCAAATTCCTCCACCTACTTCTTTCGGTAACATAAAACGCTTTCTTTTGCTTCTTTGACATCTTTTTCATTGGCGGTATCAGAACAGGTTTATTTAATATACTCGCCATAGGATTGTAAGTTGGCTCTTCTACGTCATCCCAGGATTCGGATGTTGATACTTCATAGCGTTGAACAGGATAAAGTGATTTTGTCGAATTTTGAACTTTTGATGACATCTTTTAAAAATTATGAAATTGTGAGTGCTACAAGCTTAGATTTCAGAATGAATACAGGCCTCTAAGAGTTACATCCTTTTATAGTAAATATCGCCAATATTTACCATTAATGCCTGCATAGTATAATAATTAAAAAGTCGTTAAAATTTGTAAATACCGCATTAGAATATTAGTCATCAGGCAAAATACGTGTACCAGGTAATTAAAAAGAAAATAGAAAACTTTTGGTATAAAGCACAAATTAACAACAGTTTATTTACAATATTTTTATGTACATATATACATATACACTATACTAAATACTATTCTAATTTAATTTTTTTAAAACCATATGGAACACTGTTACTATTGTCTATTAACCTACGTTTCATGAACTGCACTTTAAATGTTTTTGATTCATATTTCGTAAGAACGCTATGATTTACTGTACATCTTATATTATTAGAACTTATTACTAAATTATCATCTATATTATTTAAAATTAAGTTTTTCAAGGAATTAAAATTAATAATTTGTGAATTTTTGTAGTTCAGCGTAAAACCCTTTACTTTACAAATTTCTATTGTTTTATCTTCTGAGGGGGAATAAACTCTATATGCGTAGTTTTTAGGACCACCACAAACAAATTCTATTATATAACTATCAGGACCATAACAGGAAAGCTCGTCAGTAAGATCTCCCAATAAATTACCAATTTTTGGTTCATATTGTCCTGGTGAATGATAGTATATAATAGAATCTGTGTCGTAGTATAAAACCCTATTTCCTAGAGGTACCAAGAATTCATGTAAACGTATACGGGCCTGGGCAGTAGTATAAGCAGCAATAACTACATTGACTGCCCGCAGCTGATCCATAGCTTCGTTTTCTTGTAACCAGGTCACATACAACATCCGATCCCCCGCTGGAATTATTCTATGGACTTGTATTGCCGGATTTCCAAGTAAATCGTACAATTCCTCGGGAGTTGAAACAGTTGTTGTACGCGGCCTGTTTTCAGCTTGTGCGAATTTACCTGTTATAAACATTAAATATTTTAATATTTTATAGTTTTATATTTATTGAAATTAACTTACCCCAGAAAGAATTTAGCATAAGTTTCGCCACAGCTCTTTTCCCAGAATTTTTCTGTATCTGTGACGGATCTAGCTGAATTCCTTCCTTTTCGTAATATTCGCGAATATATTCATTCCTGCTTACATCATCGACGCAGTCTATGGGGTAACCAGAGGCCTCTTGCTTCATTTTTAAAAAGGTGTTGATATAATCAACGAACAATCCGCCCGACTTTGTGTCTCTGTTGTAAACAGTGACTTCATATTGCCATATCTCGTGCACCTTAATTATTTTGTAACCAAATAACACAGCTCGTTGTATTTCATCCGACACCCATGTTCCCATAAACTGTCGTTCAATGTCTGTGTGTTTACAAACTTTTTGCTCTAAATTATCACAGCAAGTCCGACATAAAACAAACATTAGTTTGCCATGGGCTTTTCGTGGCAAGACAGGGTGAAATAAATCAGCCGGTGGTAGAACTGTGCACTTAATTAGACCATCTACTTTTTCAATATTATTATTAGGACATAGTATATCACATTCCGAACCTACAATAATTTTTGGGTGACTTAACGGATACTTGCCATATTTACAAACATATGGATAAAGAGAGCACACATCTACATATTTAATTTTTTCATTTTTCTCGATTTTTTTGTATAAACTAGTACTTCCGGTACGACCCCCGAAAAATGAATCGCGTGGTATTAGTGGTAAATTATTTAATAATTCATGGTTATTAAGTTGTATCTCTAAGTTTTTGTCATGTTGTAAATAATTTTTGAACTCACATTCCCAAATGTATATAACTGTGTATCCTAAATTTTGAATTTTGTCAATTTTTTCCATTGTTCTATGATATCTGTCATTTAAAGTTTCCTTTGAAGTATTAAAAATTTCTTTATTTCTATTTGTTCTATAACATAATAAACAGCCATGCCAAAAACAACCCAAAAATTCGAAAACTAATTTATCTTTAGCATAATAACCATCAACTTTAAATATATTACCAATTACAGCCTCTGTACTATTTCCAGCATGTTGTATATGTATGCCACGTGTGTTTTCTTGATGGATTAACCACTTTAAAGCAATTTTCGATTGATTATCGACTAGTCGATATCCTTTTTGGGGTATAATTCCAATTGTTTCCGGTTTTAAAAACAAGCGACGGAATACTCGGTTGCAAGCAGACGCAATGGTAACAGCTTCAGAAAATGGACATACTTTGCAATCTAAAATAAATGTTTTTTGAAACTTTACACAAGCGCGACGTAAAATATCGACATCCGACACACAATACTCGATAATCTCTTTTTCCATATTAAATATAACATTATCAGCCAACTGTTTGTTGTACCACTCCAAAAAGTTTTGTCGTGCAGAAATAGACATACTATCCGCTCCATAATAATGAATTGCAGGTAGAGGCCCAATGTAATGTTCATTTTCTACAGTGTTAAAATAATGCGGAAAATATCCCTTCTTTAAAGTTGCAGGTAAATCCATTGCTTTTGGTAATGCCGCCAAAGGCATTGGTAAGTAGTTCATAGAATCAATAAATTTTATGTGATTTACCTGCATTACTGTAATTTTTGACCCGTTTAAAATAAGATTTGGCTTTACATTGAGTTCTTCAACCAAATATTTTAAAATAAATTGCGAATCGAAAGCCTTTGCATTGTGAGCAATACAAATTATTGATGAAAATGATGTCCGGGGTAAAAGAATGTAATTTAAAAAATTTTTAATAGGATCTGTACGAAAAATGTGCTCACGAATACCGCAAACGTTACAAAGATGTTTGATATCGGAAATACTGGAACAATTAGAGCATGATTGTTGGGCTACGCATAAATTAACTTCATGAACCTTATCGACACCTATGCTTTTCTCCTGACGCGTTTCAAAATCATAATAAATAATTAAACTTTTCTCTTTTAAACTTGTTTTGTCCTTCAAAATATAGCATAGATGACCGGGGTTTTTGTAAGCCTCACAAAGTTTGCAATATCTTTCACCACAAACGTGTTGTCTATTATTTTTGCAATTGTATGTTTTTAGACATTGAGAACATTTTTTAAGCATAGTGCATGTTGATGTAAAATGGTTCGTGTAGCAGTCTTTTCCGCGGAAGTTTCGTTGACAAACAGAACATTTAACCAGTTGCAAAGCAGGAGAGCATGCAGGAATATGTTTACAAAAATAACATACATTTTCACAAGAATGACTAATTCTGCGGTTATATGGCACATGACATTTCTCGCAAAAATATTTACACGAAAATGTTGCGGTTAAACTCTTTATAACAGAATAGTGATTTTTGTGATACAAAAGATTCAGTCTTGGAAGATTTTTTTCTTTTGCGCCCTCAAATATCACAGCTCCTCGACTATTATACTCATAAACACAAATGTTATAATTTGTATAATATCGTTGAAATTCTATTAATTCAGGGATACCCGCCCCATTTTCATCTATGTTTATGCCAGTTTTTGTCATCAATTCCTGTGTTCTCATGCTTTGCAACCCATTCAAGTTTTTTAAAACTTGTTGAAAACAAGGATCTTTACTCACCAACGAGTCTGCTACAACGAGTGCACGAGGTAGACATAGATTGTCACTATTAATTATTTCAATTACGCCGTACTTTCTTCTAACAAACTCCGCGTAAGGCATGCCATGCCCTCGGAGTCTTCCAGTACCTGAAGGTGCAGCTATCTTTGTCATTTCGATGACAAATTGGCCATCCGTAAAAACCTCGCGATTACTTTGCAAGATTTTCTCTAAGGCTTCCCATACGACGTCGATGTGTAGCTGATCTGCTCGGCGAAAACTCAACCATCCTGGTCCATTTTCTAGTCGAGGGGTTGTGAAAATTAGTCCAATATAATCGCTCGGATTGACAGTTTTCAATACATGATCTATTACATCTTTCAAGCTATTGTAAAACCATGTAATTGAGTTTTCTCCCAATGGAGGATCATTAACAATGAATGTAATTCGTCGACCTGTAGAAATAAATGTATTGAAACAATTGTTCAAATAAATAATTTTTTAATTTTCATACCTGTTAACTTAAAACGTTTTACATGTTTTTCCTCATCAGACACTATGCTGAACCGTGTTTGGGGTATGATATTATTTCTTTCCCCTGAACCATGTTGCACTGTATTCTCTGCTAGCGCCTCGTTTACCAATTTTTCACAATAGTTAAATAAACTAACAAAGTTTTCTTCCTCATTCGGTATGACGGGGCTGGTATTATTACACTCTTCTTCAGTTGTAAGAACTTCATTACACAAATTTAATATAGCATGTAAATTATTTAAATCGTCGGTAGACATATTTATTTTCGCTGAACCAACGTACGTACACCGATACAAAATACTAGTATACTAATAATTGTTGTGGCCTGTGTTACATTTATATACTCAAGCAGGTAAAGTTTAGCTAGGCTTATTGGCGCCAAGTGCCGTAGGTAAATATCTGCTTGTTCAAAACTAATAGATATTTAATGATTTTATTAAAATTTAATAATACTGAAGAAAATGCATATTATTTAATAACCTGTAAATAAGCATTTCTTTGGTAAAAGGAAAAATTAATAACAAATATTTGGGTTTTATTTGTATAATATTTTATTTAAAACATGTTTATTTGAAAATGTAAAAAAAATAGCCTTATATTATATATTTTTTCTCCCTTAACATAAATTCATTTACACATTTAACATCCCTAAATAACTTAAAATTATAATATATATATATATAAATCAATAAAAGTAGATGTAAAGTTTAAATTTTCTAACATGATATATCTATACAGACCTATATCTAACTCTAACCTATATCTTAAACTAAATATAATTACATTTTGTATTGTTTTTTTGTAAATATTTTTAAAATTTTTATATTTATTTGTATATTTATTTAATAACATAGTAATCTTATCTTCTAATTTAATTATATTGTTAATGTTTTCTTCACTTAAGATAATAAAATTATTTCTAACTCTGCACTTTAATTGTTTTTTCGGAAGCACACTTATGTCTATTTTACTTATACTAACTATTCGGTTCATGTCCCTTTCACTACACTTTTCACAAAGTTCTAATTTTTTAAAATATTTCACAAGGCTTGCAAAATCATGAATATCGAAATATACCTTCTGCCGCACATTTCCTACGAGTCGAAGTTTTACCTCCGGCATGGGATTAGGATCAACCCCCACAACAATAAATGCCGTTCGTTTCCCGCAAAGAGGCAGCGAAACTACATCTATCAAACGGTCATTATTATCGCGCATATCTTTGTTACGCGGAAATGCGTAATCTGTCGTACATACAGCCCCCAACATGAGATTCAAATCACTGTCGCTTGTAAAATCTTCTTCTCCGAAATATTTTTCTATGTCGGGATCCATGGTTGGCTCAGCATCATCTGAATAAACGAGTGGTTGTCCATATGGTTCATCTATGTCTGAAGAAACAGTCCAGGGCTCGGGATCCATCAAGGTCTTCGAAGACGCTACCGACGCATCTGACGAAGATATACGCCGTATACGTTTTCTTCTAGGCGGCACCACCTCCTCGTCATCACTACAGAGCATCTCTTCGCGGCTATCCGTCTCTAGCACCGAAGAAGCAGATGTCTCCGTCGAGGAAATGCGTCGCAAACGTTTTCTACGTACAGATTGTACAACTTCACCGTTGCTAGGTATTGTCTCCTTAGAACTTTCCAACAATGCGTCAATAGCGGATATTTCTACCACTAAATCATTGCTCTGTACCACCTCGGGATCACATAGGTCGTTCAAAACCTTCTCAATATCCTCTGGAGTAATATCGAGATGAGGGGTAGGCTGCTGCGGGGCTTCCGATGGCAGTTTCGATGAGTCCTCGTCGTCGCTGTCATCGATTAATATCGATGCCTCCTCGGGAGTAATATCGAGATGGGGGGTAGGCTGCTGCCGGACTTCCGATGGCTGTTTCGGTGAGTCCTCGTCGTCGTTGTCATCGATTAATATCGGTGTCTCCTCGTCACCGCTGTCGTCGATACATACGTAATCATAAGGTGAAGGCATACCTGTAGTACACTTGGCAACAGCGTCCTGGCTTGCCCGAATCACACGATTTTCTAGCACCTGAATACTAGGTCTCCCCCGGGTGGAAACTGTCCCCGATGGAGGTATAAAGTCGATGATGAAACTTGGAGAAGTCATTATAGCAAATATACACAATTCAGATGAAACTGTATACTGAAGTATGAAAAATTTTCGATGCTTATATATACAAAATCCATACCAATTAGAATACGCTATAATATTAATGCCATCAGGCTGTACATTACTGTCTCGCCAAAGCGTAATTATAATATTGCCGTATTATCATAATATTACAACGCTGAAGACTTTTCTATGGAGATAACGACATGACCATTAAGTTAGCCAAAACGTAATTATAATATTACCGTAATATTTTCTTAACATAATATGACAACGTTGAGGACTTTTCTATGGAGATAACGACACGATCATTAAGCTCTAACATTTGAAAAGATTTACTAAGCCATTGATATAGATTTCCGTAAATGATTTCATATACAAATCTATGAAAATTTTTCTAATGCATTGACAATGTGAACCAGTCAATATTTTAAATTTGAAAAATTTGTAAGTCGATGATGTAAAACTTTTTCTTATCATAAAAATTTGGGAAAAATTTCTAAGTCACTGATGTAATTTTAAGTAATTGATTTCACACAAATCCTCTGAAAATTTTTCTAAGACACGAATGAAATAAACCAGTAAATATTAAAATTTGAAAAGATTTAAAAAAATTTCTAAGTCACCTAAGTAATTTTTCAGTATATATTAAAATTTTCAAAAAATTTCTATGTCGATGGAAAAATTTCTGATTCATTGATGTAACTTTAAGTAGTTGATTTCACATAAATCCTCTGAAAATTTTTCTAAGACACGAATGAAATAAACCAGTAAATATTAAAATTTGAAAAGATTTAAAAAAATTTCTAAGTCACCTAAGTAATTTTTCAGTATATATTAAAATTTTCAAAAAATTTCTATGTCGATGGAAAAATTTCTGATTCATTGATGTAACTTTAAGTAGTTGATTTCACATAAATCCTCTGAAAATTTTTCTAAGACACGAATGAAATAAACCAGTAAATATTAAAATTTGAAAAGATTTAAAAAAATTTCTAAGTCACCTAAGTAATTTTTCAGTATATATTAAAATTTTCAAAAAATTTCTATGTCGATGGAAAAATTTCTAAGTCACTGATGTAATTTTAAGTAATTGATTTCACATAAATCCTCTGAAAATTTTTCTAAGACACGAATGAAATAAACCAGTAAATATTAAAATTTGAAAAGATTTCAAAAAATTTCTAAGTGACAAGTAATTTTTCAGTATATATTAAAATTTTTAAAAAATTTCTAAGTCGACGATGTAAACTTTTTCTTATCATGAAAAATTTCTAAGTCACCTAAGTAATTTTTCAGTAAATATTAAAATTTTTAAAAAATTTCTAAGTCGATGATGTAAACTTTTTCTTATAATAAAAATTTTCAAAATAATTCTAAGTCGATGATGTAAACTTTTTTCTTATCATGAAAATTTGAAAAAATTTTCTAAGTCACTGATGTAATTTTCCTTAGTTTATTTCACAAAAAAAATCCATGCAAATTTTTCTAAGTCGATGATGACGTGGACTTTTTTCTTATCATGATATCAAATCAATGTGGTCACCACTAATTACTTCCGTCTGTTGCGGAAAGTGGGATAAACCACTACTGCAGTGCCAACTAGGTTTCAAATGCTACAGAATGAATGATGGAACAAATTGTATGGGAAGAATTTCAGATTAACATTTGTAAATGGTTTTAAATTAGACCTATTCATTTTATTATATAGATACATATAAATCTGAATTTGAATGTTTAAAAGTACATTTGACACAAGTTTCATATATTTAACAAATGGTACAGTTATATATTTGACCTCGTAACAAATTAATATGAACATTGTGCTTTTAATTAAATATTTTAGTAATTGTATTGAAGCAGAACACTAAAGCATAGTTATTATAACAAATTAAGTTACACTCGCAAACCGTAGCTCTCGCCTACGGCTCGGACTACAAACTTTTTGCTCGCGTGGAATATGTGCCATTCCATTACTTGTTGAAGAATATACTATACAATACAAATAGAAAATGCAACTAGGAGATATAGATAATAGGATTAAAACTTCCTGGAAACCGTGCTCAAAACCTTTTATGAGTGAAATGTATTCAATGTGTTCATCTAAGACACAATCTTAAATTCTGTGTTATTACTACTTATTTACATTTCTTTTTAAAGCGGAAATCAGAAATTTGGAAAGGGAAATTTTGAAAACTTCTGCATCAAAATATACCTTTAAATCAATAACATGATATGTTCTAAGCAAAATGCTACATCCAAAAATAGGTAAATTAAATGTAAATGTATTTTATCCAACACCTCTCAATAAATGCTCTATAACTATGGATATTTTAAACAAGGAAAGTAACAGATTACCCACTAGTGGGTACAATATTTTTTAAAAGTCACTAGTGAATAATTTTTTATTTATAATAATAATAATAATAATAACACACAACACCTTGGTAACTACTTCGATTGGCATTTTAATTTAAAAAATTTAAAGCATATGTCACTGTCAAATAATATTTCTTTTATTTTTTTTTTTTTTTTTGTATTATTAAGAGATGCTGGATAAAACTTTATACTTCACTCGTGGAGAAAGTAAGGAATTACACACGAGGGAAATTTTATCGCGTGTAAAGTAAATAAGTATTATTGTCCTTCAGAAACCTTAATACCCAATTCAATGGAATATGTATACGAATAGTAAATATCTAGAATAACATCTAATATGTTTTTCTCCAAATTTATAGCAAAGCTGAGAAATTTTTTAATAATGTTTTTATTTAGCATATAATTACTAAGAATTTCGTATTTGAAATATTTTTACCTCCCGGCTACCTCTAGGTAAGGGAGGTATTGTTTTTGGTCAAAAAATTGGGTAGTGAGTTTTCAATGAATAAGCACGTTTTAGGGTCCCTACAATGCGATTTTACTATTTTCGCGATGATGTCTGTATGTATGTATGTGTGTGTGTAGTCTGTGGCAATTATTTCGTCTCGCATAACTCAAATACTATAGTACAAAAAAATACAATTTTGTGAATTATTGCTTCTTATATTTAAATAAAGAGCTGATTAGATTTTGGATAAAATAGGTCAAAAGGAAGTAGCAGTTTACTTGAAGCCCTTAACAGTTTTTCGTGAAAAACACGGTTATATTTCCTTTTTTAACAATTTATGTTTTTTTGAAAGTTGAAGAATATTTAATCTTACATGTGTTTTGATTACACTAATTTTATTAATTTTCATTAGATTTAGAGATAATAAAATATAAAAAATTAGATTTCACAAATCTTGCATTCCTTGTACACCATGGAAACATTTTAAAATTTTCAATTTTTTATGAAATGTGACACATGTCATTGTGATTGTGAAGCTGTTTTCTTATTGAAATATATGTCAAAAAATTAAATAAATATACGAAAGAAAATTTAATTTCTCAAATATAAATAGAAAATAAACAAATAAGAAGGTATGTTTCTGTATCATCACATGCTATTTTATATCGTTTAAGAGTAGTATTGGGCGGGAGGTTGTGTGTTGCCCACATCAGATTTTTTTAGCTGATTCCATATTCAATATAAATTTAATTTATTGTATTGTGTCAAGTAAACTTCCATTTTCGGTTATTTTGTTATGACCAGAATCAGCCGAAAAAAATAAATAAATTTAAATTAAAGATATTTAAAATGATGTTTGGAATAAAAATTGTTATTTGCAATTTTCTTTCAGGATTTCATCGCAGCGTCTGTTCGAAGTTTATTATAGATTCCGTAAGATTTACAGTAATTTATTTGATTTACGTTCTATACAAAGATCATTTGTTAAACAGAAATTTCTTGATACTTCCTAAGTCATAAATTCTAAGTGGAGAAAATATTTTAATTGAGAAGTAACTTCAATGCAACGAAATTTTTATATCTAGCAACGGTATACTTTATTATCGTCGTTAGTTTTGTCGTAAAACGATCTCCAATGGAAAATAAATATTTCAGACCTCATACGGTTTGAACATGAAGAAATATTAGTTTTTAAAATAAAAATGGTGACATTTTACACTTTTTCATTAACGTAAACTTATTGCGTGTGTTGAAAGTCTATGTTACCCTGAACAACAAATACCCAGTGCTGACCTCCGCTGACTCCAGTTCTGTTGACTCTGTAATTAAATTTCATTATCAGAAAATAACATGAAGCATTTTTACTTTTATTTTATGTCTCAATTAGTTGCTAATTGATTCCTTTCAATGATAAATTGTATCTAAACAATGTTTCATTCACTATTTTTTATGTAATATGAATTCACTGGATAACAAAAAACAATTTTATCCAACACCTCTCAATAAATGCTCTATAACTATGGCGATTTATAGTAATTGATTATCCACTAGTGGGTATAATTTTGAGGAAAATCACTAGTCAGTATTTTTTTAGTTATAACAATAATAATAACACACAACACCTTGGTAACTACTTCGATTGACATTTTAATTTAAAAATTTTAAGCATATGTCACTGTCAAATAATATTTCTTTAATAAATTTTTCATTTATTAAGAGGTGTTGGATAAAACATTATACTTCACACGTGGGTAAAGTGGAATTACCCACGAGGGAAATTTTAGTACACGAAGCCGAAGGCTGAGTGTGATAATTTTATCGAGTTTTTTTTTTTAACTTTTAACATCATACCATTTTCTGGCACTCGAAGTAGATTTCGGAATATATTAATTTTTACAGTCATTATCCGTCATATCAAGTCCCTAAAATATGTTAGTTCAGGAGGAGCCACAGACGTATTTTATGTGGTAAAAATTTATCCTAAAATTTGTCGGCTCTAGGATTCGAATTGAGTATATTCAACAATCTATACTTTTGAAATGGGGTCATACACTAAAAAAAAAAAAAGGTGTGTTTTTTTATAAATTATAGAAATTTAGATCATTTCAGTCACATATTATTCAATATTTCTTATATATTTTTAACTTTTCATTCATAATTTCCTTTAGGAAGTTTCGCGGTTGCAAAATCGTGTAATAGAATATACAGCAAGGCAAGGCAAGGCAAAAGAGGTGTTGATAACAAATAATAATTTGCTTTTCAGGGTTGTAATAATTACTTATTATATTAAAATGAACACTCCGATAAATTAAATTAGATATTCGTTAATTATAATGTTTTTAGACAAAGAGTTTAGGACGTGTTAAAATAAAAATACTTTGATGTACTATATTTTGTCCTTTGTCGGTAATGTTGGTAGTCTCATTATCACACCTGCCATCTCAAGTCATATGTTGCAGTTATCAACGATTTTCAAATTAAACTTACGTTTATTATATTTGTTATATTATTTTGCCCAGGTAATGGGAATAAACTATATTTGTAAAAACCTCTCAGTAAATAACAATGACAGATAACAGTCAATTTGACAATTGGTATAGTTCCTCGCTCTCCGCAAGAGCGTGTTTCGTAGAATTACAAGATGACGTCAAGAAGCGAAAAATTTGAAATGGGATGCCAATTTCAAAAAAATCGTATCTTAATAACTAAATTCCTTTTAATATAAAAATTATTATCTATATTTACAATTTTACTCAAACTTACTGAAAAAAAATAAAATGGAAAAAGGTGTATGACCCCATTAGGATAATCCAATGCACAGGCAGTGCTGCAAAAGGATCATTTCACAGTGACAGAATAGTATATTCTACAACAAGTAATGGAATGGCACATATTCCACGCGAGCAAAAAGTTTGTTACGGTTTGCGAGTGTGGCATAGGCCATTCCGTTACATGTTGTAGACTATACTTTCTATAAAAAGGTTTTGGAAATTATACAAAAATACAAATATAAAACTGTTGAAAACGTCAAACTCAAATAAATCAAATTAAAACAAACAGACGTAACCTTAGTAACTGAATCAAGATACTTCATATGTCGCGCTAATAAGCGGTTCTGATTCGTCGAAAATATTCCATACGCCGCGTTTGGGATGTTAGTGATTCCATAACAATTTTTAGTAGCGGAATGCCTAGTTTCCAAAACAGTGTTATAGAAAATAAATTTTCGTCACACATTCCAAAACGTTCACCAAAGTTTGTTTGAAACATTTGTATGCTGTTATTATAGAATATCCTGTATTTTCAATTTAACTTCCAACAACTGCAAATTTCATTCAACTCGTGTCTCACTTATACAGTAAACTTCACGAATCTAACTAACTCCCAGCAGCCACTTGAACTGATCTTATCACCTGCTTCTTAGTCTTTACATACAGGAAACACTCTACTCGTACCATCCTGTATTGATAATGCACAGCATTACACACCATCGTCTTTGATAGTTGTTCGTGCCTGTGCTGTGTCTATGAATGAGTCGAGATACGAGATTTCATTTGCGATCAGCTGGTCTCGCGATGTGCATATGATAATGCACAGGTGTGCTGATGCTGCTCTCCGATGTAAGCTATTCCGTTGATTTATTACAGCGTTTACGTTTGTGGTCTTTTTATTTGGTTTTGTTTCAGCGAGATAAAGATAGTGGATTTAATGTTTTGAAATGTTTTGATTTAATTATGTAAGAGGTGGCATAAATGTTATCTAATTAACATCTTTGCTTTTATGGGCACTGGATACAAACAAAAAACCTACAAAAAATGGAAAATTACATAGGCAGGTAAAATGATATTTTTTGTTTCAAATATTTGCTCATCTTACATATAATAGTACATTATGATACAAGTGTATAAGTAAACTTTTAAAGCACGTACGACGTGTTTAAGAGCACGACGCGAAGCGGAATGCATTTAACGTCGCTAGTGCTTTAAAAGAACTTATACACGTGTGTCATACGCTATTTTTTGTTATACCTGCATCATACTCTAGAAAAAACTGGAACGCAACATTTTGATTTTGATTCAATTCATAATTTTATTCAACACCTCTCAATAAATGCTCGATTTTGAACAAGCAAAGTAACAGATTATCCACTAGTGGGTATAATTTTGAGGAAAGCCACTAGTGAGTATTTTTTTATTTATAACAATAATAATAACACACAACACCTTGGTAACTACTTCGATTGACATTTTAATTTAAAAATTTAATGCATATGTCACTGTCAAATAATATTTCTTTAATAAATTTTTCATTTATTAAGAGGTGTTGGATAAAACATTATACTTCACACGTGGGCAAAGTGGAATTACCCACTCGGTAAAATTATCACACTCAGCCTTCGGCTTCGTGAGCTAAAATTTCTCTCGTGGGTAATTCCTTACTTTGCCCACTTGTAAAGTAAATAACTATTGTTTCAAATATTTGCTCATCTTACATATAATAGTACATTAAGATACAAGTGTATAAGTAAGCTCTGAAAGAACGTACGAAAAGTTTAAGAGCACGACGCGAAGCGGAGTGCTTTTACCATCGCTAGTGCTTTAAAAGAACTTATACACGTGTGTCATACGCTATTTTTTTATTATACCTGCATCATACTCTGGAAAAAACTGGAACGCAACATTTTGTTTTTGATTCAATTCATAATTTTGCGCGTGTGACGTTTGATGTATGTCGTTTACATGGAGATTGGTTAGCATTTATTGTTTACGTTTACAGTTTTGACAGATATTAATAGTAATTATTTTTGTTATTGCTTAGCAACTTTTAAAGCACGGCGTGTTTTAACATTGCGTTTGCAAATGCTGTAGCGTGTTTTAAACACCGATTATGATGCAGGTATAATAAAAAATTTATTTTTGCAATTGATTCTATATTAAAAACACATATATTGAACTAATTGCCAGAACCGGTTTTATATTTTTAGAGGCCTAAGGCGGAAGAAAATTAGAGGCCGAAATAAAAAATCTACATTTTTTTTCAAATAAAATTTGTATCAAAATAAAATTATAACGTAGACATAAATATGTACACATATATAAAAATAATAGTTTTAAATCACTATTGAAGATACCTCCTTTCTACATATGACATATGTGTTTTTTTTTTTTTTCATTTATTATATAAGGAATCTGTAATTACTTGTGGCCAATCGTTTTCGTTTGATTTTCAGTAACATCTTTTTGCTCGCTATTTTTAATTATTTTTATCTCATTATGCATAGCATCAACATTTGATACAGGCGTGTGGCTACTGCATACTTCCTGATCTAAAATTTTATTTGCATTTTTTTGATTCAAAATATTTTTCTATTTTTCTACACGAATCCTTAATTTTTTTCCTTCTTAGTTCGCGGCTCCTCCTTCAAATTTTCTTATGCCATACCTTTTTCTACAAAGAACATATACCTACTGTATACCGGGTGGAGCATCATACCTGTGTACATAGGCGATTAACATGAAAAAACAGTTTTTCCGTGCGAATTGCTCCCCAAATTATTTTAGGCAAAAATGCTTCAAATACATGTAGAGCATAAAATTCTGCATCTAAATCAATAAACAGAATTACTTTTACTTGCTTTGTAACGACAGAAATTAAATATGAAAACATGGAAAATTACGTTAAAAATATCAAATAGCCATGGAATTGAAACAAAAATAAATAAATTTTTGACATTTGACAGATGAATGATTAATTTGACGGGTAAAATATCAAATAGACAGAAAAACGATAAGCATTTATTTATTTTTGTTTCAATTCCATGGCTATTTGATATTTTTAACGTAATTTTCCATGTTTTCATATTTAATTTCTGTCGTTACAAAGCAAGTAAAAGTAATTCTGTTTATTGATTTAGATGCAGAATTGTATGCTCTACAACATGTATTTGAAGCATTTTTGCCTAAAATAATTTGGGGAGCAATGCGCACGGAAAAACTGTTTTTTCATGTTAATCGCCTATGTACACAGGTATGATGCTCCACCCGGTATATATTTCTATACATGACCCGCTAAGGGTTACGTCAAACTCGGGGAATTCAGTTTCTCAATCTGAGCCTCTCTTAGAAATACTTGATGGACCATCACGTGAATTGAAACAGTCCGTATTGTTACCAAAACGATTTTTAACGAACGGTATAAAGTATGTATCAATTTACCGGTAAAAGAAAATTATGTTATCGATACGTACATTGCGCTAACTTAGTGACGTTGCTGTTGTGAAAATACATAATTAAGTGGCGCGAATTTAAATTATACATTCAAAATAAAATTATTTAATGCGGAATACAAATGAAAATGATATTTTGTTTTATATAGTATCCATCGAAATTTTAGAGGCCGCTTAAAATCGGAGGCCTAGGGCAGTCGCCCTATCGGCCTTGTGGAAAACCGGCCCTGCTAATTGCGCTATGTGTCTCCCGAACATTCACTTCAAATTTTACAATTGTCTATTACCAAAATTTATTCAGTTATCTAAATTGCCTTGAAAGAAACTTATAATTATAAAGTTTCGATTTCATATTTTGCGGTCATGCAATTTTTGTACTATTATTTGTAGGTACTATTATAGTTAAAACGGATTTGAACATACTTTGAACACATTTTTTGTTTTTCTAGATTATGTATTGTTTTGAACAAAGTAATTATTGTTGAAAAAAATCGAATGTAAGTGCAAACGATAGATAAGCATTTCCTAAAATCAATAAACAAAAGTGCATTTGTTTATAACAATTCCTTCAATCAAACGAATGGAATTACGATTGGACTATATTAGACGACGACATTGGCTTTTTTACCTCCCGCCTACCTCTAGGTAAGGGAGGTATTGTTTTTGGTCAAAAAATTGGGTAGTGAGTTTTCAATGAATAAGCACGTTTTAGGATCCCTACAATACGATTTTACTATTTTCGCCATGATGTCCGTATGTATGTATGTATATGTGTGTGTGTATGGGTGTGTGTGTGTGTGTGTTTGTGTGTGTGTGTGTGTTTGTGTGTGTGTGTGTCTAGTCTGTGGCAATTTTTTCGTCTCGCATAACTCATATACTACAATACCAAAAAATACAATTTTGTGAATTATTGCTTCTTATATTTAAATGAAGAGCTGATTAGATTTTATATAAAATTGGTCAATAGGAAGTAGCAGTTTACTTGAAGCCCTTAACAGTTTTTCGTGAAAAACGAGGTTAAATTTCCTTTTTCAACAATTTATGTTATTATGAAAGTTGTAGAATATTTAATTTTACATCTGTTTTGATTACATTAATATTATTAATTTTAATTGGATTTAGAGATAATAAAATATAAAGTAATTCGATTTCATAAGTCTTGCACTCTTTGTACACCATGGAAACACTTAAAAATTTTAAATTTTTTACGAAATGTGACACATGTCATTTTGATTGTGAAGCTGTTTTCTTATTAAAATATATGTCAAAAAATTAAATAAAAATACGAAATAAAATTAAATTTCTGACATAAATAGAAAATAAACAAATAAGAAGGTATGTTTCTGTATCATCAAGTACTATTTTGTATCGTTTAAGAGTAGTATTGGGCGGGAGGTTATGTGCTTGCCATATCAGATTTTTCTTTCCATGTTATTTGCTACCAAAGAATATTTCATTAAAATAGTTTCTCCAATAAAAATAAAACCTATACGACTTCATTTGCTTTGATTATTCTTTCATCGCCATAGCTTTAATACTTCATTGGATATAAATTTTCAAAACTATGTTTGTTTATATATTTTTAATCTATAATAATACAATCCTGAACTAAAAACTTACGTCATACGAAGTTAATTTCAAACTTCTTGACATTAAGTCGCGCAATAACAAATGATTTATGCGTCAATAAAGTTACAAAATGAACAATTACACAAAAAGTTCATCTGTAACCAAATCCCTCTCACCAATACACAATATCATCAATTTTCCACGCCATTTGACTACACTGAAGTTAGTAACAAGTTACTCTAGAACCGAGAATGGTTTTGAGGTTAGGTTATCTTAGACTGTCGATTTAATTAAAAAGTACTCTACCGGCTGTTCATCATGCACTCAAACCAATAATCTAACCAATTTGTCCCAGCCCACAACGGGTAAAATCCTGCACAGCTTGCGAAGATAAGATCGTATGGTATTCGATTGGACGTTTTATGTGCGTCGAGTGCGATGTATCGAGAATTCACGATGTCTGTAATCCTATTTTGTGTGCTTGCGCAGTTTCTGCAACCTACATGCTGTGGGATAAATGCGTATGTTGCACGCAGAAGATATTTTATTATTAAGTTGTATTTTATCATTAAGGTTGCAGTATTTTATTGACATTACATTTATTTTATTCATTTTAATATACTTTTACATTCATACGTTCAAATTTAAAATCCTCATAGTATTCCAACCGGGTGTTCACGTAAATCAAAATAGGGGTTTAATATGATACATATGCTATGAAATTGACTCCCATGTTTAACATTTCTATAAACATTAAAATATAATAAAATGAAATATTCCAGAATCCCAAAAAACTTTATAGATCTTAAAGTAAACTAGCACTTTCGGTTGATGTTGTCATTTGATTTTTAGTTACAGTTGATGAGAAAATCAGCACGGACCATGCATGCGCACAAACCTCAACGTTTTATATTTATATATTTTAAGTTCATAAAAATTATTTGTATTGAAATGTTCAAGTTTATTTACTCCGAATCAAATATGTGGAATATATGATAAGTTTCATTCATCCTAATAACAATATTTTGTGGAAAGATATTATGGCAAAGCGTATGATTGGCTTTAATAAAGAAAACAAGTTCGCCTGCTTGATTCCTTGATAAATAAATGTAAAAAATTACATTCTGCATCTTAATAATTGGTTAACACGTTACAATTTAACTATATAATAAATGTTAGAATTAAGTTGGGAAGATACTTATAACTATCAAAACAATATTATTTTTATTTCATCTAGGTTCATTGCAAACTATTTAAAATAGGTTTTTCTTGGAAATTTTCACAATAATTTCAATAGTAATTAAATAATTAATATGCATTTTTCCAACACACACTTGTAAAGTTGTATTTTATCCACTGAATTCCCGACACTAAAATATTACTTTATCCGCTAGTGACTAAAGTAATGTTGTTATAGTAATGAGTGAATGTAGATGTGTGTATTTTCTATATTTTAAGCAAAATTACATAGCAACTTATAAATTATACAAGTAAGCGTTGGTAACAAATTAATATGAAACAAATATTTATGTCAAATTTTTAAATTAAATGTCATTTTAGTTTTATTCAAAAGAATATTAGCAAGTGTTGGAAAATAGTATATTCTACAACAAGTAATGGAATGGCACATATTGGGATAGGCCATTCCGTTACATGTTGTAGAGTGTAGACTATACTTTATATAAAAAGGTTTTGGAAATTATACAAAAATACAAATATAAAACTGTTGTAAACGTCAAACTTAAATAAATCAAATTAAAACATGCAGACGTAACCATAGTAACTGAATCAAGATACTTCATATGTCGCGCTAATAAGCGGTTCTGATTCGTCGAAAATATTCCATACGCCGCGTATGGAATGTTAGTGATTCCATAACAATTTTTAGTAGTGGAATGCCCACTTTCCAAAACAGTGTTATGGAAAATATTTTTCCTATTTCACGTACACAAAGTCGATTTTGTGACATTGTTTTTCTAAAAAACAATGCTACAAAATTGAATTTTGTGCAACTGTATTTGGGGAATTTATTATTTTAAAATTAACAGTCTGTCAAGCTTGGGGCTGTCATTGCTCACGTAAAATTATTGAATCGGAGCCCCAGCGTCGGGGTTGCGGCCTGGGACCCGATAGGCCCCGCGGGCAAAGCCCCTTGGTGACCAGTGGTATATTATACATGTCATACAGCTTTATTTTATTTTTATTTTTAATGAATTTATGAACGTGAAATAGGAAAAGTAGTATGAACAACTCGTGTTACAATGCCTAATTACAAAAAAGGTCATTGTAGCACTAGTTGTTCAATATACTAGTATACAACACGTGAATAATTAACTATAAACTGATTTGGATGCTAGTTTTAATCATTTTTCTCTAAATAATTCAGCGGTAGAGGAAAAACAAATTTCCGTAACAGATATTTCTTTTATCGTGGACATGTCAATGTACTTACTTTAATAGTATATTCTACAACAAGGAATGGAATGGCACATATTCCACGTGAGCAAAAAGTTTGTAGCCAGAGCCGAAAGCGAGGGCTACAGTTTTCGAGTGTGGGTATGCCATTCCGTTACATGTTGTAGACTATACTTTCCTCGATACTTTCTTTAACAAGATTTTAGAAATTATACAGAAAATACAAATATAACACTGTTGGAACGTCAAACTCAAATAAATTAAATTAAACAAACAGACGTAACCATAGGAACCGAATCAAAATACTTCATATATCGCGCTAATATGCGACTCTGATTCGTCGAAAATATTCCATTCGCAGCGTATGTAATGTTAGTAATTCCATAACAATTTTTAGTTGTTGAATGCCTAGTTTCCAAAACAGTGTGATAGAAAATTATTTCTAAATATTTTCATAATACAAACTTAAAATTTCAATTTCATCATACATATTATATAGAAACTAGCCTGGATTACGCATATACGTTTATAGAGTAAACCTAGATTTTATGGTACGACATAAACAAGTTGAAAAGGTGTATTAAACAATGAATGTCAGTAACATCCTAATGAATTCACAGCGTGAAAGGCAAATTAGCCAACATGCGCTTAAGTGCATTCTTGCCATTTGGGGCAGTCCGCCCCTGTTCCCACCCCGGTTCGGCGTCTTTGACGTCTCGCAGGCGGATGAGTGGGCTCAGCTCAACACGCAACCGACTCTTTAAAGAAGCATAAATTTTAAGACCGTAATATGTGTTGTCAAATACTTTATCTGACTACACTTAATTTTGTCCGTGTCCTGTAACATGTTGCTATCTTTTTGCATTGCTTTTTGCTTCATTGCTTCTCGTTAGTTGGTCTTTAGCAGCTTACGGCTTACTTTCATCTTTTGAAAAATTCAGTGTTGAGATTTTACTAAATAAGCACGGTTTAGTAACCTTTGAACTCATTTTTACTTTTTCACGAGGATGTCTGTGTGTGGGCGTACGTGTGGATGGATGGATGTATGTGCAGAATTTCGTTCTGACGCGTTATCTCAAGTACTACAAAACAGAAAATTATAAAAATTTTGCAATTTACATTTTTTCTGTACATTTTTGTCAATTTTTTTTAAAGTTAAAAATTGAACGTATCATACACATAAATTCGTTCAATGTTTTCGTAAATTTTTTTATGTCAATGAAAAAAATCTGGTGTTGGCACCACACTACTTTCTTATATAAATAAAACCAACTGAACATGTATGCTTTGTTCCTTGCGTATAACTATTGTAACAATTATTTGATATATAGATATTATACCTGTATAATTTTGTGTTCTCAGTTATGATTTTAATTTTAAATATTAATTAATACCTACCTAGTCTTTAAAATTTTCAATATAATAGTACAAAATTGCTTTTTTATACGACAACATAAAAAATTTTCATATCAAGAGTGTAAATTGAATCATAAGAAGCTACATTTTGTACTGAATTTCATTTTGCATCGGTTTCTAGGCAAGTTGCTAGACAATAAATGCAATATTAAATATTTTGTGTTCGGTCTGCTGTTTTTGATGAAAAAACCTAAGGTGGCTTAAACAATATAACGCCAAGTTGTGAATATCTATAAACGTCCCTGAATAAATTTTTCCGTATCTGGTGCCATTTAAAAACTATATTTATAATTTAGTGATTTTGTAGTCCGTAATTGTTTGACTATTGTTTATACAAAAAAATTAAAGTATGACAGTGGCAGTTAACTAATAAATTTATGTTTTGAGAATTAGGATAGTATTAATAAAAAAACCTGGGTGATATATTTTCTCTTTCTTTCTTTCTTTCTTTCTTTCTTTCAGGTTCTCTCTTTTTTTGACCTCTAGTACTTATGAATGCTGTTTTAAAGGAAACATCCTGTATAAAAATTGAAAAAATAACATAGAAACTTATCTACCTCTAAATATAAAATTAGAACAGATGGCGTTTCTACAAAATGATATCTATGTCTGTCTCTTGATATGTGCACACTGATTTCTGTATAGCACTAGATTGGGCATAAGCCGCTATGGTGCGTTCCCAATTGAACGCCGCCATGATGGTCAAAATTGAGGTTTTGTGATACTTCAATACTTAAAAATCTATCTCTCTTGCTTATGGGTATGACCCTAATTCGTGGTATGACTTAAAGAGAGGTGGCGGTGAGCGCAGTGTAAAGAGAGTGAAGGCAGAGCTTCAGATTGCGAACTTTACTTTATAAAAGTGTCACAAAACCTCAATATCGCCCGTTCAATTGGGAACGCTCTCAGATGGCAGAATATGTCCTATGCCCAATCTAGTGTTATATAGAAATCAGTGTAAGTGCACCTTTCTCTAGCCAAAATTTCCTCACGTATCCTTTTTCCTAATTTAAAAAAAAATTCTCTTAAACTATAAATACTTTTTTTTATTTGAAATCATATTTTATAAAATTATAATTTGGTCGTAGAGTCCATTGTCTATTTTATTCAATAGTTATATAACGAGTGCTAAGAATTTAATCGATTAAATTTGACATGTCTAGCTTATGCATAAAATTTTGCTTAAAAAGTGTTTGAGTACATAATAATTTGAAAAAATTTTATCTTAAATTTATCTTCTTTAAAAGCAAAATTTTGTAAATAAGCTATACATGAAATTTAATCGATTCAATTCTTTAGCACGAGGGGTATATGTCAAGATTATTTATTATTCTTAACATAATCTTTAATACTAGCCGATGCAGATCTCGGTGGCGTAGTGGCTATGTCACTAGCCTAGCACGCCAGAGGTCGTGGGTTCGAAAACCCCCAGAAGAGCATGGTCGTTTGTGATGTTTACACAAATTCACAATCATCTAATCATGAGGCGGCATATGACCATAGTAGTTAGTCGCTTCCATCTTCATAAAAAAAAAAAAATACTAGCCGAATAAATTGTACTAAAACGTTGATTTTGACACATTTTCACATAAATAAATCGGTACACACATAGACTAAAAGCACCTATAAAATTTTATTGTTATAGTGTAACTATAGCAAATTGATTGTTTTTCTTTTTACTTGTCAAATAAATGTCAAAAATTAATAAATAAAAATAGCTTCAAATGAATAATTCAGCATGTTTAAAGATATAGAATACCAGTAAAGGTAAAAAACATGTAAGTATCTTGCTTCTGCAACTAATTATCCGGCTAAATATACCTTCAAAATGTTCAAAATTTGCATATAGCTAGCTTCAATTTAATCGCGAATAAAGAGCATGGTGCTGTTTAATCACTTATTACAACAATGGAAAATGAGACATTCTGATTGGTCAAATTTGTAATGAGTGAAATAATCAATAGTTATATCACGAGTATTAAGAATTTAATCGATTAAATTTGACATGCCCAGCTTATGCAAAAAATTTTGCTTAAAAAGTGTTTGAGTACATAATAATTTGAATAAATCCCGAGACCGCCATAACCGCCGAGAAACCATAGCAAATTGATTGTTTTTCATTTTACTTATCAAATAAATGTAAAAAATTTGTAAATAAAAATAGCTTGAATTGAATAATTCAGCATGTTTAAAGATATACAATACCACTATAGGTAAACAAACATGTAAGCATCTTGCTGCTGCAACTAATTATTCAGTTAAATAAGCCTTCAAAATGTTCAAAATATGCATATAAAAGTTAGCTTAAATTTATTCACTTATCTAAAATGCACAACAATGGCAAATGAGACATTCTGATTGATCAAATTTGTAATTAGTGAAATAATCACTTATATTACCCGATGCACGTAAAACTATTGGAAAATATGATTTAAATGTATGTAATAAAATATAGCAGTTTGTTTTGCTTAAAAAATTCATTTAAATCATTTTACAATGAAATATAAAGCTAATCAGAACATATTTAATTTCCCTTCTAAATTTATAACTTCATTCAATAGCAAGTCTAGTTAAACTTTGTACTACAAAATATCCTTCGGCGACAGGCTATGAAAACGTGGGCTGCAGAATTTTGTGTTCGTTTAGTCTTTGTAAAATAAATTATGTGTCATATCGCATAGGATTTTCATTTCCATTGCAGAACGAGACAATCGCTTACGGCTGCGTCGTGAATTTCTTTCATTCTCAAGTTTTGCTATGCAAATATAATACGTAAGCTAGGTTCGCTCCAACAATGATATCTTGTAGCTGGTTCGTTCTTTCGTTCGTTCACTCTCGAGTTCTTGTACCCTTGGAAATAAATATATGAATGTGTTGGTTGTTAAAGGAATGCATTTATTGTCTTACTCGTTTAAATATTACTAACGATTTGAGATTTGACAGCGATTGTAAATTTTTAGTTGAAATAATGACGTTTTATTATTTGTACCTGTATCCAGTGGCGGCTCGTGACTTTTTTTAGGTAAGGGCTGCAAAAAAAAACTGACATTCCTTTAATATTATTTTATTTTGAAAGTAAGAACATAGTCATTAAAGCTAAGTGGATTTTTTTTTGCCTAACGAAATGCTCTATGACACGAGTATTTTAAAAGTTCTTCTGTTAAATGGTTTTTCCAATAAAGACTGTACTGAATTCATTTTATCATTTTTTATATAATAATTATAATCTATTTATTTATATATTAATAATTAGTTATTTATTTAATCAAAATTATTAAAACTTAATTATTATAAAACAATTTAATAACAATATACCTTTGAAAAATGCGTATTTTAGTCTACAACTTTGCTTTTACTACGCTTATACCATCTATTATGGATATGGCGCTGCGATATTCGCAGCTCCACGCGCAATCTAAACTACACAGTGTTCCCTACACAGCACGCCCCGCTGTGCCTTCACTTTTGCAATATCACGGAGCTGTTTTGAGAGCAGCTCCTAGTGGGGTGGGGATAAAGGTGCTACGTACAGCAACTCTATGTATAAGTGTATAACAAATAGTATATATCATAAAGGCAACATTTTTAAATTTAACAAAATACATTATATAAATTATACAATATTATTATTGTTGATTATTTATTAATTATTATATATGTATATAAATATATCATTTTTTAACTCAGGGCTGCAGCCCCGCAGCCCTTACCCACGAGCCGCCACTGCCTGTATCACTGAAGTTCACTTGAAAGGTATCTTTTAGAAGTGCAGATGCTAAATATATATTTTATTACACCGTAACATTTGTATGTATATAATTATTTATATTGCAGTACACATTATTGAAAACGTGTTTTCGTATTTATATTTAGTACGTACTATAACATTTCTTTTAATTTACTAATTGAACAATAAAGATATCTGTCCTGCTTGTATTAATAAAAATGATACTTAACAAGCTGAAACACGAACTTTATATCACTTTTATATCTGAAAGAAATGTAACCCGCATCAGTATTTGGAAATAAACAAAAACCAATAAAATATCACATAAAATCGCAGTTTACTATGATTTTTTTAATGTCTCTAAAATTAATTCACTTATTTTATGCGTATTTTATAGTAAAGATGACATTAGTGCTCATAAAATTGTTGAAACCGTCAGTAACTGTACATAAAAATTTCATTTAAATAACTTGATAATCTCTGGCGCCATACTGCCCTCTAAATTAATTTTTAGCTCTGTAAAAAGACTAAAATAAACTTTAAACGAACTCATGTACAATACACGATAAATTGGCCGGATGAATTTTATGGGCTCGAATTAAAATGAAATCAGAAGTATTTACATTCATACACTTTTTATTATACTTATGAATTTGCTTGTATAGCTCATTCAGTTAGGTATAATTTACTATTTCTTATTTCCTAATTAACTTAAAAATATAAAACAATAAAAATTGTAAACTGTTTCATAAAATACAGTCTCAGAATAATAACAAAGATATTAATTCATAGAGACCGGCTAAGCCAATCAAACGGTAACTACAGACGCGTTTCGCTCTTATTGAAGCTCATCAGTGTAGTGTAACCCGTCAGCTGCTGTGAGGCAGTGGCACCGAATGACTGGTTCAGCGAGATCTGAGATCCCAACAGATTGGTAAATGGATCCGAGAAGTAAATAAATACTCCCAGAGCCATCTACCGTTTTTAAACTTCAACAGAAACATTTCTTCTGTTTAAGTGCGTTCCCAATAATTGAACTTCAATATTTATTAATCTATCTCTCTTATCTATGGGTGTGACCATACTTCGTGGTATGACCTAAAGAGATGTGGTGGCGAGCGCAGTGTAGAGAGAGAAAGACTGAAGGCAGAGCTTCAGATTGCGCATTTTACAAAAGTGTCACAAAACCTCAATTTCACCCGTTCAATTGGGAACGCTCTCAGATGGCAGAATAAGGCCTATGCCCAATCTAGTGTTATATAGAAATCAGTGGTAGTTACCGATTGATTGGCTTGGCCAGTCTCTGTGAATTAATAACTTTGTTATTATTCTGAGACTGTATTTTATGAAACAGTTGACAATTTTTATTGTCTTATATTTTTAATATATATGTTTCATTGGAAGTTTACTTGACATAAAAAAGTTATTGATATTCAGTTTATTTCGAAAATGAATTCAGATCCGAGATTACGTGCGAAATGTTTCAAACAAAAAAAATTAGCAAAATTATTTCAAATATAAAATGTTATTTGCAATTTCCTCGTATCACTTTCCGGTTTTGAGAAAAACTTATTATATATTTAACAATACATTTTAAAAAATGATGTTTTAATTTTTTTTATTCGTACAATTTACTTTAATCCTATCGTGATTGGTATTAAATGTCCCAGAGAGCAGAGTTAAATTAAAATATCAAAAATTAACGATATTTAATTATTTTCTTAGAATATTTAATTGAATCTTAACAAGGTAAGTGTGTATTTAAACTAAAGGTCTCAAAGAGAAGACCAGCATTAAAATAAAAAATTACTTTTTAGCGATCATAGATAATAATCAGAATTCTTTTGAGTTTAGTATCAAATTAAAATTTTCTAAAGGGGAAATTTATGATTAGGTTGGACTTTTCGGTACATAATATGTTTTTTGAAATATGGAACTATACAAGGTGTTCATTTTAAGTGGTACACTATTGCTATTTTGAGAACTATAAGAGCTACGAGGTCGGTTAAATTAGCAAACAATTTCTATATTATAAGACAATTAAAATGAGCGAAACAAAAATTTTTTTATACCAGTGGTTCTCAAAATGCGGGGTGCAACTTTCTTATTTTAAATGGCAACCTACTTTTTTTATTTGCTTATTCGATTCAGTATTTTTTTTCTGAATTCAATGATATGCACATGTAATGACCAAATAATACAAAATATTTGAGAAAAATGCAAAATTAAAAATATATCTTTTTATTTAAATATGCATATACAAAGTTTGCCATAGAAAAAAACAAACAAATCAAATGCAGAAATAATTGAAAAAACTGTAATTATGAGAAAAATTATTAATTTTGTTATTACAATACAGAAATACAGAGGTACACTTAAAAAAACTAATATTAAAAAATGACAAAATATTACAAAATATTTGAGAAAAATGCAAAATTATAAATGTATCAATTTATTTAAATATGCATATACAAAGTTTGCCATGGAAGAAAACAGATTATTATTCGATT
This sequence comes from Poecilus cupreus, assembly GCA_963942605.1. NCBI lineage: Eukaryota > Metazoa > Arthropoda > Insecta > Coleoptera > Carabidae > Poecilus > Poecilus cupreus. The sequence goes on from OZ012731.1 coordinate 13,207,696, forward strand.
CAATATTTTTTCTGAATTCAATGATATTCTCATGTAATGACCAAATAATACAAAATATTTGAAAAAAATGCAAAATTAAAAATATATCTTTTTATTTAAATTTTCATATACAAAGTTTGCCATGGAAGAAAACAAATAAATCAAACATTTTTTAATATTAGTTTTTTTAAGTGTACCTCTGTATTTCTGTATTGTAACAACAAAATTAATAATTATTCTCATAATTACAGTTTTTTAAATTATTTCTGCATTTGATTTATTTGTTTTCTTCCATGGCAAACTTTGTATATGCATATTTAAATAAAAATGATACATTTTTAATTTTGCATTTTTCTCAAATATTTTGTAATATTTGGTCATTACATGTGAATATCATTGAATTCAGAAAAAAATACTGAATCGAATAAGCAAATAAAAAAAAATAGGTTGCCATTTAAAATAAGAAAGTTGCACCCCGGATTTTGAGAACCACTGGTCTAAAAAAATTCTTATTTCGCTGATTTTGATTGTCTTATAATATAGAAATTGTTTGCTAATTTAACCGACCTCGTAGCTCTTATAGTTCTCGAAATAGCAATAGTGTACCACTTAAAATGAAGACCCTGTATTTTCCTTGAATTTTCTCAATTTTCATGTGTTTCTACCTATTTATATTACAACAATTATAGTTGCTATTTGCATAAACATATATCTAAAACATCTATTATATACGAGTAATTATTATAATTCTGTATCTAATAAAGAAATGGTTATATTTTAAAAGACCAATTGTAAAGTTTTGAAATTTTAAATTTATATTTTAAACTAATAATATTTTTATTACAAAGAATTTATAATTATGAAACTATCTCCTTTTGGTATACATAAAAATGCTAACTTCATAGCGTATGATTCACCTTAGTCGGCGTTCATACTAGCGGTCAATATATCTAATCAAATTTGATTGTCTATTTCTCTAGAATCATAAAAATAAACTAGATTAACTTATTACAAAACAAGTATAACAAATCGATGATTTCAGCGTTAAAATCAATTTACAAAAACCACATTCTTTAGTTTGTCGACCTGCGTTTCGTTGCTAATTGAATCTGATCCCGGCTCACTTGTGTGCGGTCCGAACTGAACTTGCAGATCAAGTCACCGGTGATCGGCGTTTGTTTTGCACACGTCTATCACGGGAATCTTCATCACTCTGTCTCTTTCTGATGTTGTCTTCATCTTTCTTCATCTGACGGCGGTTGAAGAGTCATCAAGTATAATTTCGCGAAAGTATTTTAACGAACGTGAAAGCCCTACTGTATGAATGCACTTGTATAATAATTGAATGGGGAATATCTTGAAAATGCAGACTGGATTTTTCACAGTGGCGTGCGATAGAAGGTTCACCTTATCCTCTTACGAAGTAGTAAGCTATTGATTGATAGCATATAAATTAGAAACAATCTTGAAGTTTTAACTGTATTTTTAATTTTAGAATATTTTCGTCAATATACCGTGATAAATATAGATTGTGCTGTAAATGTAAATGCATATAACTCAAATTCTAAGGCAAGCCACACCAAAATGATACTAGAAGAATGAAATATGAAATTAAAAATAAGAAACTGTTTTTAGTACAATACACAAACTGAGGCAGCAGAAGTAAAATTCATTTCAGTTACAATGGACGCACGCATGACGCAGGGTTTGCTATTTTCAAAAAACTTTATATTGCAAATAGAAAAATGAACAGAAAAATAACGACGTTACTGTGCTCATACGTACAACGTGATTTTACAATATTTTTAAAGGTTATAATTAGAGTGTCGAACTGCTTTGATTATTTAAATTGAAAAAAAAATTATATATAGGATTATATTTCATGAAACAAATTTCAATAGAATTTGTTTCATTTTGACGATACATTAATATCTAATCGTCATATTGTAATTTCATTAAAAATGTTTCACATTTCTTGTTTCTTCGGTATTTTCATAATCTGCGGGGTCGAGTTAATTGTAGGTAATGGGGTCTTTCACTATTTTTTTTTATGAAACTGTATTTATATTGAAGACTGTCTACACTTTTAAAAATTCTTAATTGTTATTCATTAAGCCGCAATGATTTTTTTTTAAATGTTGTGATGTCATTGCCTAGGTGTTGCTGGATCTAAAACAGTACAGATTGTAAATAATTGTATTCATATATTTTTTTACTTATTTTATTATTATTATTACAATAAAATAGAACATTTATGTGACAACAATTATTTAAATCTTTACTGTTTGAGAACCACCAATACCTCTATAATGACGTCACAACATTAAAAAAAAATCATTGTGGCTTAATGAATAACAATTAAGACTTTTAAAAGTGTAGATAGTCTTCAATTTAGATAAAGTTTCATAAAAAAAAAAATAGCGAAAGACCCCATATTGACCAAAATCTAATTAGTTATACGCATTATCATAAAAGTAGTCATTTGTTTCGTTCCCTTGTTTTCATTTATGAGTTATTGAACATACGGACACATGGACACATATTCACCCATCTATGCATTCTATCTTCATTGTATTAGACAACTGTAATTAGAGTAATTAATTAAATTTAAATAAAGTACTACCAATGGGTAGTTATTTAACCTTGTCATTTAATCTTCTGTCACTAAATTTATTGAATATCTTTTACAAATATATTGGAAATAAGAATGGGTTCACAAGAAAAATCTATCCATCTTAAAAAAATTAATTGCAACGGTTTCAGGTGGACATGAATTTCCGCGAAAATATCATTATCAATTTTTCCTTATTTCCTATTCTTCCTTATACTATATTCATAACAAAGTCAAAACTAAGATACTACTAAAATCATTTGATTAAATATTACTACTTTGCTAATTTAACAAAAAAAACCCATTCGAATATACGAAATCTGAATTTGCAGATCGTGTCTATTACATTATCATCAAGTCAAGAGATTTCTTAGTATCGATAATCATCCCAAACAAGCAAGATATAAAAATAGCACCATTCGCCATTCATGAACATATTAAATAACGATAATTCACCAAGTTAACTTACCACTAAAGTACAACTAACATCTGAAGCATTTAATATCTTCTGGCTCCGTCCTTGACATACGCAAACAATAACAATAATTTAAATTTGGATTTTATTTGGTCTTTTCCGTCGTCAAGTTGAAAGCATCTTGAAAGCATGGCGTGCTGTCCAACTTAAATGAATTAATACCATGTCCAAACACCGGGCTAAAACCTGCTCAGGTACGGGAACTCGAGCCAATGGTGGCGAATTTGGGGTCAACAGGGGGCAGCTTGTTTGTTTTTATTTGGCATGTCAACTAAGTACTTGAAATATGAACATGTTGAATTCTTTACGCTACTATTCTGTCATTTCATTTGGTTGTTTTGCAATTTTTGACTGCAAATTATCTTCTATATTTAGCAGCACGGTAATGTTTCATATTTAAATTTTACTGACTAGTAATCGATAATACAGCAATATTTTATTCAATTTAAAATTATAAATCCATTAAATTGCAAATTTCTTCCATATTTAGTCATGATAATTTAGGTGATTTTACAAAATTTAAAATTAAAATTGTTTACGATAACAGGAATTTTTCAATGCATTTAAATTTGTTTCAGAATTCAATTAAATTTATACATGGAAACACAACAATAATATTTTTATATTTTAAGTCTTAATTTACAACAATTAAACTTAATATAAACTAAGACAAAATTCCTTTGACAACTTTTAGAGTATTTTACTTGATATTCAAGTAAATAACAACAAACGTTTGAGGACAGTGGCGCTAGTAGTGATGTAACCTAACCTCAACACACAATTTTAATCAATAAATTTTCAACACAGCACAATAAACAGTGAAATTATAAAGCTAGTAATAGAAGCCCAACAAATATAATCTTAAATACCAACAAACAAAAATATGAAATGACATTTCGTAGTTCTATTTTAGCCCACAATAGGCGTTGGGCGCAGCGGCAGACGCGCGATTTGCAATTTTCATATTTCTGGCCAATGCAAGTACCTGTGACGTCAAAATATGTTCAATTCGTTATATCGCTTTACTGCAAAATATTTAAAAGAAAAAAAATACTTTACTACTAATTATTCCATAAGTGTTACACGATTTTGATATAAATTGCTCATATTTCGTTTATGGTTTGTGCGCCCATTAATAAATAAAACATTTTTCAATGTAAAAATGATAAGAACTGTAAGAAACTAAAACTTGCATTTTAATGCGTTGATTCTAAGTTGTGTATATATTCCCGACAAGCAATATATGAGTTTTTTATTTCAATTTCTTTCTTCCAGTCCTCTTTGTTCTATTGCTTCCTTAATTCTTTTCCTCCAACTCCTTCTATGTTGTCCACGTTTTTAATAACGTATTAATAACTTTATATTACTGTACTAAATGTTCCTGAAATGTAGGTATTATTTGACATCTTTAAGCATTTAAACATTACCGGAAACTGGATTTTTAATTACTTTTGGTTGAAGTAGTTTTCACTAAAATATGTATAGAAATGTTTCATTGCAAAAATAATTATAGTTAAGGGGTAAATAGCTCAGTGGCAACGTTTCGGACTGTGGATCGCGAGATCCTCAGTTCGAATCCCACTTCCGACAGTTGCAAATTTAAATTTACCCCTGTGGTTCCCCCTCCACTAACAACTTTGGGGGCTATGCCTTGACGGCTGGTAACCGCATTTCATACGCCAAAATATATCACTTACCGAGATCTGCGCAAGCAGAGTGCCACACCCGCAATGGGTAAAAGGCGTGATGATATATTTATTTATTTATTTATTTATTTATTTATTTATTTATTTATTGTTAATCATCCTTCATCAGTTATTTACACTCGCGGTCATTGCAGCTATAAATATCTTTATTATATCTTTGTCAAGTAGTTTACATATCACAATGTTTATTAGTGCAATGTATGTGTCATAATATAACAACGTTTATTGCAAATATTCATATTCACTGTCAGACGAGAATAATATGTCAGACTGCCTGACGGTCTTGTAAATACGTTTGTAGAGAAAATTACTTCATGTAAATGACGCATAATTGCATTAGCATATTTATGTTGCATAGTGCATTACATACGGGTGTACGCAACCACTGCACTCATATAGGTGCGTTTATGCTTTGCTGGTTCCGATGTTATCATAATTAATGCAAATAGCAAATTGTTTTCTGTACAGTTTATTTTTGTGCATAAATATTCATTTATTTTATATAAAAAGTTTGAAAAATTATACCGTCTTGGAGCACACAGATAGGCCGCCACTATTAACATGTAATAATCCGTGAGCCAGCTGTAAAAACAGCGACTCATTTGACCAAAAGATTCAGTAAGTTTTATGGAATCTGTCCATTTAGGTACATCGAAAAGTGCAAGTCTGCCCTGCAGATCTGGGTGGAGTTCAAAACGGCGTCCATTAAAAAAAGGAAAGTAAATGAAGGAATTTTGACTCATGTGACAAAAATTTTCTTATTAATTCGTTATACTAATCGAAAATACAAATCAAAAGACACCAGTCTGCCACTCATACGTGGCCGGGTTGCCTCAGCAGACGAATTTCAAATTTTAAAATTTGTTGCTCGAAATTTCACTAAAATGACAAAAATTTTCTTTTATGATACTTGACGAAAATAAAAATCAAACGATATCAGTCTGCCACTCGTACATGGTCGGGTAGTCCCGACAGACGAAATTCAAAATTTAAAATTTTTGGCCCGAAATTTGACTCAAATGACCAAAATTTTCTTTTTATCCCATGATACTAGACGAAAATACAAATCAAAAGACACCAGTCTGCTAATCGAACGTGGTCGGGTTGCTTCGACAGACGAATTTCAAAATTTAAAATTTGTGGCCTCAAATTTTGGAACAAAAATTTAAAATTTTGAAATTCGTCTGCCAAGACATTCCGACCACGTACGAGTGGCAGACTGGTGTCTTTATATTTGTATTTTCGTCTAGTATTATGAGATAAAAAAGAATATTTTGGTCATCTGAGCCAAATTTCGGACTACAAATTTTAAATTTAGAAATTCGTTTGCCGAGGCAAGCCGACCACTTTCGATTGGCAGACTGGTGTCTTTTGATTTGTATTTTTGTCTAGTATCATGGGATAAAAAGAATATTTTGGTCATCTGAGCCAAATTTCGGACTACAAATTTTAAATTTTGAAATTCGTCTGCTGAGACAACTCGACCACGTATGAATGGCAGACTACTGGTGACTTTTAATTTGTATTTTCGTCTAGTATTTTGAGATTAAAAAGAAAATTTTGGTCACAATATTCAAAATTCCAATATTTACTTTCCTTTTTAAATGGAAGCCATTTTTAATACCACCCAGATCTAAATGGCAGACGTGCGCTTTTCGATGTACCTAAACGGGTAGATTCCATAGAACATACTGAAACTTTTGGTCAAATGGGTCGCAGTTTTTAAATCTGGCTCTCGGACTATAACTATTTTTTTATGTTCTAAACCCTTACAAGAATATTTTTGAAAAATATCAGACCTAAAATCTGTTTACTGCAAAACTATAATCAGCAATATTTTGTAGAAATGTAGAATACTAATAACGAAAGAATTTTTTTACAGGCGTCATGTCTGCACTTCCCGCAGAACTGTTTCGCACCCAGTCAAAACCGTGCAGACTTTTTGTAAACCCACGTACAAAAAATATACCCAGAGATGTAACGATAACCAACTCTGCACGGGTGTCAAGTAAGTTGTACGGTAAATATTACTTTTTAACATTAACTTATTTATAAATTTAGTAAAATAAAAATTCGTTTCTAACTAAGAAATGCTTCAGCTTCATTTATCTACTACAAATTATTTACTATAAAGTTATATTTCTGACTAACTTTTTGGTGTAAAACATTTCTACATTATTAACACAAAGTATGAATGTTTGTATTTTTTCTTGAAACATGTCTCTAAAATAATTTAGAAACGTTAGCTAGTCAAAATATATAAATTTGATCAGGGCCAGTTACGTGGAGGGTGAAACCACAAAGTAATAACATAGAAAGAGACAAAACTCAATGTATTAAAAGTAAAGTATCAGACAGCAGCGCACCACAACTAGTTGGAAGAACTATAGTGACAGGTAGCGATTACATTGGTATTTGATACATTCAATGAAATAAAAGTTTAAGAAAAAATCTGATGTGCCCAGCACATAACCTCCCGCCCAATACTACTCTTAAATGGTACAAAATAGTATTTGATGATACAGAAACTTACCTTCTTATTTATTTTCCATTTATATTTGTCAATTTTAATTTTCTTTCGTATATTTATTTAATTTTTAGACATATATTTCCCTAAGAAAACAGCTCCACAATCACAATGACATGTGTCACATTTTGTAAAAAATTGAAAATTTTTAAATATTTCCATGGTGTACTAGGAATGCAAGATTTGTGAAATCTAATTTCTTTATATTTTATTATCTCTAAATCTAATGAAAATTAATAAAATTAGTGTAATCAAAATACATGTAAAATTAAATATTCTTCAACTTTCAAAATAACATAAATTGTGGAAAAAGGAAATTTAACCGTGTTTTTCACGAAAAACTGTTAAGGGCTTCAAGTAAACTGCTACTTCCGGTTGACCAATTTTATCCAAAATCTAATCAGCTCTTTATTTAAATATAATAAGCAATAATTCACAAAATCGTTTTTTTTTTTGGTATTATAGTATTTGAGTTATGCGAGACGAAAAAATTGCCACAGACTACACACACACACACATACATATATACATACATACAAACATCATCGCGAAAGTAGTAAAATCGTATTGTAGGGATCCTAAAACGTGTTATTTATTGAAAACTCACTACCCAATTTTTTGACCAAAAACAATACCTCCCTTACCTAGAGGTAGGCGGGAGGTAAAAATGTATGTATATTTTATTTTACATATATCTTACATAAAAAATATACATCTATTATGTACATAAATAAAAAATAAATTGAACAATATGAATGGATACAATATGCTGCTCACATATGGGTGGTTCGGGTGACGATTTTTTAATTAATATGCCTACATGTGGAGGACGTTTCAACTTCTCAAATTTGATATCAAGCTTGATGTGTAGTTGGAAAAAATACGGTTTTGTTTGATTTTAAATTGGCTTAATAGTTCCTGAAATTCATTATATTATAAAATAATTAATATTTAGAATATCTCAAAAACTTAATTTTATGTTTAACTTCAGTTTATTTAAAGGTTTTCCACGGTTTGTGACTTTAAGTTGCTCAGGAATAATTGTTTAATTTTTTAGTTAATGTCAGTAACACACAGATTATATTTTTTTAAATGACCGATTGAAGTTTGAATTAGACAGTATAAACAAAATGGCTGCTATTCACAGGTCTACACAGGGCTACTAACTAGGGTATTTTAAGATTTAACATTGTTACTATGAAAAAATTGTTGATTTTTCAAAGTAACTGTGCCAAATTTTAAAATGTACTAGTTAGTAGCACTAGCACTTAGTATAGACTTGTGAATAGCAGCCATAGAGTTTTGTTCACTACCTACTACTAGATGTAAACACACAAAACAATGTAGTTTTAGTTTTCCAAGTAGTTATGGCGGTACTGCTGCTAACCAACTGAAAATGAACATGAGTTTTACCCACTGAAATGTAGTAATACTGGAACGCGCACTAGCGGTGTAAATGCGAGTCGAGAGAGAAAGCTACCCATAAGTATCTCTATCCTAGTCGTACATTACGTTCAATAATTTTGTGTCGTAGCATTCATTATTTATAGGAAAACTGGAATTCAAATGAGAGAAAGAAATAATGGCATTGTTTCTCATTGTCAAACTGATATATTCATTGAGGAGCTGAGTTCCAAAACTCGCTTTATCCAAGATAAGTGATTTTGAGTAATTCGCAAAAACCTATTACTGCTATACTATATAAGTAGGACTGTAATTGCATACTACAATACAAAGAAAATAGTGTTCTTATTACAACATGAAAAGGAAAAATAAAAATATGGAGCGATTTTGGAAATATTAGATAAATAAAATTGGATAAGTCTAGTTTTGTTGCAAAACAATGAATGAGAATAGTTTTGGAAATAAACATAGTGGATAAGGAAATATATGGAAACAAATTCAAAATGATTTACTATTACAACAATTTAATTTTTTTTTATTTTTTAAAGAGATACATGATGGAAATATGAAATATCAAAAATTATAGAGAAATTAGATTTTTAAAAACTTAGTTATTCAATTCCTTAGAATTTTTTAAGATTACCCTGACTTTTCTTTGGCAAAGACATTGGCTTATATCTAAAACTACAATAAACACAATTTTGGTAAATAGATTAAGGTTAGAATATTAATATTAAACATTAAGCTGATTCAACTCAAACAGATAAATATTTTGAAATTAAAAATCACTTTCGGATAAGGTCAATTTTGAAACAAAACTATATGAAAACACAGCATGTGAAACAGGGACAAGGTACGTTTTGGTCACAATAATAAATTTAAGGATTTGGCGAGTTGTGCTACCAAAGAGGGTATGGATAAGACAAGTTTTGGAAACAAATCAACTTTTGCACAGTCAAAATATCGGGTTTGTAGCTAATTTTGACACAAACTAATTTCGGAAACGAAGCAGTAGTACAAACTGAACAATATAGAATATTTAACTCATTTTTTTTTTTTTTGATATGGATAAGGCGAGTTTTGGAACTCAGCCCCTCATATACACTTTAATGATTATAATGTGAAATACACTACAATTTGACATTAATGGAATGATTAAACAATTGTCAAAAGTTTTAGGTTAAAGTATTCATTACGTACCTAAAAAATCTGATGTGGCCAGCACATAACCTCCCGCCCAATACTACTCTTTAACGATACAAAATAGCATTTGATGATACAGAAACATACCTTCTTATTTGTTTATTTTCTATTTATATTTGAGAAATTTAATTTTCTTTCGTATATTTATTTAATTTTTTGAATATATTTCACTAAGAAAACAGCTTCACAATCACAATGACATGTGTCACATTGTGTAAAAAATTGAAAATTTTCCATGGTGTACTAGGAATGCAAGATTTGTGAAATCTAATTTCTTTATATTTTATTATCTCTAAATCTAATGGAAATTATTAAAATTAGTGTAATCAAAACACATGTAAAATTAAATATTCTTCAACTTTCAAACTAACATAAATTGTTGAAAAAGGAAATTTATCCGTGTTTTTCACGAAAAACTGTTATGGGCTTCAAGTAAACTACTACTTCCGGTTAACCAATTTTATCCAAAATCTAATCAGCTCTTCATTTAAATATAAGAAGTAATAATTCAAAAAATTGTATTTTTTGGTAATATAGAATTTGAGTTATGCGAGACGAAAAAATTGCCACAGACTACACACACACATACATACATACATACATACAGACATCATCGCGAAAATAGTAAAATCGTAATGTAGGGACCCTAAAACGTACTTATTCATTGAAAACTCACTACCCAATTTTTTGACCAAAAACAATACCTCCCTTACCTATAGGTAGGCGGGAGGTAAAAATGATAATTTCGTATTTGGCTGCCACACAACTTTGCGCTACAATATCGTACCATTGTTTTTTTTTATTATTATTAAAAAATAGTATATTCGTATTCTACAAGTAATGGAATGGAATATATTCCACGCGAGCAAAAAGTTTGTAGTCCGAGCCGAAGGCGAGGGCTACGATACAAATAAATATAAATAAAACAAACAGACGTAACCATAGTAATTGAATCAAGATACTTCATATATCGCGCTAATATGCGGCTCTGATTCGTCGAAATTATTCCATATACCGCATATGGAATGATAGTTGTTCCAATACAGTTTTTAGTTGTAGAATGTGTAATTTCCAAAACAGTGTTATAGCAACACATTTCTATTTAACCATTTATAAGAAATGTCAAAAGTACAGTTTCTTAAAAAAACAGGACTAACTTTTGTATCAGTGTGTACGTAACTATAGTTACGCAAGCACATATCTATCTCTCACTATCTCTCTCGGCTCGCTTTTTTACTATATTTCAGTGGTTTTGCCCTCGTGGATAGAAATTTTCAGTTTAGTAGTTTTTGAGAAACCGTAGCTCCAGAGATCCACACAGACCGACAGACTGACAGACACACACATTACAGACATCATCGCGAAATTATTAATATCGTAATCTAGGGACCTCAAAATCTGCTTATCTACTGAAAACTCACTACCAAATTTTTAGCATGATCCTATAACTCCCTTACAGCATGTGACGGGAGGTAAAAAGTGCACAATTAACTTACCTACTATTCGGAAATTAGCTGGAGTAATAAATTAATCTGTCAAAGAGAATTGTTTGCTAAGGGGTACTCGACAAGACTGAGATCGGCCGTTTCAGTTGTCAGTTATTTATTTATTTATAAAAATATAAAACTACTATTTTAGTTGCGATTCGCTTTTTTTGCCATTTCAATTTTATTAACACGTTGACTGACACGGCAATTTTCAGAATTCCGATCTAATTTAATCATAATATAATATTAAAAACTCTAATTATATACATAGTTATCAACAAAAAGCATAGAAAATTTATTTTTTATAATATTCTTTTACTTCGTGATTTTGAATAAATTTTTTATAATTATTGGGCCGTATTCAGCACGTGTACTTAGAAACGTACTTAGGGTGTTCCTAACTAAGATCGTACTTATCGATAAGAATGATCTTAAAAAAATTTGTATTCAACAACTGTTCCTAAGCAATACTTAGCTAAGTTCATGAATAAATAAAATTACACCTAACATTGCATTATTACATTGTTTTATATGTCAAAAGTAAACACAGGTTAGAAAAACGTAATTAAAATAACAACAATGATGTAATAAATGCAATTTAATGAAACCTCATTGTCAAATTTCATATTTAGAACTTGAATGTTCAAATTATGAGGTAATTCGATTTTGATACTAATCTATCTTGAGGAACTGGATGCTTACTTGAAGGCCTATCAGTAAATAATCTGAAAAATTGATAGAAAATATGTAGAAATATTTACGTTGTTCGAAAACTAAACGTGAATTCAAACGAAAATAGCATGGAATAATAAAAATCTCAATATGAAATTTATTTGCCCTCAGAATTCAAATGCAAGTTTGATAAACGCATTTTAGGTTGCTTGAGATTACAATACTTTTTTATTATTGTAATCAGTGTATTATTGTAATCAAAACGAATACAATGTTGTAATCAAAAGGAGCACAGTGTTGTAATCAATATAAGTACCTACATTGTTGTAATCAATACGAATTACATTGCTGTGATAAATACATTGTTGTAATCAATACACTGTATAATATGTATATTATATAATATGTGCACTATTGAAATCAATTATTATTGTTAAAATTATTGTAATGAACGTGTTCTGTGTTCCGAAGTGTAAAAACAGTTACAGAAACACCAATAATGAGGTTATTTTTACACATTTTCTATAATTTTCTGAAGTTAGTGGTTTTAGATTATTTTTCTTTCGTATTTAAAGTCAAAGTGCGTGCATTTTTTCGTAACTTGAGAAGTGGCATCAATATGGATTGGAATTTCAAGCAATAGAATTGCTCGTATCCGGGATTGATCTGGTATTTCTTTTGTGGAATGATCTTCTGTTTGAGATTAGGTGGGAATAGATTCAGGTTTAATAACAAGTAATACGTTTTTACCTATCGCCAATATTTAGTTAATTTCTTTATGTAATCTTGTTGCTAAAAATATATATACTTATACAAATTCGCAAGTAGTTTTCCGCTATCCCCTGGAAGTATATTTTTAGTCTTGATTCCTGCAGTAATAATGTAGGGAAATAAATTTTTATAACACTGTTTTGGAAACTGGGCATACTACTATTAAAAATGTTATGGAATCACTAACATTCCATACGCGGCGTATGTAATATTTTCGACGAATCAGAACCGCTTATTAGCGCGACATATGAAGTATCTTGATTCAGTTACTATGGTTACGTCTGTTTGTTTTAATTTGATTTATTTGAGTTTGACGTTTTCAACAGTTTTATATTTGTATTTTTGTATAATTTCCAAAACCTTTTTATAGAAAGTATAGTCTACAACATGTAACGGAATGGCCTATCCCACGCTCGCAAACCGTAGCCCTCGCCTTTGGCTCGGGCTACAAACTTTTTGCTCGCGTGGAATATGTGCCATTCCATTACTTGTTATAGAATATACTATTATATGCGTATCACAATAACTTTTGACAGTCGATATCTCTTCCTGAATTTTACATCCGTACAATCCTTTAACGGATTATTTCTTCTTTTAAAATTACGGCGAGGAATAATATTTAACTGAAATCTTTCGTTTACTTTCTATAACGTTTTGAATTTGACGGACAAAATCTGTCATTTTATATTTAAGACAGGAGATAAAAACGGTATATACCGTTCTTAAATTTTGATCCTAAACAATTAAATTGTGAGTTGATAGGAACGCGTACTTAGAGCTAAGTACGGACGCTGAATTCACAAAATTTAAGTCGCCGTACCTAAATCATTTAGGGATGCATACTTAAATTTAAGTACGCACGGTGAATACGGCCTTATATTTTCTGTTCATTTATAAATAAAATTTCTGTTCATGTAAGCCAGCATTGATATTTTGTTTTCGTCCCAGAAGACTTCTATCCATATTAGTACTCATATACTACGAGTTTAATCACAGTTGCACGAATATGGCAAGTAAACACAGTACGAGATAACTCGTAGTTGGCGTCCTAGAAAAGAACGCAATCTACGAGTTATCTCGTAGTTGGCAGTCAACGTGTTAATAACTATTATTAAATATATGCTAATAGATCTAAAATATCACAATTTTCATTAAAGCTCGTGCTTCAAATATTCGCACATCAGCGTATGATATTATTACTCATTGTTAGAAAACGATAAATTCTATATTTTATTTTAAAAATGCATTTACAATCCTGTCAAGGTTCAAGGTATATTACCAGTCTCAGATTGCCTGCAGCCTGTAAAAAAATATAATAATATTATAAAATAGGTATTGAAAGAAATGCAATACAGGGTGTTTCAGGACTAGTGTAACAAAATTTAACAGCTTATTCTTGAGGTCATTTTGAGCCAAATATGTCATATGAATATAGGTCCTATTCATTCTAGTTAACAAAATACAAGAGGTTGAAGTTCTATAAATAAGACGAAATTTTCAAATTTTTGTAATTAAGGTACTTACGGAAAACAAGGGTTTTATTGAAAAGTCATACCTTATTTGTCTTAATTAAAAATAGTTGTACTTTTGATTGTATTTTTGTTTCATAATGGATGGTTATAGCACTGCTGAATATGCAGATATGATTTTTATTTATGAATTATGTAATGGTAATACCCGTTACGCGTCTAGAAAATACCAAGACAGATACTCAAACAGACGCCAACCTTCCCATGTTGTTGTTATGTTGTTCTGTGTTTAGAATTTATTTATTTGTCTATTTAATTGTGTCATTCTATGTTTTGTTCTCTAAATTGTATTCGTTAATATTAATAAATAAAATTAATTAAGACAAATAAGGTATGACTTTTCAATAAAACTCTTGTTTTCCGAAAGTACCTTGATTACAAAAATGAGAAAATTTCGTGTTATTTGTAGAACTTCAAGCTCTTGTATTTTGGTAACTAGAAGGAATAGGACATATGTTCATATGACATTTTTGGCTCAAAATGACCTCAGGAATAAACTGTTTGTTACACTAGTCCTGAAACACCCTATATACAAATAATGTTGAGAAACAAAGTCTACAACCTAGCTCGTATATCATATCTGAAAGCTTTAAAAAAATGTAAAGTAAATAAATATATCATCACGCCTTTTACCCATTATGGGTGTGGCACTCTGCTTACGCAGATCTTGGTAAATGATATATTTTTTCGTATGAAGTGCGGTTACCAGCCGTGAAACCATAGCCCCCAAAGATGTTAGTGGAGGGGGAACCACAGGGATAAATTTAAATTAGTAGCTGTAGGCAGTGGTATTTGAACTAAGGATCTCACGATCCACAGTCCGATACGTTACCATGAAGCTATTTACCCCATTTTACAAAATGTTTTAGTTGAAATAGCTAAAATAAGATCAAATTTCACTAACATAATTTTTTTGTAGACTGGTGTATGAGACAGCATATCGAGATGTATACAGCACAAAAAGCACCCACCAATTGGACTACGTTTGTTGTCCAGGTTGGATACAAGTCAACCGCAACAGTCATGGATGCAACAGACGTACGTTTTATTATTTTCGTCCCCACATTTATTTCTTCATCAATATTATTCTCTTTACAGCTCTTTGTACAAATCTTTGCCAAAATGGTGGAACTTGTGTTAAACCTGATACTTGTTCCTGTCAGAAAGGGTTCAAAGGTCGATATTGTGAGACCGACATCGACGAATGTAAGGAACAGAAGCCCTGTGATCAAATCTGCAGGAACATCCAAGGCGGGTTCAAATGTGACTGCAGGGAGACTTTTGTTTTGCAACCCGATGGGCAGTCCTGTCGAAAAGAAGGTAAAACCATTTGAAATGAAGTATGCGTGCGTGAAGTGTCGTATAGGATAACTCATTAATTATCATGTTATTTTCGTGACGGAGTATTTACTTTTAAGTTATGATTAATGAGAAAATTCTTCCAGGTTTGTTGCTCGCTGCCATATGTCAAACTTTTTTTTGTTATTAAGACGAAAATGAACTGTTTTCTATAAATAAATATTTCTTAAAATCGAAATGTAGCGTTAATATGATATGACATGAATTTTAATATTTTCATTCAAAATATTTTTATACACTTTAAGGACGCTAGCCCAAAAGCATTTAAGATAATATTATCTTGTTTTATCCCTTGATTTCTCATAGCTTTTTCGTATAAAAACGAGGTATATAATATAGTTTGTTGAAAAATTACTATTTCACAGCAAAGTTTAAGAAACAATAACAATGCCACAATAGTTATTTGTGTATCAAGTGCGGATAGAGCATTGTTTGTTGCACGCGGCGAGAAATTGTTGATCGAGGCGAAGCCGAGATCAACAACTCGACAAGTGCACCGAACAAGCTCTATCCGACGAGATACACACAATATTTTTTCTACAATCGTTGAACAATGTCAAGCTGTAGAAAAAAAATAATTTTCAAAATTATCTTTGGTCCCGCCTATAACAATTCTGTAAAATTGTAGTTACCCATGTCACCGTAATCATGACAACGTTTATGAACAAAATAAAAATTTTCAAAGAAATCATAATTTGACACATGGAGTACATTTGACATATGGATATGGAGTACATTTGACATAAAGTCTACAGAGTGAATACGTTTATGGTGATTAAGTTGAAGAGTATGTATGTACGTATATGCCAACTGTATTTGCAATAGCAAGGTTATTACCAGAAAAATCCAATGCATCATTTACTTCTTTTACCTAATTTATTTTTGTTTTGTTTTTGTCGCGCTAGTGCGACAGTATGTCACTTTGTCGCTCTAGAGCGACAATTTTGAACATTTCCTAACCAAAAATGGAATAACAATGTCGATATTGTGCAACGATTGTAGAAAAAAATTATTATAGCGCCTACATAAGAAATATTTAGTTTGGTTACTAAAAGTCTTGTACATTGAGTGGTACTTAGACTACATAGTTAGGCTGACCAAACGTACTCTTTTTTAGAGTATTATACTCTTTTCTAAATAATATCCTCTTCACTCTTCCTTTTTGTAAAAAAAAAAACTTCCAATATACTCTTTCATTATGTTATAATATGTTACAAATGTCGAATGTTACAAATCTCGAAATTACATTTGCCGAAACGATGGATTATTACAAATTTCAAAACTACATATCAAAAATATACGAATAATACCTGCAGCAAATTTTCATTAAAAATGCTGTGATTCGAGTTCGTCGAGCGTGAGTTGTGTAGGTTTAGGGTTTGTGTATTAAAAGTCCGAGCGACATAACATTTGACATTTGTAACATCTCAAACATTCTACATTTGTATTTTCGATAAATATATAAACTTTGAATTTAATTTTCGACATTACTATATTCAAGAAATGTATTTTCGAGATTTGTAACATCCAAGCTATTCGACAAATGTATTTTTGAGATTTGTAACTTTCGACATTTGTAACTTTTCTAACATTCGACGTTTGTAGTTTCGATAAATGTACACTCTCTAATTGTAATTTTCAACATCTTTGCATTCAAAAATATTTTTCGTGGTTTGTATTTTCGGGAAATCTTTTTTCGAGAAATGTTTTGTTACCCGTTATTTTAATATCAACTAATAATATTTAGTTAAAGTTACTAAAATAAAATAAGTACTGGTTTAATGATTCAGTCAAGGTATTTCATACTCTATTTCATTAAAAAGAATCTGGTCAGCCTATATATAGTTAGTTGACATATAGGATATCACATATAAGTAACATATGGGTAGCATTATTTATCTGTTCTCAAAACAATTATGATTACTTTAATACATTATTAGAATTATAATTTTATTTTTCACAAAATTGAAAGCAGACAAGAAATTTACAAATATTTTTTTTCTTCAAACGTCATAAAAATACGTTGTTATGTATTTGTATTCAACAAGTAGAAGTTCAATATTTTCGCCGCCGGCGTAAAAGTGTCTCCTTTGCAACACATTTACTCCGGCGGCGGACAAAGTAAAATATCATGCAAAGTAGTAAGGTTGAAATTCAATAATTTGACAGTTAAGAATAAAACAAGTAAACAAAAATAACAAAATAACATATTCTGTGGCAACTAGAAATACTGTATACGGCAGAATATTTGTTGAAGTTTTGAGCATTTTTTAATGTTTTAATATCTATTTTCTATGTTTGAAGAAAAAATAGTATGTGTTATTCGGAATAAATGTGACTTTGTATGCTTCGCATGTAATTGTCCGACTCGCTTCGCTTGTCGTTCAAACTTACATGCTCAGCACCCAAAGTATCACATTTACTCCTAATAACACAATATACTATTATTTGAAATCGTTACTAAAGTAATCCATTATACGAGTATTTTGAGCAACACAGTGTTGGCAACTGTAAATTAATTATTGTACAAGTAGGATAATTTTGACAGATATATGACGTATTGTTGTAAATTTATACGTAAAATGAAACAATATGTACAAGAAGAATTAACTAATTAATTCCGATAAAAAAATGAGGACAAAACACATAATTTTGAGTATTATTTACAATAACTTCAGTGTTCGAGAATGGCAACACTAAGTGTGAGTTCCATTTGAAAACTGACAGCTGTATAAACTTAACCTATATAATAATTTATTTACAATTTTTTCTAATTTTAGATTTCAAATAAAATTAAATATGTTCCGCGGCACTGAAGTTCCTTTTTATCATTCTCATAGTTTATTTTCCTCGGCCCTACGGGCTCCGGCAAATAAATTCCATATTCGTGATAAAAAATTAAACTTCAGTGCCTTAATACATAAATAACTTTATTTCAAATATTATTGTTAATATCTTTTCCATATATAGAATAAATTGTAATTAATATTTTTCGTGCCCATTATACTGCCACTTTCGGTTTTATAATTACGACCATAATGTACGCAGTTCTGCGCTTTATCAAGAAACTTATAATTATGCAGTTTTTATTTTTTGCTCTATCTTATCTCGTTTGGCAATTATTGAAGGTATGGAAAATGCACACTAAGTAGTGGAATAATGGTTAAAACGGATTCATGGTACTTCAAAACACATATATTTCTGCGAAAATCAGTTATTGGGTATAGTAACATATTTACCATGGTCAAATGTTCTAGGATTATTTTATAGTCAAATGATTCCAATAAAAATTGCAGAGAAATTACACGATATATCGTAATATCTAAAACTTTTATTAATTATTATCAGTAATAATGAAAAATTTGTCAGATTTAAAACGGAACTCATAATACCAGCTATACGAGCCCAGAATCATAATAATTGGCCCAGTTAAAGTCATAAAAGGAAATTTGTTTAATTCGCCTTATTTATATCTTAAATTCTATAATTTTTACATTCCGCACATACATATATGTAATAGAGGTATTGTTTATGCTACGAATTAATTAGAGTTTGGGAACAATTCATCAACAGTAAGTGGTTGATTATTTCAAGGGCTATCAGGGTTTTTGGGCTTATCTTAATAAATAAATGAGATAGAGAAAATTACATTGGAATCAAAAAGATGTAGAATAATAAGTACTTACAATTTTTATTTGAAACAATTTTCTGTATTTTGTTGTCATCAGATTTAAAACAGTGTTTGTGGTATCAGTCAATACCTTTGGGACAAATTGTAAATTTGATATTATTTCAGATGTTATTATTGCTTAAAATATTCTTTAAAATAACAGAATTTATGATATAAATAAATTTAATACAATAAATTTTCGCTTTGTTCGATCAGAACTATTTTTTTAAAGCTATTATGTCTTAACTGGACCAAATAATATTATTTTGGGCTCGTATTATCTAAAGAGTATTTCGCATCACCAATTTAATTTTTATACGTAAATTTACATAATTTTCAAAACTTGTTTAAGAATATGACACCTAGGGGTGTAGCGCAGATCCCTAAGGGTAATTCAAATGTCAGACAACTTAAATAACAGCATCTTTAAAATATAACAAAAAGTTAATAATCAGATTAAATCTTCACGGTCATATCATCTTGACGCAAGTGCTGCGTGCGGTATACACCCATTGCGATTATCCAATTAGGAGGCAGCGTCCCAGGCCCTATAATCTCCATTTGTTCTTGTTTTCAGGTGAAGATGGACCTGGAATCGAAGCCAGAGACTTGGAATATGAGTTGCTTAACAAGAGATTATACAAACTGGAATCAGTACGTTGCAATTTTTTTATAAAAGCACTATTTCATTGCTAACTAACTATACATTGAATATTTATTTTAAATCTACCTTAATTAATGATAAGAAAAAATAGACAAGCTTGTCTTCATTTGTTTTTTATTCCCAGTGCAGACACCCTGTAATTTTCTAGATTGCTCTGTGGTGGTAACATTGTAATTATACAATTTCACTGGTGTTATAAGATTATGGATAAGAAGAATATAAAATTATATGTTCCACCCAGCTTTATATTTCAGTTTTTATTTTATTTACAAAGTCTGCTCTTTAATGCGGTCCATTTATTTTTTATTTTTTAGTTCTATTGTAAAATTTATTATTTCTTGTACATATATTTAATAGATAATTAATTACTTTTTATTGTAATCTAAATTGGTTTTATAAATAATAAAATATTAATTATACAGGCTGTTCATTTTAAGTGGTACACTATTGATATTTCGAGAACTATAAGAGCTACGAGGTCGGTTAAATTAGTAAACAATTTTTATATTATAAGACAAATAAAATGAGCGAAACAAGAATTTTTTTAGACCAGTGCTTCTCAAAATGCGGGGTGTAACTTTCTTATTTTAAATGGCAACCTTTTTTTTTATTTGCTTATTCGATTCAGTGTTTTTTTCTGAATTCAATAATATTCACATGTAATGGCCAAATAATACAAAATATTTGAGAAAAATGCAAAATTAAAAATGTATCATTTTTATTTAAATATACATATACAAAGTTTGCCATGAAAGAAAACAAATAAATCAAATGCAGAAATAATTGAAAAAACTGTAATTATGAGAATAATTATTAATTTTGTTGTTACATTGCAGAAATACAGAGGTACAGTTCAAAAAACTAATATTAAAAATTGTTTGATCTATTTGTTTTCTTCCATGGCAAACTTTGTATATGCATATTTAAATAAACATTATACATTTTTATTTTGCATTTTTCTCAAATATTTTGTATTATTTGGTCATTACATGTGAATATCATTGAATTCAGAAAAAAATACTGAATCGAATAAGCAAATAAAAAAATAGGTTGCCATTTAAAATAAAAAAGTTGTAACACCGCATTTTGAGAACCACTGGTCTAAAAAAATTATTGTTTCGCTCATTTTGATTGTCTTATAATATAGAAATTGTTTGCTAATTTAACCGACCTCGTAGCTCTTATAGTTCTCGAAATAGCAATAGTGTACCACTTAAAATGAACAACCTGTATACAAAGTATCCAACAAGATAATAATTTTTGTTTCTGATTGTTTTAGATGCTTAACAATGTCCCAGATTATTCAGTCACAAAAGAAAATATAGAAGAAATGAGCAACAAAATGGAATCTTTAACCAACGAATTAAAGAATTTAAAATCACGGATTTATGAAATAGTATTTATTTATTTTTTGCAGGTATGTTTACTTTTAATTATTTGTGTGCTTTCATTTTTAGGAAACAAATCAGAGAGATATTAGAGTAATGAAGAATAAAATTAATTTATTGGAAAATAAAGCAAATAAAATGGATGAATTATCAAAACGATACGAAAATGGTATAAAGTCATCTTTCAGTAATAGAATTTATAACTGAGGTAATAAGCTATAATTTACTATTGTATTTATTTATTAACTCATATTTTTTTCAGTGCTGCATCAGTGTATCTGCCATTTATAATAATATTTTTATTAATAATTAATTATAAGGAATAGCAAATTTTTAATGTAAGATAAATTAATGTCACTGCCATTTTATACCAATGTATGTATTTGTACTTTCATAATAAACTATATACTCTTGAGTAAAATTTAAGTTCATTAAAACAAAATGTATAAATTAATTATTAGCTGAATATCAATATTAATGTCTACATTTTTACCAAGCAAAGTTCCTGAAGTTACAAGACAAGGAAATGGCTACTTAAAGTTTTATGATTTATTTATTTATTTATTTGAATTAAAACATTTTGATATTAATGCCTCAACTTCAAAAATATATCGCTTTACATAAACTGCATGTCGATGTTGTTTAAAAATAATCTTATAGAATTTTTCTTGATTTTTAGACAAAATTAAAATATTTGCAGATAAATTTGCAATTAAAAATTCTATGTTCGGACGTTTGAAACATTTTTTAGTAAGAAAATGATATAAGTTTGTATGGGCTTTTATACAGTCTGTTCCATTTTAGGTACGAATGCATTGGAATCTCGAAAACCGTAAGAGATACGAGGTTGGTTAAATTAGACGAAAGTTGCCTCTTTAGTAGGGTAGTCTGAAGATGTATTTGTTTTTCCAAATGAATACATAGGTCACTAGATATTGGCTAAAATGCAAATTTTGATATTTTCTTCTTTTTTTGCTGATAACTTTATTATATAACATAATACGAGATTCTGGTTTGCACTTTCTTATTACACTTTTTAATGGTGAATTTGTAGAATTACTCTAATTTTTTTTTACATCATAATATTTACGAGTTACTGTTACTAACTTCATAGTAAGCCTTGACAATTTGTAATAGATTTTTTTTTTTTTTTTGCTTTACAACGATATAAAACAGTACTAAATATTTTTATAATTAAAAGAAAAATGTACGAAATTTGTTATAATAATATTGAATTGAAAAAAGTAAATCGTAGGCTGCTATGAAACATGAAAGAAAATAACAATTTCGGACAAATCAAAAATAATTTACGAAAACTTTGCCGTATCTGCTATTTCGTTCCAAGCACTTCTGCGTCTTTCATTTTGTTTTTTCTACAACTTTTTTTAAAATTCTTGGACTAATCTGATTTATAATTCTTACTGTGGCATTTCGTAGTACATTTTCATTCTAATATTCCCGAATGGAATAAAGAGTTTATTTTCTAAATAACTATAAAAAAATCTAATTGTATTTAATCCATATCCATTGTACTATGACCTGTGAATTGTGAGCAGAAGCTTACCACATATTTTGTATTTGATGAAGTAAAAATGAATCTAAAATATCTGCAATATCATTTTGTTACATATTTAAATATTTAGGGCCATTTAAAATTTCGTTAAATATGATTGGACCTATTAGTGTAATTCTTTGTATACCACACCATACATTGAAACTAAATTTAACTCGATGGCGATATCCTATTATTTATTATTAAATGTTTCCATAGCATCCTACGGTATACTTTTTATTTCAATTTTGTTATAAATAACAAGTTTTGTTAATTTTTCTATTAATTACAAAAATGTATTATTACTGTTTTATATACATAGTGGTAAAGCAAAAAAAATATCTTTTCAAAAATTTTAAAGGCTTACTATGATCTCCATATGAAAAATTAAAGTAGATACTAGTAACTCGTAAATGTTTAGATATAATAAAATTTGAGTACTTCTGTAATTCAGTATTAAAAAGTATCATAAGAAAGTGTTAACCAAACTCTCGTATTATGTCATAAAACAAAGTTATCAGCAAAAAATAAAAGAAAATCTTTAATTTTACATTTTACCCAATATATTGCGACCTATGCATTGAAAAAACAAATATATGCTCAAACTACCCTACTAATGAGGAACCTTTTTCTCTAATAAAATGTGATTTTGATATACCTGCATAATGCACAAAAGAGTTTTTACTTCGCATGTCAACGAACTTAATTATATAATATTTTTATCTTGTTTCCGAAAATTGAAATTTCAACAGATAAGCATAAAGCTTTAAGAATATATAATAATAATAAAAATAGTTTCATTTACGATTTTACTATTTTCATGATGATACCAAAAGGTGTAACGATGTATGTTGTCCACTAAAAAACTTGAAAATAATTTATATTTAAAATTGCTTTGTTAGCGAACATAAGGAATACTACATACAGGTAAGATTGACATTTGAGTACTCAAATTCCTTATTCCCCGTGTATGCTGTTTGTGTGTGTCAGAATCTATATGATAAAAAATATACATTTACATTAAAAATTTCATTTTATTTTATCAAACAATTTTACCAAATTATCTACAATTCCATTTCGCTTTTATTTAATATTGTTTTTAATTATGTAACATAATTACACAAAATGAATATTACGCTTTTTTATTAAATTAATCCACACACATTATTTAAACCTAAATCGACATCTAATAAATGTTGTATTAAAGCTTATCGATTTTTACAACTATAAATTTTCTCACTAAAAACACATTCACATAAACTAATCTTTTGAAAATGACGATAATGAAAAATCGGAAATGAAAGATAAATTCTGGGACGAATTATACTCGTATATAGCAGTAGAAAATAGTAAAGGTGAAATCTATATAGTAGGAGACCTCAAAGCACTGATAAGAATACGAGATGGGAGCACTGGGAGTGCTATAGGAATATACGGTGAAAACAAAAGAATTAACAATGGAATAAGGCTGAAAGATTTCTGCACATTAAACAATCTTATTGTAACAAATACTTTTTACGAACACAAAAGTATACACAAATATACAAGACAAGGTACAAGAAGATAAATCGATAATAGATTATATACTTGCAGATAGAAAAAACAGAAGCAAAGTAAACGATTGCAGAGCCAGAAGAGGACCCAGAAATATTCTCTGATCATTTTCTGGTAGAAGCTAAAATTAAAAATGAAAGGCCGCTAGAAAAAAGCAGAAAAAATGAAACAAACCAACAATCAGATTACGAGAAAATAAAAATATACAAATTATAGAACAAAGAAATAGCTATAAAGTTCGAGGAAGAAGAGGCTTGGGAAATTTTCAAAAGCACTATAATTCAAGCAGCAAAGATAATTTGCGGAACGAACAAAATAAGACCAAACAAGAAGAAAACAAGGATAAATTATTTAAATAACAAAGAAGAAGAAACTTACGTCATATACAAAGAACAACGCAAAAAGTTAAAGAATTAGTACGACAGACAAATGAAAAAATCTGGAAACAATTTGGCGAAAACATGGAATACAGAAGTAAAGAGTATTAAAAACTATTTTACAGAACATTAAAAACACTCAGAGTAGACAAAAAACATAGAATAAATATAATAAAAATTAAAGAAGGAGTAATATTAACTGAAACTCAGAAAATAATGAATAGATGGAAAGAATACTTCCAGGAAATTTTGTGTACCCCGAACGAAGAAGAACTAAGAGAAATAAATAGTAACCAAGACCATGAGAGAATACGGAAGTGAGAGCGAATCAATGGAGATCGAAATAAATGAACTGAAAGAAGCCTTACAAACGCTGAAAAACGGGAAGAGCCGGTCACGATAAAAATAAATAAATATACCATCACGCCTTTTACCCATTATGGGTGTGGCACTCTGCTTACGCAGATCTCGGTAAGTGATATATTTTTGCGTATGAAGAGCGGTTACCGGCCGTCATATCATAGCCCCCAAAGATGTTAGTGGAGGGGGAGCCACAGGGGTAAATTTAAATTGGGAACTGTCACTTGTGGGATTCGAACTGAGGATCTCACGATCCACAGTCCGACGCGTTACCACGGAGCTATTTACCCCAGAAATGTTAAAATATATGGGAGAAATTTATTATTAGAAATATTCAACAAAATATGGAATGAGGGGAAAATACCTAAAGACTGGGAAATAGTGAATATTATTCCAATACATAAAAAAGAAGGCAGCAACAACTGCAACAATTACAGAGGCATATCGCTGTTGAGTACAGGTTTGAAAGTATATGAAAGGATCTTAGACTACGAGCAAGGATAGAATCGACGTCAGATTTACAAAGTGGCATCAGAAAAGGCAGAAGTGCCCAAGATCATATATTCACTATAAAAAACAATACAAAAGACGAGAGATACTAAATCAATAGCATATATGGCATTTGTTGACCTGGAAAACGCGTTTGACAGAGTTGAAGTATGGAGAATTTTAGAAACCAGAGGTATTCAACTTAAATTAATAAATACTATTAAATGTCTTCACAAGAGAAATATAATTCATTACTACACATGGTTGATTCAAATTATTACAAAGGACGCGAGCAACTTACTACAACTCTCTCTAAATAAAATAAACATCCCAATTAACGGTATTAACGATTCATTAAGTAACGAAATTTACAAAGTTGATATTGAATTCAAATCAATTTACTCGCCACACGTGTTCAACACTCATTGTTTAGTTTTGCAAAAAATTATTGAGCATTTGTCAACCAAAGATTTCTCAACAAAAGATCTACAAGTACTATCAAACTTAACATTAGCAGACCCGGCTGTCAACGAAAGCAATAAAATTGGTATTTTGTTAGGGGCTGGATTGTTTTGGTCTTTGTTAAGAAGCGGTCAAATACCTGAGACCCTTCATAAACCTCATTTTCAAGAAACAGCATTAGGATGGATTATTGGGGGTAATATAAATCAACGGTAAATATGCTCGTAGTTTATGTCACAATACACTTGAAAAACAGATGACAAAATTCTGGGAAATTGAGGAAGCCTCAACCATAAACACAGCCAGTTCTCACTTGAAGAACAAAACTGTATTGAACATTTTAAGGCAACCCATACGAGAGATACTGAAGACCGGAATATAGTACGTCTCCCATTTAAAGTGTATTAAACGGTATTTGCGTTTATTACAATTAAATATTGCAAACGATATTAAGAGATTTCAAACTAAGTAAATGGTTCATTGTTAGTTGTTCGTGGAAAATTCCAGTTCTTTAGTATTTCAGTTCAGTTCCCGCCTAATCAGCGGATGTCAATATGTTATAGGAAATATTTAACCAGAGTCTTATGCGAGGGTAGTGCCCAGTTAGAGTTATTTAGAGTGCCACTGTTAAGTAATAAATTGTGAACCTTGGCAGTGAGCACCACTTGCATTTTGGCTTTTCTTGTGAAATGTTCAAAGAATTACTACACAGTTTAAGGGCTCCTTTCGATTGTCGATTGTATGCATAGTTTTTGTGAAGTTTATTTTGTGAGTTGATGTAAGTAGATTTGAGTTTTATGTATGAGTATTGTTAATAGCAAATGTTATTTCGATCTTTGAATGTTATTGTAAAAGTTAGTGAGTAAGCGATACTTTGGATTATATAACGTCGATTTATTC
Organism: Poecilus cupreus; assembly: GCA_963942605.1. Lineage (NCBI taxonomy): Eukaryota > Metazoa > Arthropoda > Insecta > Coleoptera > Carabidae > Poecilus > Poecilus cupreus. The sequence goes on from OZ012731.1 coordinate 13,234,835, forward strand.
AGCTCGTAACAGTATTTGATTTATATTTATTTTGCTTGTTCGTTATTAAATATTATATAATTTTGTTATTGTTGAAAACGTGTTTAATTCCCGCCTGCGCGCATATTTCCCGCCATTTGATCACAAATCTTTTTCTAAATACTCTTCGGAATCGAGTTGGCATATTCCGTGGTGGCCAGCGACTACGCTACCCTTGGTTATTCATTTAATCAAGTAAAACCCTTTCGTATGTCAGTTACCTCTTGGTACCAAGTACGAGGTACCTGTTACAAAAGATAATGCGCGAAATTTTAAAAACTCTGAAAGCATTGCCATAAAACGTTTATTTGGCATAGAAAATAAACTTAAGCTAGGTCCCAAATTAAAATCAGATTATCATAAGTTTATGCACGAGTACGAAGATCTAAAACATGCAATTACTATCAAATGATCATGTGGAATCAGAATTTCATTGTTATTTACCCCATCACACAGTTAAAGAGAGCAGTAGCACAACCAAAGTACTACTTCTGGAATTAGTTTAAACGATACTTTAATGGTTGGACCTAGATTACAGGATGATTTATTGTTAATATTATTAAGATACCGAATGTATCAATTCGTTTTGTCCGCGGACATCAATAAAATGTATCGTCAAATACTAATTGTGGAGGAAGATAGAAAATTTCAAATAATCGTTAGAGAGCTAGTGAATCGGATTCAGTAGCCTCATATGAATTAAACACAGTGACTTATGGCACAGCCTGCGCTCCATATTTAGCCATACAAAGCTTGCAACAATTAGCTTTGGATGAAAGACAAAATTTTCCTGATGCATACGAAATTTTGATGAGATTTTTTGTATGGATGATTTACTTACTGGTACAAATTCATTTAAAGATGGGATACAAATACGGAGTGAATTGCAATCACTATTATCACGCGCGGCTTTGAATTAAGAAAGTGGTTGTCGAACGAGCCACAAACTAATGAAATAAATCCTCTTACTCACATGATTAATTTATACAGGGTGTTTCAGGACTAGTGTAACAAACTTGAACAGCTTATTCTTGAGGTCATTTAGAGCCAAAAATGTCATATGAATCTAGGTCATATTCCTTCTAGTTACCAAAATACAAGAGGTTGAAGTTCTACAAATAACACGAAATTTTCTAATTTTTGTAATCAAGGTATTTTCGGAAAACAAAAGTTTTATTGAAAAGTCATACCTTATTTATCTTAATTAAAAATTGATGTACTTTTGATTGTATTTTTGTTTTATAATGGATGGTTATAGTACTGCTGAATATGCAGATATGATTTTTATTTATGGATTATGTAATGGTAATACCCGTTACGCGTCTAGAGTATACCAAGACAGATACCCAAACAGACGCCAACCTTCCCATGTTGTTCTGTATTTAGAATTGATTTATTTGTCTATTTAATTGTGTCATTGTGTGTTTTGTTCTCTAAATTGTATTCGTTAATATTAATAAATAAAATAAATGAAGACAAATAAGGTATGACTTTTCAATAAAACTCTTGTTTTCCGAAAGTACCTTGATTACAAAAATTAGAAAATTTCGTGTTATTGTCGAACTTCAACCTCTTGTATTTTGGTAACTAGAAGGAATAGGACATATGTTTATATGACATTTTTGGCTCAAAATGACCTCAGGAATAAGCTGTTAAAGTTTGTTACACTAGTCCTGAAACACCCTGTATAAGGACGGAAAAACTAAATTATTAGGTTTATGGTGGAATTATAAAAATGACCAATTTAATTGCATTATAAACGAAAGTATCATTTACTCGGGCCATATAAATACGAAACGTACAATCTTATCAAAAATATCACAGATTTTCGACCCGTTAGGTTTATTAATCAAAAGTTATATCACGAGTGCTAAGAATTTAATCCATTGAATTTGACATGTCTAGCTTATGCATAAAATTTTAAATTTTAAAAGCAAAATTTTATAAATAAAATAGACATCAAATTTAATCGATTCAATTCTTTAGCACGAGGGGTATATGTCAAGATTATTTCATGAATTCATAGTATAAACTTTAATATTTGCCGAAGAAATTGTACTATAACGTTGATTTTGACACATTTTAACTTAAATAAATCGGTACACACATAAACAAAAAGCACCACAAAATTATGTTGTTTATAGTGTAAGTACAGCAAATTAATTGTTCTTCTTTTTATTTGTCATATAAATGTCAAAAATTAATGAATAAAAATAGCTTGAATTGAATAATTCAGCATGTTTAAAGATATAGAATACCAGTAAAGGTAAAGAACATGTGAGTATCTTGCTTCTGCAACTAATTATCCGGCTAATAGGGGTGTGCCAAATATCGATATATCGATAAGTATCGATATTTTTTAAATTATCGAATAAATTTAATAAATTTTATTTTATCGATATATCGATAATCGATAAATATCGATATTTATCGATAAATATCGATACTTATCGAATAATATCGATAAATATTGATACTTATCGAATAATATCGATAAATATCGATACTTATCGATATTATCGATAAATATCGATATTTATCGATTATCGATATATCGATAAAATAAAATTTATTAAATTTATTCGATAATTTAAAAAATATCGATACTTATCGATATATCGATATTTGGCACACCCCTATTAGCCGGATAATTAGTTGCAGAAGCAAGATACTCACATGTTCTTTACCTTTACTGGTATTCTATATCTTTAAACATGCTGAATTATTCAATTCAAGCTATTTTTATTCATTAATTTTTGACATTTATTTGACAAATAAAAAGAAGAACAATTAATTTGCTGTACTTACACTATAAACAACATAATTTTGTGGTGCTTTTTGTTTATGTGTGTACCGATTTATTTAAGTTAAAATGTGTCAAAATCAACGTTATAGTACAATTTCTTCGGCAAATATTAAAGTTTATACTATGAATTCATGAAATAATCTTGACATACACTCCTCGTGCTAAAGAATTGAATCGATTAAATTTGATGTCTAGCTTATTTATAAAATTTTGCTTTTAAAAAAGTGTTATCGTACATAATAATTTAAGATAAAATCCCTCGATCTGCGGTCTCGGGATTTTTTCAAATTATTATGTACTCAAACACGTTTTAAGCAAAATTTTATGCATAAGCTAGACATGTTAAATTTAATCGATTAAATTCTTAGCACTCGTGATATAACTATTGATTATAATAAATAAATATCGATATATCGATATATCGAATATTATCGATACTTTTTCAATATCGAATATCGATATTAAATTTTTCATTTGGCACACCCCTACCGGCTAAATATGCCTTCAAAATGTTCAAAATTTGCATATAAAAGCTAGCTTCAATTTAATCGCGATTATTATCTAAAATGCACAACAATGGAAAATGAGACATTTTGATTGGTAAGTATTGTAATGAATGAAATAATCGAAGTAAAATTATTAATTCAAAAGTTGTGGAAATTAAAACATAACTGGGATGAATCCATACCACAAAATCTAAATGTCGAATGGTTAGAAATCATTAGTGAAATTAATGAAGTGAACAATATTTTAATTCCGCAGAAAGTAATTGATGTACAATCCTTCAGAAACAATAGAACTCCACGGATTCTCTGATGCTTCTGAAAAGGCATATGGCGCTTGTATTTACATACGTGCAATTAGTAAAACCGAAGAAGTGTCCGATCATCTTCTTTACGCAAAATCTCGTGTTGCACCACTAAAAATGCAAACTATTCCTGGTTTAGAATTATGTGGCGCCTTGCTATTTGCAAAATTAACTAAAGTTGTTAAGGATTCGGTAAACATTAACATAAATCAAACAATTTACTGGACGGAGATAACGATTGATTTAGCCTGGCTATCTATAGCACCGAACAATTTAAAAACATTTATTGCAAATCGGGTGTCTCAAATTGAATCGTTATCTAATATCAACAATTGGCAATTGGTTAAAAAATAACAGCGTCATTAGGGAACAGATTTGAGCGATAAATATGTTGATATCCCGGAAATGCGCGTAAATGCTAATAAAATAGTTGTAAACAATAATTGCGATTGGTTAAATAAATATATATAATTTTCGAAACAAGAATAAACATAAAATTGGAGAATTGTGTACAACCAAAATTGACTTACAATCAAAACATAAGGTAAACAATAAAAGTACATTGAAAACTTTAAACCCATTTTTAGACGAGGATAACTTAATCAGAGTAGATGGACGTTTACACAATGCTGTCATTCCATTTGATAAAAAATCTGGTGTGGTCACCACACTACTTTCTTATACAAATAAAACCAACTAAACCTGTATGCTTTGTTCCTTGCGTATAATTATTGTGACAATTATTTGACATATAGATGCTATACCTGTTTAATTTTGGGTTATCAGCTATAATTTTAATTTAAAATATTAATTAATATCTATTCTTTAAAACTTTATAACTATTAATACAAATATATTTTGCTTTTATAATATATCAAACAACACATATTTTTGACACTTCACAATTATTTGACACGTTTGACACATAGATGTTAAAACATTTCATTTTTGTTCCCAGTGTATATTCTTAAACATATAATTTAGTTTTTCTCAAAACTAGAAGCATGTATGTACAAGAAAAGTGCAAATAACATTTTATATTCCAAATGTTTTTGCTAACATCTTTCATTTGAAACTTTTTTTCATAGCTGATTCTATTTTTGAGAAAAATGTAATTTTTGTTTTGTGTTCAGTAAACTTCCTCTTCCGGTTTTTCAATTACATTCAAAATCAACGCAGCTCTTCATATTTTCATGAATCTTATAAATTCCAAGTTTCGTTTGCATAACTTGTCTCGTTCATGAGATATTGCGCACACGGGCATCCTTCCATCTATCCATTCTCCATCCTCACACACAGACATCATTGGGAATTAACGGATTCAGTGGACGTCAAAATATGTATTTCCGCAAAAATCTCATTATTCCAATATTTCCTTATACTTTGTATAAGAAAGTAAAAATACCCTATTGTATTACCTAAACATCAAATCACCGAGTCAATTATAAAATATACACACGAAAGGCAACTTCAGGAAATTTAAGCACGTTAGCCGCCATTCGTGAAAATTACTGGCCTTTAGCAGGACGCAGTTGTAACACACATTTTGTGTTGTTCAACTAGATAACTAGAAGATGATATTTCGTGCCAAAAACCAGAAGTCATGCTGTGCGGCACCCAGCTAGTGTAAAGATATTTTTTAGAGATTTGTAACGCTTTCAAAAATCGCTTTCCGATTGTATCACAGTTTATAAAATTTTAGTTAATTGTCGTTTAGAGTTATGTGACAGTTGTCAAGTAAAGTCGGGTTCAAGTATAGAGTAAGTTATTTATGATTATTGCGAAGGAAGCGAAGGTGGTTTTGGGCGAGGTCAGTGATTGTTAAGATTACCGATTCAGTTCTTAGAAGTAGAATTCCGTTGGAAATTTAGTCAAGTTCCGCTCCCTTCAAACCCCTGTGTAATTTTGAATCACTTGACCAATTAGATTTTGTTAAAGAACATTTTAGCCAATTGTGAAGTAGTTTTAAGATGCTTAAGTTAAGTGGGGGTGAAATCATCCATCGAGGGTTCATGTGCGACTTCACTTCGACAATCTTGTTACATACACTGATCGAAACAGTTTTACAAGTTGTGTGTTCATCTCCTGTCGTTCTTTAATGTTGTGAGTAATTGATTGAATATTGGTAAAGTTTTTCTTGAAAGATATTTGTTGTTGCGTATTGAGAGTTGGTTATTTTCGTTTATCGAGTCGAATTAAGTTGTTTGTGTTGAGATTAATTCGAATCAAGTAAATTTCGGGTTCAGTTGCTAATGCTAAGTTAGATAAATTGAGCGTACCAGTGCACGTGAAAACGGCCAGTCAGCGAAGGAATGAACTGTAAGTAGATTTATAATTTGATATTTGTACTTGTGCGTACGTTGCGTTGATAGCATATCCATAAAGGTTGATAATAGGTTCAAGTAGGAACTGTGGTTGATCGTTTCCAATTGAGAAAAGTAGTTTATAATTTTGTAACCTGTTTATTAGGGTTTTTTTTTCTATTTATATTTTTGTTAGTAAATTGTTATTGTTTTGAGAATTTGATTTTCATTTATACTGCCTTACCTCCAAGTTTATTGTTGAGATTATTTAGTGAGCCTCGTCCTACCCAGTAATTAACGACGTAAGTATTTTCTCTCGTATTTAACTCTTCAGAACGGAGTTATTAATTATAAAAATATTTTATCCAGCACCTCTCAATAAATGCTCTATAACTATAGCGATTTTAAACAAGGAAAATAACATATTACCCACTAGTAGGTATAATTTTGAGACAATCCACTAGTGAGTATTTTTTTATTTATAACAATAATAATAACACCGGCCGGCGGATTTACGCTACTCTTGGTCGATTCGTAGATTATTTTTTATTATTTTAGTTAATATTTCGGTCAAGTAAAATAAAGACTCATTGGCACTTAGTGCAGGGTAGCTGTTACACAGTCAAGTAATAAAAGTTTTAAATAAATATATAGCCTGCTTTCGAGTAAACCCAAAGGGGCTAAATTTACTCATGGGTGATTTGCCTGCGACACGTTTTGATTATAATAATAATAAAGTAATAATAAAGTATTTATTTATACTGAAAACATACAGGAAATCCCAATTACATGTTTACAGTGACATCACATTTACAAATTGCTGTTTTAACGTGTTTTTGTTACAACAGAAGATATCAATATCGCAATCCATAGCACTAAGTTGATTAACTAGTTTCATACAATTATATATTGGTGAACTAGATTCTTTAATATTGAAAACTATAAACCGAGGCCTTAATCTGACACAAGGAACATGAAATGGTAACATAAATAATAATTCTGGAGCATCAATCACATGAATTACACTCCAAATAAAGGAAACCATGATAATCTCACGTCTACATTGTAGAGTACTCATGTTAAATAATTTTACTTGTGTTACATAGGAAGTATACATTGGTGATACATTATAATTCTTATAATAAACATATCTCAAAAACCTTCTTTGAACTTTCTCAATTAGATCAGAGCTAGTACAAGTTGATGGACTCCAGATAATACAGCCATATTCAAGTATTGATCTTACAAGAGTATTAAATAAAATAATAATAGTATATACACTAAAGTTTCTCCCTATTCTTATAATAGTACTTATCGTTCTATAAGCCCTTTGTACATCATATCGTAATGCTGATTAAATTTAAAATTACACTGAAATAGAATTCCCAAATCCTTAAAAATAACAACACGGTCCAGTTTTTCATTACATATTAAATAATTATGTTGATAATACACAATTTTTCTAGAAAATGACATTATTTTACATTTTTTTATATTAAAATGTAATTTATTATTATTACACCATATTTCTACCCTGTTTATGTCAGTTTGCAATTGAACTGCGTTAACCGGATCACATATTTCTTTAAATATCTTAAGGGGATCGTCCGTGCAGCATTGAACTTCTCTACCTAGATCTGCTAACATGAAGTGTGGTTGGGGTAAGGGGAATGTAAAAATTTACTTTCTCTTTCTTACTAATTTACTTCAGTATCTCTATCCTTTTTGTACCTAGTGCCATTAGCCAGAGGAATAAATATATGGAAATAGCTATTCATTTCTTTTAAATAACTGTACGATTGTATAGCACTTACCCGCAGAATGCTAGAAGAAAATATTTTGTGTTTCTCTCGTCGGTACAAAGATTTGTACATTACGACTTACACTACACTTACAGAAATAATTTAGTCCATTTGTTAGAAAAAAATATTTGAATGAAATATGAATTTATTTGGATAATCAAAATATTTATTTACAATAAGTGTAAGCGATTTATTTAGAACAATTAAATTTATTTATTTAATTCACTATTGATTAGACTTTAATAAATTTATTTGAATAAAATATACAATTATTTAATTTTAATAACAAATATATTTAATTTGAATATTGATAACAAACGATTATGAATAAATAAGGTAAATAAATAATAAATAGTTGTTTTATTCATAGAAGGTGATGAAAGTAAATAAATCTATATGTAAGGGAAGGTAATTGTGCGAATTTTATAATTTTTACAAGATTTTTATTTCTTTGTGACACATATGAACATATAAACTACACACAGAGAAAACATTTATTACTCTTAACTAAAAATTTGTATAACAAATAAACTTTATCGTGCAAAAACGAACATAATAGAAAATATTAGTTTTAAATAAGAAAAAAACGTTTATTTAATTTATTTAAATTTAACATATTTTATTATTACTTTCAAGTAAATAAATATCTCAAATATTAACTATTATCAATAATCAAATTAAATATATTCTTATTCAAATAAATGTATTACTATAAAATTCAAAAAAATATTGAATTAAATAAATAATTTTGTTTGTTTTAAATAAATCACTTACACTTACCTATTTTAAATAAATATTGTTTTGCAACAAATTTATTTCATTCAACAAATTTTTTTCTAATAAATGAATTTATTTAAATAAACTTTTTCTTAGTTTAACTGTATATACAAATTATTTGTTTTCTGAAAAAAAAAATTACAAAATAAAATAATAATGCGATATCCAAATTTCATTCATTTACTGAATAGTGTTATACATAATAAGTATACATGCAAAAGTAATTTATGAAAATAAAATCTATGAATTTATACAATATGTTCAAAATATAATATGTACATAAATAAATTTAACTTTCTTTTGGATCCCGTAGCGGTAAATTTCGAATTAATCGAGGATAAATTAGTTCTCGCAATATGCAATTCACATAAAAATATTCTAGTTTTTTTTCCATTTTATAAAATTTTTTCGTAAACAATTCCTAATGGAGTCCAAACCGCAAAAGTACAATAACTTCGTTTAGAGATGCGGAGTTGTCCTTGTACTTGATAATAATAAGGATCCGATCTTTTTAACATAAATTGGTCATTGTTTGTAAATGTACCAAATTTTATTATCTTTTTCTTAATAGCTTCCTCTGGCATATATTTACATGCGTTGTATGGGCATTTAATTTCTACAATGCCATTTTCGTCAATAATACCATCTGGGCTAGCTCCAAGAAAAGGGTATTCTTCATCAATAAATAATCCTGCATTTTCAATATTTAATTCAAGAATTTCTGCTAGTTCTTTTAGTGCGATGCATTCTTTCGTTGAGCCCCAATTTGTCGCTGCATTACCTTTAAAACTACAATATAGAATATTTTTAACTGTTGCAACACATGACGTAGTTTTTCTCATTTTGCAATATTTGCCGAAATTAGAAGCTGTTAGCCTTTTATATCTTTCTTGTCTCCATGAATTGTACAGTACAAAATATCTTACTGTGGAATAGTAGATTAATATGTAGTAACGGATCGTTTTCTGGAATATATTCTACTTTAGCACACGGCAGTATTCCACATTATCCGGCTATTCCACTTTAACTCACAAATTTCCGTTTTGTAGAAAAACTTTAATAACAATAAAAATTTATAAAACAATAAGCATAAAGTAATAACCTACTTCTTACTAATTCTATATATATCTTGTCTACAAAAATTTGGGATTGGTAGGTGCTTCTATATATTTGTTTTATAATTTAATATGAATGGTATTCCACAATCGGCGCATTTACTCTACTCATGCAAAATGATACAAAGTGAGTAACAAACATTTTTTAAAATTTAGTACTTACCTCTTTTGCCAGTAGGATTTTAAACTTTATCCTCTTCTTTTAAATCTATACTTCGATGAAAATAATCGTCTTTTACAACTGCGTCTAGTCATATTTTACACTTCACTTTTCAAAAGTACACACAGATCACAAAGATACAATACAGTGCAATTAGGGATATTGCCTTAATAATCACTTTATATAGCATAGGGTTGAAAAGAAAGGGTAAATTTCTACGAAATTAATTAATTTTGGTAACACTTATTGGCTCATTGGGCAAACCAATAATTTTTTTAATATCCCCACTTCATTTGTTTTACAAGTGAATGATTCGTCGGGTATTTTTTTCATAATAAACAATTTCCTTGTATGAGAGAGGTTTCATAATTTAATTAATATTGCAATTATGTGGCGAATTTATATCTTTGATAGAGCAGGACAAAGCATTAAAATGTATCTACGTAACATAAAATTTGTTTAATTATTTTTATTTTTTGTCGCACAATCCGAAAATCTAATCGGAATTCCTGTTGAAGAGAAATTATGTGCGAGAACTCGAGAAGAGAGCGAAACAGATGCATAACCCCCACTACACCGTCCCTTTCCCCGTACCCTGCCGCATCTGTACTAGGGCCGAGTGGATAAATAGAATTTCGAAGACCAAAATATGGAACATTTAGTTCCATTATAACTACATTGTTATTAAATTTTATTTTAAAAAAAGTTTATAACCTAATTAGTAAAAGTCTATTCTTTGTTCCTTGCTTTTTAAAAACTTTAAATTAACCTTTGTTACAGAATAAAATACTTTGAAAATCAGTGGAAAAAACCCATAATTCAGTATTTATTTACTTTAATTACTTCAAGAAAATAATAAATTTAAAAAAGTAGGAACATAGAGACAACCTTTGTAAATAATATTTTGAAAAAAAAATTGAAATAATTGGAATGGTTGGCAATTTATTATGGAAATCAACAACCCACAAAACACTGTGAATTTTAGCTGCAGACGATCCCCTTAAGGTCATCAGCGTACAAAATAAACATTTAGTGTAACGCAATACTGTCGGTAAGTCATTAATAAATAAAGTAAATAATAGAGGGCCCAGTAGAGAGCCTTGAGGCACTCCAGAGCATGGAATAAAGACTCTGGATTTCACCTGGTTGTAATTAACATATTGAACTCTGTTACATAAATACGACTCAAAGAATAACAATGTATTATTTTCCACTCCAAATTGTTTTAATTTACAAATTAGCATCACATGTGAAACACTATCAAATGCTTTACTTAGATCAGTATAAATTACGTCTAGCTGATTACCATTATCAATAGCAGTTGCTATTTCATTAGATATTACACATAAATTTGTAATTGTTGATCTGTTTTTAATAAAGCCATGTTGCTCTTGCACTAAAACTGTTTTTACATGGTCATATAACTTGCTATACATAATTTTTTCAAAGATTTTTGACGCCACCGGTAGAATTGTTACAGGCCTGTAATTTTCCACATATCTTGGATTATGCACGGCCTTTTATTAATTATGGCGTAGATTATGTCAACAGTTCAAAGAAAAGGTAATTAATTGATTTTCTACCGACACTAGTTTAAACTGGCATTTCATACCGGTGTTGTAGTAACTCAGCCGTGTAGATTCAGCCGAAACTACCTGTGTAACCCTTCTAGGAATTTTCCGTTCCTTTTTCACAACAGGAGACCATGGGCGTAGAACACTTTATTTTGATAAATTTTTAGGGGACAAGATTGCATGTAATACTTGCTTGAAATACATAATTTTATAGTATGTATTTTGCCTGGTTATTGGGTGATTATTTGGGTGACAATGAGTGAAGTATATTTTATTTTTTGAGGGAAATACTTATGTGAGCGGTCTTGGTAGCCAAATAATAAATATAAAATAATATATTAAATCATAATATTTAATTACCAAAAATACAATAAAAATAAGATAAATATATCGAAATAAAAAAGTATAGTAAAATAAAACTTTTTATACATTTTCGATTTGAAGCTTATTTGCCTAAATTTAGTAGGAAATCAGGCCCTTAATTATATATATTCATTATTTGGGGTAAAATGGACATTACAAAATAAATACTACGCCCATGGTCTCCTGCTGTGGAAAAGGAACGAAAATTTCGTGGAAGGGTTACTCAGGTAGTTTCGGCTGAATCTACATGGCTGAGTTAACACTGCACCTTTCATAACTGCTCCATCGCCTATGTTGGAGGGCTTTGGGAAGCAGGTGTAAATAGTGTCAAATACCATTTGAAACGAGGAACTGAGGAACAGGTAATGCCTTGCTCACATTTGCGGAAATGTACCGTGTGTACATAGGAGATTAACATAGGAAATTAGTTTTTTGCGTGTTGTTACTCGGTATTCTACCGGACAACAATGATTGTGGTACCAATCGAAAGGTATCATTTTTCTGAATCACTCGAAGTAACATACATTACAATTTAGTAGTAATTTGGCTCAGTAAATTAATTTTTAAACTTTGAATATTCTCCGATTTATTCAATTTTTATTGAAAATAAATATAGTCATCTATGACTGTTTTGTTTTGATTTCTTTCAAGCTATTTATTTGACGTTTAAAAATTAATTTACGGAACCAAATTGTAACATATTTTACATAGTTTCATTCAGAAAAATGATATCTTTCGATTGGTACTATAATCATTGTTGTCCGGTAGAACACCGAGTAATTGGCAACGACAATGAACTCGTAGCCCTCTGGTGGCAAAATTATGTACTTTTGCAGTGGGTAATCATTTGTAGCGTACATGTTACATAGTGTGGTTATCGAATTAATTTTGTGCTATTTTCTTTTATTTTGTGTATATTCTTTCTCCTTTTCCATACCCTTAATGTTTGGTAACATAAGTTTTCTGAAAAGCTCTTAGTATGGATTTTAAATCCAAATTCAAAATGAACAACACAAACTGATTAGAAATTAAATACTTTTAACTGGCTTACCAAATTTTAAAATAGGTAATAATAATTATAGACTTGTCCTAATATAAAAATTTTAAAATTGTCGACTAAAGAGAAAATCATACCCCACACTTATTAAAATGAAACTATACATTACTTATGCTGTACTAGCAGTTTTATTCAAATACAAGTATGTAACTAGGGTAACATATAAAAATGTATATTGTGATACAGTTGACAAGTTATATAATATAATATTTTCAACATAAATGGTTCCATGTATCTCATGTGGATTTGTAGTAAGAGCACTGATCGGCAAACATAACCCAAAAAGCTTGCACTTATTTAAATTTACCTCCACAACTACATAAAAATAACAAGCTACTGTTAACTATTTCTTCCCCCTCGATAAAATTTTTGGTAGAATTCGTCGCCTCGAAACATCTAAATAATTCTCGAAAACCAACTTGTTTATCAGCACCGTCAAAGTTACCCATGCCTAAAAATATATTAAAGAGACGGTATAACTGTGATTTGTAAAATAAATAAAGCACAAATACTTCCCTTTACACAATACCGTACTTCAAATAAGCTCATATTTTTAATAATAAAACGGCGGCAATGTGTTTACACTTGCCGCTCTTACCTGCTTTACATGAGCATATAAAACTTTCTACTTTGATTACGTTGTTTTCAACGTAAATAGTTCCTTCTATTTCATGTGGACTTGCAGTAAGAGCACTGTCTGTAAGCATAAACCAAAAAGCTTACACTTATTCAACTTTACTTCCACAACTCCACATAAAAATAGCAAGCCACTATTTACTACTTCTTCTCCCTCTATAAAATTTCTAGTTGAATTCGTCGCCTCTAGATATCTAAATAATTCATTGAAACCAACTTGTTTGTCTGCACCTAAAAAGTTATCCATACCTAAAAATTAATTACAGACGGTATAACTGTGATTTACATATATAATGGACAAATACTTCCCTTTATACAATATTGCACTTCATATAAGTTTATATTTTATTTATTTTTATAATTACAGGAACTTCTTTTACGTTTCTCCCTTATAGCATTCACTGTACTTACTTATTTTGGCGACCATTTGCAATTCTCAGTGCTGCCGCCATCGGTCATTTTCGTTGCCAATAGAAAACAAAAAACTTATTTCCCCATGTTAATCTCTTGTGTACACCTTTGAGACAGACACACGGTATACGCTGCTAACGTATGTACATTGAAGCTTGTGTGAATTCACGGCCGATATACCCATTGTAAAATGACCTAGCAGCGCTGACTCCAGGTCATTTTGTAATCGGTGCGCCACTAACCATATCTCCCGAACCATCATTGTTGCAGGTTAAACAAATCCGACTTTCCCGCTGGCAGTACCTGGAACAAACTCGACAACACTTCTGGAAGCGGGAATATCTTCGTTATCTGCAAGCCAGACCCAAGGCCAAATCAACCGATACTATATTCCGACCCGGGATGCTAGTTATTTTAAAAGACATTAATTTACCAGATTATGATTAGGTAATTTTGTGTATATAGATGAACTAGCACGTAAAAAATTTATATGTATAAGGTTAAATCCTCACAATAAATTTAAGGTAACAATTAGACTTTTTGACGTACGCTCAAACCAGCAAATCGATATATACAACATGGAAAAAATTTGTAATTATCTAAGTACAAATATAATTGATAAGCTTGTTACTAAAGCTTTGGGATGTAACAGAGGTGTTTACATGGATGGAATTAATGTTTCCAAATTGCCCATGAAAAAAAAAATTTATACAATAGTAAATATTATAATATTAAACAAAGATGAAATTAAATATTTAATTAATATTGAAAATTTGTTGTTATTGAAAATAAAGTATTTGTAAACACGAATTCTTAATGTAGATATTTATAAATGTTATTTACATTTCCTACAGAAAACAACTTTGTTAAAACTCCTTGATGTTAACAAGGATTTAGGTTAAATGTTATATAAAGTATTATCTACAGAAAACTACATGATTTCTGAATTAATCGAGGTTTTGTGGGAATTGTCCACATATTATAGTGTAAAAATTGAAAAAGTTGTTGAATATGTGTATTGTTACATGGAACGTGAAAAAAAATATATCACTTTACCTTGATAATTATTATTATTATTATATTATAGATATGTACATGAAATCATACCCTATATAACAAACTGTAATAAATAACTATTTGAAATATATTTTTCCTACAACTGTCAAAAAACTTGACATTTTTCCATTGTTTTCAATACGCAAAATATGCTATTTCTTAGCTATTCTAAACAACACTTGTGTTTCCCAGGCAACGTTAAAAAAATTTTGCGCACATGGGCCACAAACTCTTTTCCGCACTGTAAGTATATTGAATAAAAATACGTATCTTTGAAATGTAATACAATAATTGTTTGGAAATTAAAAATGCGCAGACTCACAGCGCTTGTATCGTTGTATCTTTGCAAATGACTGGACGCGTCCAACGTGGTAAATGAATCAGTTTATTGTAATTTTTTTTTTTTTATTTATTGAACATAAACTTGCAACTAATTAAGAACAGAAACGTCATAATAAAATTTAAAGGAAGATTGCCAAATTCGATAAATAAAAGATTGAATTAAATTAATAATTTATAACCTTTACCTAAGAAAAATTATACAATTGGTAAGAAAATAGTATATTGTGTCATTAGGAGTAAATGTGATACTTTGGGTGCTGAGCATGTAAGTTTGAACGACGAGCGAAGCGAGTCGAACAATTACATGCGAAGCACCCAAAGACACATTTACTCCGAATAACACATGCTATTTTTTCTTCAAACATAGAAAATAAAATTATAAATATTATAAAATGCTCAAAACTTCAAAAAATATTCTGTCTTATCTAGCATTTCAAGTTGCCGTAGAATATGCTGTTTTGTTATTTTTGTTTATTTGTTTCATTTTTAACTGTCAAATTATTGAATTACAACCTAACTATTTTTCATAATATTTTACTTTGTCCGCCGCCGGCGTAAATGTGTTGCCAAGGATACACTTTTACGCCGGCGGCGACAATATTGAACTTCTGCTTGTTGAATACAAATACATAACAACGTACTTTTATGACGTTTAAAGAAAAAACTTATTTGAGGAAACGTTACGTTTAAAAGTTAAATATTTATTTATATTTAAGGTAATGTTGCAGTTATTATACGAGTAATAGTTAATATTTATTAAGGCCCGATCATTTATTTGCTGAAGCTTTACCAGAATTTGATTTTCTATGTTAATGTTGACAGTTACGTAGTGAGTGTTTTTGTTGCTTAGTAACATCAAAATGTATCAATATATCAGTATGGAAAATAGAATAATTTTACATATTTATGTAATTAATTTATTTTATTTGAATATTAAGAAAGTTGTAGGAAAAATATTGTGTGTATTACGGGTGCAAAATGGCATTGCTGCTCTCGCATAATGGGGTCTTTCACCATTTTTTTTTATACTTTTTTATGAAACTTTATCTATATTGACTAGACTAAGACTATCTGCACTTTTAAAAAGTCTTAATTGTTATTCATTAAGCCACAATGATTTTTTTTAAATGTTGTGACGTCATAGTAGAGCTGTTGCTGGATCTAAAACAGTACAGATTATAAATAATTGTAGACATATTTTTTTACCTATTTTATTATTATTATT
The DNA here is from genome assembly GCA_963942605.1 of Poecilus cupreus. Lineage (NCBI taxonomy): Eukaryota > Metazoa > Arthropoda > Insecta > Coleoptera > Carabidae > Poecilus > Poecilus cupreus. The sequence goes on from OZ012731.1 coordinate 13,251,288, forward strand.
ACAATAAAATAGAACATTTATGTAACAAAAATTATTTAAATCTCTACTGTTTTAGCTCGTGCTACAATGCAGCATTTTGCACCCTTAATACACAAATAACTATTGTGTTTTAATTTTTACAGTGTAGAAATATCGTGCTTCCCCCAGATGTGCCGTAACATTTTAAAAGTTTTCTGATTGGTGCTCATGCCTAGGGTTGTAAGGTGGGGGTATAGTAACTTCTAATATAAGCTGCGTTAAATCTGAGAGTTTTTAGTTATTTACTTTGACAGTGAGTTTAACAATAGAGACTCCAGAGACGTTGAAAAATATTACTTAGTGTTCCGAGAACTGGGACACTGAAGACACCACCATGAACACTAACACTGAACCATCAATCAAGCCGTCCGAAACAGGTATGAATAATAATAAATTAAATTTTGACAGTACACTAAGGCCCAGTATTATAAACGCTGGTTAAATAGCCGGTTAGCCAATATGCTACTTAATATTTGTGTGGGTATTATAAACCAAAATTTTATTTGATTACCTACTTATTAGTTAATGGAGTCTTCCTAGAAAAGTTACCAAATCATATTAAATTTAGTTGGTAAGTTAGAATCCCTATCAGAAGTATACACGTATTCCATGTAGATGGCGGCAGTGAAAATTATTATTTACTAATTAAAACTTACATGAAATATGACGAAATTAACTAAATGGAACAATTTGAAATAAAATAATACAATTATTTATTAAAACCATTACATTATTGAATGATCAATGAGTGTATGAAATATGAAATTTGATCATCAGTTACTGCTATCAGAATTATGTTCATCAAATATATTTTCAGAAAAATGGAATAATTAGAATCAGTGAAAAATTACAATAAAAATTAAAATTACTAGAAATTATGTCTCAATCCAGGCACGTAATTGAAAAACAAAGAAACAGACGCAGTGGATATGCAGACTAAGACAAAAGTATGGGCAGATATAACCATATGTGTCTAATTTAATTCAATGTACAGTTCAGGAAGAACAAAGATAAGGAATTTATTTAAATTTATTTTATGAAAATATTAAAATAAAATCAAAAAATCTGAAATCTAAGAAGAATATAACTAGACATTATTTAATATGGGGCACGTAAAAAATAGAATATATTTTTATTTAGGTAGAACTGGAGGAAATAATATAAAAAGAAATAAACAGATGAAAACCTATCAATTGTTGAAACGCTATCAATCGATGTACTGACATCATATTCGAAATACCTATGTAAATATCTACTAATTTTTAAAGATTTAAATATCTTTAATATTTAACAAGTATTGTCTTTATTTATTATTTTCCAGTAAGTATTTATAGAACAAAAATATAAAATAACATTGAAATATACTTTTAATAGTCTACTAACTAAATTTAATACCACCAAAACTGTCCTGCTGATTTAATAAGCTGATTTAGTAGGAGACTAAATTTATATTACCTTCATAATACACTTTTTGCAAATAGTAGGTTACTTAATTTATAAAATACGCTATTAAATTTTAACATTCGTTTATAATACCAGGCCTTAATGTTTTACCTATAAAGAATAATTTGTATGAGCATGAATAACATAAAATATAACGACTCGGTATTTATAGACCCTCGAGAAATTCAACATTTCTTTGTGGAGTGTGCAGAAAATTGGGATGATGAAGAAGTCACCAGGGCGTCCAGCAGCACCGAGACGCCAGAAACAGGTATGAATAAAAATGATTTAAATTTTACCGATTCATTAAGTCATATAAAGTACAACCATGCTTTTTCACAGATACCGACTGGCCTAGATATGAAAAAGAAGTAGCAGAATGCTGGGACGATTGCAATTAATCGTATAATCCGGCAGAGTATCTGCATATTAATGCAGTTTTTGTACCTCTGTGGGGTTATAAAATGACCCCAAGGCAGAAGAGGAATTTTACGCCCAACAGAGGGAGCGTTGGCCCGATTGAAGAAAGAAAAAATTTGTTATTGAAAATAATATAGATATATGTACATGTATGTGTTTATATTTTAAATAAATAATTATTTGAAATATGTTTTGAGTTTTAATTTATTTGCAAGATTTATTATTATTAGTGACATTGTTCCAAAATAATAATGAAATAATCATAAATAAATATCATTCTCTAAGATAGCGCAACATGAACATGACTTTTTGGAAACAATATATCATTATTATAATAAATGAAACACATAATATTTTATACCTACATTTGTAGATAAAAGTCCAAAGTTTTGTAATAAATTTTAAAAAGCTAATTTTGTTCACAAATTAAACTTAAACATAATTTTCAAAGTAGTAAAATATATGCCACACATTCCCATGAACGACTACAGTAATGCAAATAATATGTATATTTATAAATAAGATCGTCTATAACATACAAAAATTATTTTTCATTTGAATTTACAGTTTTTAAGAAACAAATTAAAATATACCAAAAAGTGTGTTTTTGGTATATTTTTATTTGTTTCTCAAAAACTGTAAATTCAAATTGAAAATAAACTTAGTATGTTATAGATGATCCTATTTACAAATAAACGTATTATTTTCATTACTGTAGTCGTTCATGGGAATGAGAGACACAGTATCAAAGTTCTGAATTTTTCACCAACTAGAATTCAACGAATATTTTTTTATAGTTTAATGTTATAGTATCATGCTACTTCTACTTGTCTCTTGTTATTATACACTATTATTTCTGTCTTTAATTTTTATATTTTTATCTTTACACTGACGTTATGCTAGTTGCTGCTCTGTTATTCTCGTCTTGTAGAATTCTTGCGGCTACTTGTAGATTTATTTCATTTGGTTTGCGTCTTTTCTGTTCTTCTTTCCCTTTGTTGATAGATGTCTCTTTTAAGATGATTTCTAATTACAGAGTTAAAATATTTCGCATTTTTTGTCCTAACCTAATTTATTTTACATATCTAAAATATGATAATTGTTCTTCTTAAACTCCGCTCCTCGCTATTCTTCTTCGTTCTCGTATTCATCCTTAATATATACGAGTACTTTGTTTTCTACCACTCTTACAATTTTTGGTATCTCACTTTTGTAAAATTTACGCTTTTTCTTCCCTTATGCCAGACACATAAAGTAAGAAGGTCAGACACGTCTGCTCAACACATGGATTCACTCGATAAGAACAGAATATTACAAAATGATAAATACTGATGTATCTTTCGAGCAGTTTAAAAGAAGTTGAATATTGTAATTTAAAAGAAGATGCAAGGGACTATATAGTAATGAAAAAATATGATGTGTCCAACACATAACCTCCCACCCAATACTACTCAAAAGGTACAAAATAGTATTTGATGATACAGAAACATACCTTCTTATTTGTATATTTTCTATTTATATTTGAGAATTTTAATTTTCTTTCGCATATTTATTTAGTTTTCTGACATATTTCACTAAGAAAATAGCTTCACAATCACAATGACATCTGTCACATTTCATAAAAATTGAAAAATTTTAAATGTTTTCATGGTGTACTAGGAATGCAAGATTTGTGAAATCTAATTTCTTTATATTTTATTATCTCTAAATCTAATGAAAATTTATAAAATTAGTGTAATTAAAACACATGTAAAATTAAATATTCTTCAACTTTCAAACTAACATAAATTGTTGAAAAAGGAGATTTAACCGTGTTTTTCACGAAAAACTGTTAAGGGCTTCAAGTAAACTGCTACTTCCGGTTGACCAATTTTATCCAAAATCTAATCAGCTCTTCATTTAAATATAAGAAACAATAATTCACAAAATTGTATTTTTTGGAAATGTAGTATTTGAGTTATGCGAGACGAAAAAATTACCACAGATTACACACAAACACACACACATACATACATACAGACATCATCGCGAAAATAGTAAAATCGTATTGTAGGGACCCTAAAACGTGCTTATTCACTGAAAACTCACTACCCAATTTTTTTACCAAAACCAATACCTCCCTTACCTAGAGGTAGGCGGGAGGTAATAATGTCTTGGCAAAAATAATAAAGTGTAATCAAATGAAATAAAACAAAACTAGTATTTATGCGAGTACTCATATAAATGTAAAATGTCCATTAACTTGCTTAACAAGTTCGTTCTATCTATACCAGTGCTTTAACGTTAATTTTGAACCTTACAAAATAAAAATATTTTCTTAAATCAAATGAAAAAAAAAAAAACATTGTATAATGCAATACAGTCGATATTAGATTACAAGAATTACGCGATTTTAAATATAGCGTCAATCTTACCAATAGCAAAAAATAAAAAATCTGGTGTGGGCACCACACTACTTTCTTATACAAATAAAACCAACTGAACATGTATGATGTATGACTTGTGCCTTGCGTATAAGTAGTGTGACACTTATTTGACATATAGATATTATACCTGTTTAATTTTGTGTTCTCAGCTAAGATTTTAATTTAAAATATTAATTAATATCTAGTCTTTAAAATTTTGTAAGCAATTATACAAATATTGCTTTTATAATATTTAAAACGACACATATTTTTAGAGCTCTAGAAGAATGTAGATATTGTCGTCAGCCATTTTGGGTCCAGATGTCATAAATATAAAAATTTATTGGGATCCATTTACTTTGAAAAAGACAAAAACATTTTAAATTTGTATCTGTCAAATTTGTAGTTTATATTTATTAATATTATTGTGATATATCATTCCTTCGATTATTGTATTATATCTTTACAGGTAAGTGTTTTAAAATGTGCGCAAATTTTTATTTTGTACAGTTTTTACATTCAGCCAGAAAAATTTATTGAAATTCTGTAAAATCCAACTACACAAATCATACGGTAATATATTAAGTATTCTGTACTATACGTGTTGGATATAGAATACAATAATTGAAGGAATGATATTTCACAATTATTAATCAATATCAACTTCAAAATTGACATAAGGGAATTAAAGTAACTGGATTCCAATAATTTGTTTTATTTATGACACTTGGACCCAAAATGGCGGATGAGAATACTCATACATTCTAGTACCTTAATATTTTTGACACTTCACAATTATTTGACACGTTTTACACATAGATGTTAATAGTATATTGTGTCATTAGGAGTAAATGTGTAAATTTGGGTGCTGAGCATGTAAGTTTGAACGACGAGCGAAGCGAGTCGAACAATTACATGCGAAGCACCCAAAGACACATTTACTCCGAATAACACATGCTATTTTTTCTTCAAACATAGAAAATAAAATTATAAATATTATAAAATGCTCAAAACTTCAAAAAATATTCTGTCTTATCTAGCATTTCAAGTTGCCGTAGAATATGCTGTTTTGTTATTTTTATTTATTTGTTTCATTTTTAACTGTCAAATTATTGAATTACAACCTAACTATTTTTCATAATATTTTTCTTTGTCCGCCGCCGGCGTAAATGTGTTGCCAAGGATACACTTTTACGCCGGCGGCGACAATATTGAACTTCTGCTTGTTGAATACAAATACATAACAACGTACTTTTATGACGTTTGAAGAAAAAAATATTTTAGTTTTTGTTCCCAGTGTAACTAAGATTACTGAAATATTATTAAATATATAATTTAGTTTTTCTCAAAATTAGAATGATATACAAGAAAAGTGCAAATAACATTTTATATTCCAAATATTCTTGCTAAGATCTTTCATTTGAAACTTTTTTACAGCTGATTCTATTTTTGAAAAAAATGGAATTTATTGTTTTGTGTTTTCTGTAAACTTCCTCTTCCGGTTTTAAATTTCATTCAAAATCAACTCAGCTCTTCATATTTTTATGAAACTTATAAATTCCAAGTTACGTTTACATATCTTGTCTCGTTTATGAGATATTGCGCACACGGACATCCATCCATCCATCCTCACACACAGACATCATTGAAAAATTGGTTTCAACGAATTCAGTGGACGTCAAAATATGTATTTTCGCAAAAATCTCGTCAACGATTTTTTTCGTGATTCCAATACTTCCTTATACTTTGTATAAGAAAGTAAAAAGTACGGCGAAGTTAAAGCACATCTGATTTTTATCATTATTTTTATTAAATAAATAATTACTAATTAATTAAAGTGATATAAATATCAGTTAATTCTTTGTTAGCAGGACTCAGCGCAATACTAAATTATTACATTTATCAAAAAAAAAGTTCTATAGTTTAAATTGTGTGTGTTTGAATTTCATCATTGTTAAATATATCTGTATTAATTGCACATTTGAGTTCATTTATACACATGAACTATTAAAATATATGAATTATTTCAACATTATAATGGTTGTCATTATTTTTTGTTTTAATATGTAATTAACATGAACTTGAACTAGTGGAGAAAAGTTTTGCGTGATGATGTCTCGTGTTGTGGATAAACATAAAAAATGTAATACTTTCAAAATGCGAATTAAATGTTATTGTATAATCTACGTTCATATGACACATTACATTTTCGTGTTGAATATTCTACAGTAAATTCCAAAGAGAAAAGAATCTAATAAAATTATATCCATTGGGGAAAACAAATAAATTTATGTTCATAATTATATAACAATTTATGTAGCAAAATAGTTGTGAAGAAATCCATAACATATGTAAAATATTCATTTAATTATTGTACATTGTGATGCAGTTCTTTTCAATAAGAAATATAATTTCCGCATTCGTTCAACGTATCCGATCGGAAAAGAATGTCTTTATAAATTCAATTAAAATATATTGTTTCCAGTTAAATATAATTAAATCGTCATTGCTGATTATCTTTTCCTTTTATTTGTATTATGTTACAAATATTACAGTTCATAATTCTCGCTTCTCGACCAATCAAAGAGCCGGATTCCATAATTCACGGTTATTTTAAAGGCGTGATGTGGATCACAAAGCCGTCTGACAGTTGACATGTAGTTAGTTGTCATTTTGTTTGTCATTTTTATGTTGACATTTTTCAACGTAATCATAATCATAATCCCTCATATACGAGTAATAATAAACTATTATAAAGAAAATTACGAATTTAGAGTTCTGTAAAAACAATAGTATATTGTGTTATTAGGAGTAAATGTGATACTTTGGGTGGTGAGCATGTAAGTTTACATTACATGCGAAGCATACAAAGTCACATTTACTCAGAATAACACATGCCTCTTTTTCTTCAAACATAGAAAATAGATATTAAAACATTAAAAAATGCTCAAAACTTCAACAAATATTCTGTCCTATCCAATATTTCTAGTTACCACAGAATATGTTATTTTGTTATTTTTGTTTATTTGTTTTATTCTTAACTGTCAAATTATTGAATTACAACCTTACTATTTTGCATGATATTTTACTTTGTCCGCCGCCGGAGTAAATGTGTTGCCAAGGAGACACTTTTACGCCGGCGGCGACAATATTGAACTTCTGCTTGTTGAATACAAATACATAATAACGTACTTTTATGTATTTGTAATCAACAAGTAGAAATTCAATATTGCAACCAGCTTCGACCATTTAATGGTTATCATCAACTTATAGAAAAATCTAGGGTTTACTTGTTGAAATGTAATGACTGTGGATCTTCTAATTTTGCAGAACATCTTATTGACTCTGGACACTCTTGCAATTTTAATTAAGATTTTAATATTTAACATATTAGAGAAAATATATAGTTCTTAACTTTTTAGAAAATTTAGAAATTAAAAAGTTATTCATTAAAAATAAAAATCTGTGTTTAAATGATCAAATCAATATAAATTTGAAATCTAGCCTACTTATTGATCTACTGCATTTTAAAATTTGTTGTTTTCAATTTATTAAGTAGATATGCCTATAGTCCTATATGTAGGACGATCATTTAAATATCTCTCCCGCATTATAAAATTATTATTAACTATGGACGTAAAGGATGTAAACAGTATATACACGAATACCAGTAAAATATGGTTACGAAACCAAACGTCATACCTATTTTTCCTTACGTTCTATATATATATATATATATATATATATATATATATATATATATATATATATATATATATATATATATATATATATATATATAGGTACCCTTCAAAGTCATACTAAATTATTGAAATTTCAGAATGTAACTTCTTAATTATCATTATATAGGTATGTACTATGAATTAGTTTATACAAGTAAACAATAATAAATAATATTTTAAAAATTCAGGCATATCTGGGTTCATTATTTCTTTATTTTCCAATTTTCATCTTATCACATAGTTTTTGACCCGTCAGTTTATATATCAACTGTCATATCAGTTTTATATATTTTGCATTTTATATTTATTCTTCTAAGTCCTTTTTCTATGATGTGGTTTGGGTTTTATTCAATTTTCTGCATATATGTCCACCTGTAGATTTTAATGTGAATATTCTTTTTAGTATAAAATTGCCCTATGATGACCATTAAATGGCCGAACCATTGTGTGTGTGTCTGTGTGTGTGATACATTTTTAATTTTGCATTTTTCTCAAATATTTTGTATTATTAGCTTATTACATGTGGATATCTTTGAATTCAGAAAAAAATACTGTATCGAATTAGCAAATAAAAAGTAGGTTGCCATTTAAAATAAGAAAGTTGCACCCCGCATTTTGAGAACCACTGGTCTAAAAAAAATCTTGTTTCGCTCATTTTAATTGCCTTATAATATAGAAATTGTTTACTAATTTAACCGACCTCGTAGCTCTTATAGTTCTCGAAATAGCAATAGTGTACCACTTAAAATGAACACCCTGTATATCAATTGTATCTCCTTTGGAAGAGCTGATTAGATTTTGGTGGTAATCCAATAACCGGAAGTGGTAGTTTACTTGAAGCCCTATCAAGTTATTTTCAAATATCTCAGTAAATTGTGGTTTAATGTAAATTTTATTATTAGAAAAATGTTTCAAATATTACTATCTATAATTATTGTTTGAAACATTTTCCTCTTACTGTCAAGATTTACGAATCACAACACGTTAAAGAAAAATTATATTTTGATATTTTCGTTTAAATCTGCTAACCTGTTTTTTGACAAAAAACAAAACAACGGTTGCAAAATGTCATTTTTTGACATGTGTCATAAATTTTTAAAGGGATGAGCGTTTCTTGATAGTGGTGGTCCATGTTCCTGCATTGTTCGATAAGAAATCTATGGCGGGAGGTATTGTGGTGGCCACAACAGATTTTTTAAATAATATTTAAATATTGGTATCGCCACTCGCGAATTCTTCTTGTTTCCATTATAACTTAACGCCGATCACTTTCTTATGTCAGAAGCTCATCAATTTTAGAACTCTGCAGAGAACTCATGTCGCAATTTATATCCGAATGGGGTCATAAACCTTTTTTCGTTTTATTTTTTTCTGCAAGTTTGAGTAAAATTATAAATATAGATACTAATTTTAATATTAAAAGGCATTTAGTTATTAAGATACGATTTTTTGAAATTGGCATCCCATTTCAAATTTTTCGCTTCTTGACGTCATCTTGTAATTCTACGAAACACGCTCGTGCGCAGAGCGAGGAACTACACCAACTGTCAAATTGTCTGTTATCTGTCATTGTTATTTACTGAGAGGTTTTTACAAATATAGTTTATTCATATTACCTGGGCAAAATAATATAACAGATATAATAAACATAAGTTTAATTTGAAAATTGTTGTTAACTGCAGCATATGACTTGAGATGACAGGTGATAATGAGACTACCGACATTACCGACAAGCGACAAAATATAGTACATCAAAGCATTTTATTTTAACACGTCCTAAACTCTTTGTCTAAAAACCTTATAATTAACGAATACCTAATTTAATTTGTCGGAGTGTTCATTTTAATAATAATAAGTAATTATTACAACCCTGAAAAGCAAATTATTATTTGTTATCAACACCTCTTTTGCCTTGCCATGCTGTATATTCTATTACAAGATGACGTCACGTTTTTGCAACCGTGAAACTTCATAAAGGAAATAGGAAATTATGAATGAAAAGTTAAAAAATTATAAGAAATATTGAATAATATGTGACTGAAATGATCTAAATTTTAATAATTTGTAAAAAAACACAACTTTTTATCTCCCGCCTACCTATAGGTAAGGGAGGTATTGTTTTTGGTCAAAAAATTGGGTAGTGAGTTTTAAATGAGTAAGCACGTTTTAGAGTCCCTACAATACGATTTTGTATGTATGTATGTGTGTGTGTAGTCCGTGGCAACTTTTTCGTCTCCCATAACTCAAATACTATAATACCAAAAAATACTATTTTATGAATTATTGCTTCTTTAGATTGATTTAGCTTGATTAGATTTTGGTTAAATTGGTCAACCTGAAGGAGCAGTTTACTTGAAGCCCTTAACACTTTTTCGTGAACAACACGGTTAAATTTCCTTTTTCAACAATTTATGTTATTTTGAAAATTGAAGAATATTTAATGTTTTGATTACACTAATTTTATTAATTTTCATTAGATTTTGAGATAATAAAATATAAAGAAATTAGATTCTATAAATCTTGCAGTCCTTGTACACCACGGAAACACAAAATTTAAATTTTTTATTAAATGTCACACATGTCATTTTGATTGTGAAGCTGTTTTCTTAGTGAAGTATATGTCAAAAATTAAATAAAAATATGAAATAAAATAAAATTTCTCAAATATAAATAGAAAATAAACAAATAAGAAGGTATGTTTCTGTATCATCAAATACTATTTAGTACCGTTTAAGAGTAGTATTGGGCGGGAGGTTATGTGCTGGACACATCAGATTTTTTTTTAAGTGTATGACCCCATTGTTATTTATTAATCTTTGATATAACATACTTTTTCTCGAAACCGAAAATATATAAGAAAATTATAAATAACGTTTTATATTCAAATTATTTTTCGCAGATGATTTCATAATCCAAATAAATTGAATTTATTGTTTTATGTATGTTTCCCCGCCACTAACATCTTGGAGTGCATTGACTTGATGGATGGTAAAAGTAAAATGCCCCACATAAAATGGCTAAATAGCTAGATGACATATTTATTTAACGTTCTTTAAAAAACTATGTGAAATATACATATAGGAATTAAATATTATTAACGATTTTGTAACTTAATATAAAATCACACGAAACTGATAAAATATCTGCAAGTTGGATTTCATGATTTATTAATAAGATCATTACTGTTTATCATTTCCTATATTGCAGCAGTTGGTAAACATGAATCACACAACGGCGCAAAATGTGAATGTACACCACCCAAACACTTTTTCTCAATGTCGAAATTTCATCAAATAATTTCTTCTGAGCAATTCGTCCAAGTTTCATCTTAGTTGGCAGCTTTAAAACGAGACAGCATAAGGGTCAGTTTTATGTTCTTCGCATCGCTTGAAAACGGCACATGCTACCGCGGAATCGATATTAAGTAACTTGGCCGCTCGCTAAAGAGAAAACTTTCTCTTTTGGCATTGTGTGGCGTAGGTATCTGTGAGTCGCACCGCGGTGAAATGTTACGTAAGGATTGGATAACACGTCCGTTCGCGGGTCAGTATGCCAACCGGTGTTTTTGCTTGTTTTGAATTAAGTTTAAATTTGGTTTGATGATATTTTATCTTTGCGTGACTTCAAAGACTTGTGGAAGCATTTAATGATTGCACAGGACACAAAAAGATGCGTTGCATCTTCTGCTGACACATCATTAAATTATTAATTGTTTTTGTTTTCCATATGCAATTTTACCTTATTATTTACACATTTAAATAATTTATTGTTGTTTTAAAAACATAGTCAATGTGAAAGCAACTTAAAAACTCGGACTAAGAATAGAAAATATTGGAACCCTCCATGTTTCTCTTCTATTTAACATAATTATTTTTAAAAGTATTTTTTACCTCTCACCCATTAATGTAAGAGAGGTATTATGATGGGTACAAATTTCGATTTTTAGTTTTTAACAGATACGAACGTTTTTAGGTCTAATAACCATAAAATTTTAAATTTTTACTTTCTTATACAAAGTATAAGGAAGTATTGGAATAAAAAAAATCGCTCACGAGATTTTTACGGAAATACATCCACTGAATCCGTTAAAACCAATTTCCCAATGATGTCTGTGTGTGAGGATGGATGACCGTGTGCGCAATATCTCATGAACGAGACAAGATATGTAAACGAAACTTGGAATATATAAGTTTCATAAAAAAATGAAGAGCTGAGTTAATTTTGAATGAAATTGAAAAACCGGAAGAGGAAGTTTACTGTACATACAAAACAATAAATTCCATTTATTTTAAAAATAAAATCAGCTGTGAGAAAAAATTTCAAATGAAAGATGTTAGCAAAAGTATTTGGAATATAAAATGTTATTTGCACTTTTTTTGTACATGCTTCTAATTTGAGAAAAACTAAATTAAATATTTAAGAATATATTTCTATAATCTAAAACATTTTTAATACGTATGTGTCAAACGTGTCAAATAATTATGAAGTGTCAAAAATATGTGTCGTTTGAAATATTATAAAAGTAATATTTGTATTATTAGTTAGAAAGTTTTGAAGACTATATTGAGATCAAAATTAAACAGGTTTAACATCAATATATCAAATAAATGTCAAAATAGTCTTACGCAAGGAACAAGTCATACGTGTTCAGTTGGTTTTATTTGTATAAGAAAGTAGTGTGGTGCCCACACCCGATTTTTATATTTATATAATTTATGTTCAATTTGGAAGCTGATTAGATTTGGTAACAATTCACCAATCAAAACTAGTACATTTTTCGACGCCTCTCAAAAATTTTTGGCAAATATCGATAAATAATTAATTTAAGTTAAAATTTAAATTTAAAATAGTAAAAAAGATGTATAATAATATTAGCTATAATATTTATTTGAAATCGTTTAAAAATTAATATTGTTTTAATTGTTGTATGGGCGAGAGGTTATGTGTTGGCGACATCATATTATTGTTTTCTTTTGTAAATATCCTTATTACTATATAATAATCTTTAATTTTATATTATCATTAAAACTTCATTTATATTTATAAAATATATATGTTACTAAAAATTAAAGTAGATTAATAAATAAGTACTCACTATTAATAATATAGTAAAATACATTTAATTTACTGTATCCTTTGACAGCGTAAAAAATAAGGAAATAAGTGCAGCAAAGTCTGACAATTATTCAAGTGTATTTTAGTTTAATGATTGCTAGGAGCTAAAATAAATTCATTGTTATTATAACAGAAAGTCTACTTCAAACCACAACTTTAACCCAAAACTAAAAATTAATAAAAATAAAACTATAATCAGGAAATAGATAAACACTATACTAAAAACAAAATCAGTGGTTCAACGCACAAGAAATAATTAGTAGCGCAACCCCCACCAAGCGTTAGAAGAAGATGTCTGCATTGTTAGTATTTGAGGAGGAAATGAGATAGGGATATGGTTTGGTGTACATTATAGTCGCGAATGTTGGAGTAGGGTGGCATGAGCCGATCTCGCCGCTTTCGTTAAAAGAACTAACAGCCAAGTAGACGCACATTTCATTTGTTTCGACTCTTGCTTGACTGTTGCTAGCGCGGTGTACAGTGTTTTTTGCTGCCAAACAAAGGTAAGCTGCATTTTACAACAGACTATTGTATTCTTTAAATTATATCAATAATATTTTATATAATATATTGTTTTCAATATATTATTTTATTTGGTGTGAAATTGAATTTTATTTTTGGTTCAAGTTCAAATACACACTGATATAGTTTATATATTTGCACTTCCATTCAATTATTTTTATTTAGTATGAAATAGGTAATACAAAAATATATTTATCCAACACCTCTCAATAAATGTTCTATAACTATGGCGATTTTAAACAAGCAAAGTAACAAATTATCCACTAGTGGGTATAATTTTGAGGAAATCCACTAGTGAGTATTTTTTTATTTATAACAATAATAATAACATAACACCTTGGTAACTACTTCGATTGACATTTTAATTTAAAAATTTAAAGCATATGTCACTGTCAAATAATATTTCTTTAATAAATTTTTCATTTAGTAAGAAGTGTTGGATAAAACGTTATACTTCACACGTGGGCAAAGTGGAATTACCCACTCGATAAAATTTCTCTCGTGGGTAATTCCTTACTTTGCCTACTTGTAAAGTAAATAACTATTAATTTTTGAATAATTAAAATCCAAAATAATTAAAAGGAAATATAATATTTCGAAAATGACACTTCAAGTTTAATCACTTACCTAATGATAAAATGTTTCAGCTTAACTTTCTAGAGAAAGACACAAAGAACAACATCTTGATGACTTACTACACTTTTACTAGATCTTTAAATTACATTCAAAAGTTAGGCTTTCCATTAAATATACATTGTGCTCAATGATATTTTTGAAAGTATAACTCTTCAAACATGCAACTTTAATTTCCCTTTATTATCTTTAAAATTAAGAACAAGAGATACTTCATATATTCATCGTTGTGGTAACATGAAAATGTCATAAGACCAGTTTTCTGTTATGATAAATATATTACCGTTTTTATTGGTTTCCTGTAAATTTTATGTTTTGTAACTTACGACATTTTGCATATTAAGCCGACGTTATATTCTTAGAAGTTACACCAAATTTAACTTATTTTCATTTTTATCACAAGAAAAAATATTTAAACTCTAATTTTTTTGCCTTAAAAATAATTTAAGGCAATAGTTTTATATTTTCAATAAATTTGATTCCGAATTACCTATTTCTACCTCCCGCCTACCTCTAGGTAAGGGAGGTATTGTTTTTGGTAAAAAAAATTGGGTAGTGAGTTTTCAATGAATAAGCACGTTTTAGGGTCCCTAAAATACGATTTTACTATTTTCGCCATTATGTCTGTATGTATGTATGAATGTATGTATATATGTATGTACGAATGTGTAGTCTGTGGCAATTTTTTCGTCTCGCATAACTCAAATACTATAATACCAAAAAATACAATTTTGTGAATATTTGCTTTTTATATTTAAATAAAGAGCTGATTAGATTTTGGATAAAATTGGTCAACCTGAACTGACAGTTTACTTGAAGCCCTCAACAATTTTTCGTGAAAAACACGGTTAAATTGCTTTTTCAATCATTTATGTTATTTTGAAAGTTGTAGAATAATTAATTTTACATGTGTATTGATTAAGCTTGAATTAGATTATACTTTTTTCGTCTAGATTAATACTAGATTTCTGGTTCGATTTTCATTCGAGTTTCTTTCGATTTACATACTTTGTTTTAAAACCATTCTTTTCTTATGCAGTTTACATTCGTGGCAATCATGTTATAACCATTTGGGAACATTATATATACTTTGTTACTTTGTCAATTGCCAATTTGGCCATTCCTCCCAATGTAACCAACATAAAAAAAAAATTTGAAGTGGAAAAAGGATAATTACAAAAACTGAGATAGAAAATGTAAAATTTGAAGGAAGCAGCTTATTACCTGCTGGTATATTACAGCTAAAAACACCTCTACAAAATTTCAAAAAAAAATTTTTTTATCTGATGTTTTCCTAGAAGAGGTTGTTTATCAAGCAATTTTGTATAGTACACAAAGACGACCCAATAGACCAAAGTTCTATTTTAAGTTGAAATTGTTCATAATGTTCCCAATAGTGAACAAAACTTAAAAAAAGTTTTTTTTTTTGTTTTAAGAAAAAAATATGTAAGACACTTAGTTTGAATATATTAATATTTCTTTTGTGAAAAATAATTTTTTTGGGCCCTTATTTACAAAAAAAAAAAAAATAATTCATGCAATAGAGGGTTAACAAACTTTACAACTAAAACTGAAATACTGCATTTTGACACATTGTTGTTAAAATTATTTACACAATGAATAACATAAAAAAACATTATTTTTTTTTAAATAACATCTATTATACACCAATTTAAAAACTAACGACCTTTACGAAAAAACGTCAACAGTTCATGCACCTCAAAAAACTGGTTCGTGTACCTGATTTCTGACAGAAATGCGCAAACGTAGGCGAATCTACTATGAAACTCGAATAGAAAAATACAGCAAAGCGTATAATTCTACACTAGAATCTAGTATGAAAATTGAACGGAAATTTCTGATTTATATTATACTAGAAATAGCTAAGAATTTCTCGAATGAAACTCGAAAGGAAATTTAGACGAAAAAAATATATTGTAATTCAAGCTTTACACAAATTTTATTAATTTTAATTAGATTTAGAGATAATAAAATATAAAGAAATTAGATATCATAAATCTTGCATTCTTTGTACACCATGGAAACATTTAAAAAATTTCAATTTTTTACGAAATGTGACACATATGTCATTTTGTTTGTGAAGCTGTTTTTTTATTGAAATATGTGTCAAAAAACTAAATAAAAACATGAAATAAAATTAAATTTCTGAAATATAAATTGAAAATAAACAAATAAGAAGGTATGTTTCTGTATCATCTAATATTATTTTGTATCGTTTAAGAGTAGTATTGGGCGGGAGGTTATGTGCTGGCCACATCAGATTTTTTTATTTAATTTCAATGAAATTTAAAAAAGATATTTATTATACGCAACTTAGGAATGCGAATCTGAGACAATCAGGCATTATTTGTAGGTCTGATTTGAATATACGAGCCCTAACAACAAAATGTTCGGACGCTTGATTTTTACTTATTACATTTTTCTTATTTATCGTATAACATTTACATTTAAAATGAATAAAGATAAGCCAATACTAAATGTTAAACTATAGGGGTCAATTATATTTAGCAACAGACAGTGGCGTATTATAGGGGATAATTTTTTCGGTTCAACTCAAACTAAAAAAAAAAAAATTTTTTCCGCGTAATGATCAATAAAATCTGTTGTAGCAGCTTATTTTAAGCATAATTTAGTTTACAAACATATATTTTCATTTTTGTCTCTAAAAAAAAAAAAGCTTCAAAATTTTTCGTTTTCGACAATTTTTGACGTTCGACAAAAAAAAAATAGGATTTTAGAATCCAAAATCTTTCCTCTATGCTACGCCATTGTTTTCTGGGTATTCTTTACCCATTTTGTATATAAATATTAGGTGACAACATACATAACATAAAAAATTGTCGAAAACGTAAATCTTTAAAACTATTTTTTGAGTGACAGAATAATAATAATATATAACAATAAACTAAATTATACTTAAAATATGCTGTTACAACATATTTTAATAAACAATAGTGTACAAATTTTTTTTGGGGAAGTTGAGTTTGAACCCAATAATTTACACTTATGATACGCCATTTTCTGTTGCTAAATAAGAATAAACACTATAGTTTTATATTTAGTATTGGTTCATCTTCGTTCATTTTAAATATGAAAAATCAAGTGTCCGAACATTATGTTGTTAGGGCTCGTATAAACTGACTAATCTCTTTTAAATGTTTGATTAAATTTCATATTCACTTATTTGGAAATAAATTACCCACATACTATTTAATATCAATTTTCTTTTGGCGCCTATCCCTATTTGATATTTGTTATTTGTACGATGATACAAAATCTTTCCATCTGTGCGTGGTATGTGTGAAAATTTTAAACATTATCTACATAATTTCATACAATCTATCGCGTCAAGGAAATAATAAAATATAATATTACGTATTGGAATCTCTCAGTATTATCTTCTAAACTAAACGTTAGCACGTCTGCAATGAAAGTGTGTAATTTTAAAATATTATTTGCTAGTTATAATTAACTATTATAGATCAAATTCATTAGAACGGAAGAACAGCTAAAAATTTCCTTTCTATTAGGAAAGGAGTACCTATAAACATTTGTAAAATATGTTAAATTCATTTTGAAAATATTTATTGCTATAAATGTGTATTTTATGAAAAAAATTGTAATTATACATGTTTATAAGGGATATGTTATACAGGGTGATTTTTTTAAAGCAACCAATTAGTTTTGCTGGCTAACTAATAAATTTAGCGAAAAAATAAATACACAGGCGTATACAGCAAGAAATGGGACATAATAGGGTCGTCCATCATTAAAAAAAAATTGTTTTTATGAAACTTTATTTAAATTGAAAACTATCTACACTTTAAAATTTTTTTAAATTATTATTCATTAAGCCACAATGATTTTTACCTCCCGCCTACCTCTAGGTAAGGGAGGTATTGTTTTTGGTCAAAAAATTGGGTAGTGAGTTTTCAATGAATAAGCACGTTTTAAGGTCCCTACAATACGATTTTACTATTTTCGTGATGATGTCTGTATGTATGTATGTATGTATGTGTGTGTGTGTAGTCTGTGGTAATTTTTTCGTCTCGCATAACTCAAATACTATAATACCAAAAAATACAATTTTGTGAATTTTTGCTTCTTATATTTATATGAAGAGCTGATTAGATTTTGGATAAAATTGGTCAACCGGAAGTAGCAGTTTACTTGAAGCCCTTAACAGTTTTTCATGAAAAACACGGTTAAAATTGCTTTTTCAACAATTTATGTTATTTTGAAAGTTGAAGAATATTTAATTTTACGTGTGTTTTGATTACACCAATTTTATTAATTTTCATTAGATTTAGAGATATTTAAAAATAAAGAAATTAGATTTCACAAATCTTGCATTCCTAGTACACCATGGAAACATTTAAAAATTTTCAATTTATTTACGAAATGTGACACATGTCATTGTGATTGTGAAGTTGTATTCTTTTAGTGAAATATATGTCAAAAAATTAAATAAATATACGAAAGAAAATAAATATTCTCAAATATAATTAGAAAATAAACAAATAAGAAGGTATGTTTCTGCATCATCAAATACTATTTTGTACCGTTTAAGAGTAGTATTGGGCGGGAGGTTATGTGCTGCCCACATCAGATTTTTTAATAATGTTGTTACGTCATTGTAGGGGTGTTGCTGGATTTAAAACAGTACAGATTGTAAATAATTGTAGTCATATATTTTTTTACTTATTTTATTATTATTATTACAATAAAGTAGAACATTTATGTGACAAAAATTATTTAAATCAATACTGTTTGAGATCAACCAACAGCTCAATAATTACGTCACAACATCTTTCAAAAAATCATTGTGGCTTAAAGAATAACAATTAAGACTTTTTAAAACTATAGACAGTCTTAAATTCAGATAAAATTTCATAAAAAAAATGGTAAACGACCCAATTGTGCGGCTGGTAAAATAAAAATATTAGATTAAATGAATGATGGGTACCTACCTACCTATCTTGTTATACATTCGGATTCTTAAATTGTACCATTTTTAAATAGTTATGGCTCTCTGCAATTGCAGAAGTAGAAAACTGATATATGTATTTTTACGTGTGGAGTGCAGTGACCAGCTGTCACGTCACGTCTCGTCTCGTCTCGTGCTAGTAGAAGGACAAACAGGTGAAAATACTGTGTTTGGGAAAATTTTAGGCTGGAATTTTACACTTTTTAATAAAATGTGGTAGGATAAACACATTTCACTTACCGAGATCTGCAAAAACAGAGTGCCACATCCACAATGAGTATGGTATATATATATATATATATATATATATATATATATATATATATACCGGGAGTTTTTTTTATGTATACATAGGGATGTATCATTACCATAGTTACAGATAAAGTGATTGACAGCAATGTATTACCGCGTTTTTTTTAAGAGTGAACATAGGGATAATTTACATTGATTATTAATAATAGTTAATCATATTACCGAATAACATGGAAGATATTCCTCTGGAAATTTGTCGTGGCATGTGGTTCCAGCAAGATGGGGCATATTTTTAAAGACAAGTGACGGTGTTTCGTAATGAAAATTTTCCGGAAAGATAGATAGGACGAGGTGACCCTGTACATTGGACAGCTCGGTCACCCGACTTGTCGCCTTTAGATTTTTTTCTATGGGATTGTCGCAAATCTCGTGTGTATAGTAATGGTAAACCAGATACACGCGAAGAGTTGAGTGACAGTCTAGTTGAAGCTACTAATTCTATTAACAGGCAACATTCTATGACTCGAAGGATAGCTGTTTGTTCAGAAAATTGCGGTTCTCATTTTTAACAGTTGCTGTAATTTTGTTTTAATTGATTGATGAATAAATTTTCTGTTATCATTTTGTTTTTTAATTTCTTCGAAATCTTCGAAACAAATAGGAATTGACCTATAGGTCATATAACATTTTTTGATTGTAATGACCCCCGTAATATATGGTACAAGTTTGTCGGTCGAGTCATGGAACACCCTGTATACGCAAATTTTTATATAGGTATTTATTTTATTTCTTTATTAGGTAAATAGTGTTTCAGAACTCATAAAAAATAATTTTTCGTTCAAATCAACTATATATAATTTATAATTACAAACCTATAACTCTTTAGTCTTTAGCCCAAATTAATATGAGTTACCTCGTATCATATTTTTGTTTATTTTTGTTTAATGTTTAAATAAAAATCAAAACACTCATAGAATGCATGGTGTCTTATATTTTTTGAAGCTGCATTATAATAATTCTGTTACCTGGAATGGAAATATCTTTTTATTATATTATAAAAACCCATCCAAAAACGAAAGGTTATTGGATTTCAACTAGTGAAGAATTATGTAAACATAAACTGTTTATTATTTCATTATTTCATGTTCATTTGAAATACTATATATATTTTATTGTTCAGTTTAATAATTTTATTAGTAATTGTAATTACATGTAATATAATTTTCAACATTTGATATATAATAGTTAGTGTCTGAGCGAAATATGATTTTCAGCCGAAACCGAAATCGAATTTTCGGCTACTCTTCTAGTTTCGGCCAAAACCGAAACATGTAAAATTCAGTTAAGTTTTCAATATACTCTGAAATCTAGTGTTTTCTTGGCTTTAAATCAGATTCTTCGATTAATGCTCGTATTCATAGTCAGTACTTCACCTCGACTCTTGAGTATCAATTTTGTTTCATAGTCGCTACTTGGTGTGCAAGTAAACTTCACGCGTGCTCAGAGTCAAGACAAGCTTCAACCAACCTTGAGTAATGCCTGATGGTTTTTTTTATTTTTAGATAGATTTGATCATTGAAAATTGACGTTTTGACGTTAGCTGTCATTGTGCTTAAAATATCTCTGTAAATTATGGTTTAATGACAATTTTTGTTATAAGAATAATGGTTCCAAGTTTTATTATTTACAACTGTTTGAATAGTATATTCTACAACAAGTAATGGAATGGCACATATTCCACGCGAGCAAAAAGTTTGTCGCCCGAGCCAAAGGCGAGGGCTACGGTTTGCGAGCGTGGGATAGGCCATTCCGGTACATGTTGTAGACTATACTTTCTATAAAAAAGTTTTGGAAATTATACAAAAATACAAATATAAAACTGTTGAAAACGTCAAACTCAAATAAATCAAATTAAACAAACAGACGTAACCATAGTAACTGAATCAAGATACTTCATATGTCGCGCTAATAAGCGGTTCTGATTCGTCGAAAATATTCCATACGACGCGTATGGAATGTTAGTGATTCCATAACAATTTATAGTAGAGGCATTATCTTAAAAATCTATAACTTTTAAGATCTATAGCTTAAGAGAAATCTATAAGTTGAAGTCTAATAGATTCTCATAAATCGGTATTCTGAACGCAAGTCTATAACTTCTGATTTCTATAACTACGACTTTAAGATATCTTAAAACCAAGACTGCCACTCTTTGGAAAATAAAAAAAGTATCTACGTTTAATACTTATAAAACACGGATAATATTTTATTTACAGCTATATTATTTAACGATATTTTTTATTAAAAACGAATTAATACTATTAAAATAAATAAAAATACAAGTTTTCTAAATTCTTAAATGCAAATAAACAGTATTTATTTTTCTGGGGTTAAGTACACTGATTCATTGTCAATTGACAGTTATCAAAAGTTGACAGAACGATATATGTCAAAATTGTTTGTGTGGTTTGTGTTGATTACAATTCAAAATGAGCTAAGATATTATTATTATTATTATTTGTCATTTTATATATTTCTGTTGATTCAGATTATAATAAAAATATATAATTATTTTAATTTATTATTATTTGTCATTTTGTATATTTCTGTTGATTCACATTATAATAAAATGATAAAATTATTTTACAGCAAAAGAAAACGAACAAAAAATACGACGAAAGAGCAATATGTGGCATATTTACAATACATGGAAAGAAGATTACGCCTTCAGATCAAATACCATAAACCTCACACTAGGTGAAAATTATTTAGTGCTAAAATGGGAACAATAAACTGGCAAACCAAATGCTTATCTTGCAATTCAAATGGGTTCATTGCATCCCTTATATTTTTTCTTATAATTCGCATGTGATTACTAAAAATTTAGCATTGGTAACCTCAAATATTAACAAATGTCAATAAATTTTAATTATATAACGTAAATATTACTTACTGTTCATATTCATCTTCCTATAATAAATACGCAAATTGTAAAATTTGCATATTTTTATGCATTTGCAAGCTATTTATTATTTCTATAACAAGTTATGACAAACTGAACAGTAACCGTAACTTTTTAAGATATCTTAAGATATTTAAGATAAACCTATAAGCAATAGATGCGCTCAGAATACCACTATAATATTTAAGATCTATAAGTCCTTAAGATCACACTTATAGAAGTTATGGAAACGCTCAGAATGCCACTATTAATTTGATTTTACACTTTATACTTCGAATATTTATTGCATTGAAAACTCATTGTCCAATTCGCCTTGTACGTTTCTCGTACTTTTTACATTCATATCGTGTCATATAGGTACTGTAATATATAATAAAAATATGGTGCAAAATAATTAAGTGGAATTTTGAGGTCGCAAAATTTTTATTTTATTTCGGCAAAAACGGTTAAAAATAATGACTGCTAGTAAGAACAACCGATTAAGAGTGATTAACAAGCAGTTGACTAACTTTATTTTACGCTGTCAAGCGTTCCTAAATTATTTTAGAGATATAAGCTTCAAATAAAAGATATACAGAATTAAATATTCTACCACTTCTATTTCAAATATTTTTCTCAATAATCATGTAAGAAGGTTTGACAGCTGAAAAACACAGATAGTCAACTGCTAGTTAGTCGCCCTTAATCAGCGTTCTTACTAGCAATCATTGTTTTTAATTTTAATATATATGTCATTTACGTAAATGGTATGTTTGTCTTCTCAAAGATAAACAATAATTATAGATAATTTTCATATAGATAAGAAATAATTTGTAGCGATATTCACGAAATAATCGACACGTATACTTTCGTTAATAAGCAAATTATCAGCAAGCCTTATTATTTGTTTGACGAAAAATAATACATTTAATCATTTGTAACGTATTGTAATCTAGTTAATTTATGAAATGTCCGGCTCTATAAAATAGGGGACACGCATAATTTTCAATATATAATTTTAAAGTGCACTTTATACTCCCTGTATCTATAGAAAAATAATTAAAAATTAATTAATTTATCCTAAAAAGGTAAATATTAATATTTTTGCAATACCTGTACTGTAAGTTACCCATTAATAACAAAATTTAAACACAGTAAGTGAAACTTTTATTGCACAATTGGTTTCCATGGTTACATCATTTACTTACCGTCCACGGTGGATGGTAAGTGAAACTTACCGTTCACGGTGGACGGTAAATAAATATATATCATTCAAATTTTATTTTTAACCTCAATCTGACAGCTGTTAATTTTGATACCTATTTGTCTTTTTCTTATATTTACGCAGGTATTGCAAAAAATATTTTCCTAACCTCGAACTGTAAGTGATTTTTTAGGTCTCGAATGTTTAGGAAATCTCGACCCTATGGGTCTCGACGTCCCAAACTACATTCTCGACCTAAAAACTATTACTTACAGTTCACTGTACGTAATATACTATTTAAAAACTAGTTTCATAAAACGCACAAAAACGATCGTAGTGTGCCGCTGTCTGCCGTGACGTCACATTTCGAATTCACATAGAACATATGTTTTCGTGTATTTTCATATATTTTAAAGGTTTGAATGCGAAAGTGATATAATATATCGCGATTGATAAATGTAACAATTAAAAAGTAGAATATTGTGGTTAAAAGCAATGAGACGAAATAAAAACAATGACTGCTAGTAAGAACAACCGATTAAGAGTGATTAACAAGCAGTTGACTAACTTTATTTTACGCTGTCAAGCGTTCCTAAATTATTTTAGAGATATAAGCTTCAAATAAAAGACATACAGAATTAAATATTTTACCACTTCTATTTCAAATATTTTTCTCAATAATCATATAAGAAGGTTTGACAGCTGAAAAACATAGATAGTCAACTGCTAGTTAGTCGCCCTTAATCAGCGTTCTTACTAGCGATCAATATCTTTCAGCACTCCAAAGGTCATGTGTGTGAAGTTTTTCTATTCTCCATCTTTTACCATGTTACTATTAGAAAAAGAAGGTTGATAATAATTTTAGACATGATTAAAATATTGAATGATGCTTTTTAGTAAAGAAAAACTATATTCGATAACAAAAATTTAATTCTTTAATTAAAAGAACTTATCTAAAATTATTTCAAGAGTTTTAGTAAAAACTTTTGTGAAGGAAAACTTTGATCTTCTTCATTAAAAAGTCATAAA
Organism: Poecilus cupreus; assembly: GCA_963942605.1. Lineage (NCBI taxonomy): Eukaryota > Metazoa > Arthropoda > Insecta > Coleoptera > Carabidae > Poecilus > Poecilus cupreus. Next base: position 13,276,021 of record OZ012731.1, read on the forward strand.
AGATTATTTTTGCACCGAAACCCATAGTTTACAATCGTAAGTTTACTACTACATTAACATATATTATTTCAAACGAACAAATAGTGTCTTAGATGACAGATACAGCAAGTTATACGTTTTTCAATACAGTACGTTATATGTCTCTAGGTACTGATATGATTTAATATGTTTTTCTAGCTATTTAGCATTAATAGTATATTACGTACCGTGAACTGTAGGTGATAGTTTTTAGGTCGAGAATGTAGTTTGGGATGTCGAGACCCGTAGGGTCGAGATTTCCTAAACATTCGAGACCTACAAAATCACTTACAGTTCGAGGTTAGTAAGATATTTTTTGCAATACCTGCGTAAATATAAGAAAAGGAAAAATAGGTATCAAAATTAACAGCTGTCAGATTGAGGTTAAAAATAAAATTTGAATGATATATATTTACTTACCGTCCACCATGAACGGTAAGTTTCACTTACCATCCACCGTGGACGGTAAGTAAATGATGTAACCATGGAAACCAATTGTGCAATAAAAGTTCCACTTACTGTGTTTAAATTTTGTTATTAATGGGTAACTTACAGTACAGGTACTGCAAAAAGATAAATATTGCTACTTTTAAAAGAAAGTATTGCATCAGATTTCAGAGACCGATGACGCAGGCAACGTATAAATATACGAGTAATTATTATACTTACAATTGTGTTTTAACACCAAGAATTTTTTCCGCACTAAAAAGTATCATATGTTTAATCAATTCTATAAGCATAAATGCAACGATATTTGGCAAATTATCACTTTGTACCTTGATAAAGCCAGTCTCTGTCATATATTTATAATAAAATGTTAAATTAGAGCTTATTTTAACGTAAATATATCGCCAAATACTTATAGTTAACTGTCATACATGACAGCTGGGAGTGTGACGTCACATACTCTTCGTGTAAACTCGGCAATCTACACACAGTGGTTGGTTGTAGGATAAATTATTAACTTTTAAATATTAATTTCTTATAAAAATTATAAGCAAAATATATTTTATTTTTTACGATACGAAACAAATATCATTAATGTATGTAAAAAGTCAAATTATATTGATATTAAAATTTCATGCCCTATTATAGCAGTTTATTCTATAATTACTTTTTTCTAAAGAAACGGACAATTACATGCGAAGCATACAAAGTCACATTTATTCCGAATAAAACATGTTATTTTTTCTTCAAACATAGAAAATAGAAATTAAAACATTAAAAAATGCTCAAAACTTCATCAAATATTCTACCGTATCCAATATTTCTAGATGCCACAGAATATGTTATTTTGTTATATTTTTATTTATTTGTTTTATTCTTTTATCCAACACCTCTCAATAAATGCTCCATAACTATGGCGATTTTAAACAAGCAAAGTAACAGATTATCCACTAGTGGGTATAATTTTGAGGAAAGCCACTAGTGAGTATTTTTTTATTTATAACAATAATAATAACACACAACACCTTGGTAACTCCTTCGATTGACATTTTAATTTAAAAATTTAAAGCATATGTCACTCTCAAATAATATTTCTTTAATAAATTTTTCATTTATTAAGAAGTGTTGGATAAAACGTTATACTTCACACGTGGGCAAAGTGGAATTACCCACTCGATAAAATTATCTCACTCAGCCTTCGGCTTCGTGAGCTAAAATTTCTCTCGTGGGTAATTCCTTACTTTGCCCACTTGTAAAGTAAATAACTATTATTCTTAGTGGAAAATATGGCTCACGGATAATTTTATTATAAAAAACTAGTTATTCTACTATTTCTTATTAAAATTTGGAGACTCGTAAACATTATAAATATACTTGCGTAGTAAATTTATTTAAAGTTGACAAATCCTAATTAAAATTTAAATATACTCAAATGTTACCGTCAATGATTCATTCAAATAAATTAATATTTTTACTAGAAAGTAATATTATTGTTTTAAAAATCCAATCATTATTCCTCAGTAATTTAAATTGCAAATTAGATTAGTTTCCATGTTACATTTTTCTGTGTGTTTGATAGTTTGACAATGACCATGAGTGAATACCATCCTCATTTAGCAGACAATGTGCTCATAAGCAACGAAAGGATACGAGTAAATATACAAGTTTTTAACTCCAAGGTCACACTCTCACAACAAAAACAATCCATTTCTCCGTGCGACACGATGCAGCAGTCGCCATTCAGCACTTTTGACCTACTTGCTTACACGAGAATTTACCGCACGCACAGGGACTGATTCGAAATTATTCATTCATTTGTCTACCTTAATAAATCAGAGTTAGTTAATAAATAAATATTTGAGATATTCTTCTAGTAATTTAAACATGGTTATGAAAAATGTTTGTCGAAGAAATTTGGCGGAGGTCTTGTTATAAAATTTTAGTATATGTATTTGAAGGAAAACATCAAATTGTATGCTATGTTTTAATAAAGTCAATTAATGGAAAACTAGTCACTGTTGCAGTACATTTTAAAGTTTAGTGTTTCAAGTTTGATCATTGAATTCGGTTTGTACATAAGATAAACTAAATTAAAAAACCTGATACACACAGGCTTGCGGAACATATTCGTATACCATAGGAAATCTATTAATCCGTGAGCCAGCTGTAAAAACAGCGACTCATTTGACCTAAAGATTTTGTAAGTTTTATGGAATCTACCCATTTAGGTACATCGAAAAGTGCAAGTCTGCCTTGCAGATTTGGGTGGAATTCAAAATGGCGTCCATTAAATAAGGAAAGTAAATGAAGGAATTTTGAATCATGTGCCCTAAATTTTCTTTTTTATTTCGTAATACAAATCAAAAGACACCAGTCTGCCAATCGAAAGTGGTCGCGGGTTACCTCGGCAGACGAATTTATAAATTAAAAAGTGTTTGAGTACATAATAATTTTTTATCTTAAATTATTTTGTACGATAACACTTTTTTAAGCAAATTTTTTTAAATAAGCTAGACATAAATTTATTCTATTAAATTCTTTAGCACGAGGGGTATATGTCAAGATTATTTCATGAATTCATAGCATAAACATTAATATTTGCCGAAGAAATTGTACTGAAACATTGATTTTGACACATTTTCACATAAATAAATCGGTACACACATAAACAAAAAGCAACTATAGCAAATTGTTTGTTTTTCTTTATACTGGTCAAATAAATGTCAAAAATTAATAAATAAAAACAGCTTGAATTGAATAATTCAGCATGTTTAAAGATATAAAATACCTGTTAACGTAAAAAATATGTAAGTATCTTGCTTCTGCAACTAATTTTCTGGATAAATATGCCTTCAAAATGTTCAAAATTTGCATATAAAAGCTAGTTTCATTTTTATCGTGATTAAACAGCATGGTGCAGTTTAATCACTTATCTAAATTGCACAACAATGGAAAATGAGTCATTCTGATTGGTCTAATTTGTAATGAGTGAAATAATCGAGGGTAATATCACAAGACCTTCTGATTTTATCGATAAATGTTTATTTTTGCACGAATTTTTTTTGCTTAGCAACAATCACGAAAGCAAACTGCATGGTAAATCCCGACTCCTAAAACCCCTCCTGTTTTACCTAATGTCAGTTTGCTTGAGTGGTTTTGCTAAAAAGCAAAGAAAATGATTGCTTAAAAATAAAAATTTATCTGAGAAAATCAGAGAGGTCGCGTGGTATTTGATAAGATAAATTCCAAAGACAAAACAAAATGTAACTTGAAATATTAATTAACTGTCACACTGACAGTGATTGACAGTAACAATTTTTTGGTTTCCTTGGTAGCGGGAGTTTTATCGCTGTAACCCAGGCAACGGGGTTTTACCGCGGTAAAACTGGTAAAACTCCCGTTACCCGGGCAACGGGGTTTTATCAGTATAAAACTGTTCCTATTGGTTGAATTTTCAAGTGTTTTGCATTATGATTGGTTAAAAACTAGTCGTGGGAAATAATCGATTAAATTTGACATGTCTAAGATATGCAAAAAAAATTTTTGAAAGCATAATTTTGTAAATAAGCTAGACATCAAATTAATCGATTCAATTCTTTAGTACGATGGGTATATGTCAAGATTATTTCATTAATTCATAGTATAAACATTAATTTTTGGTGATGAAATTGTACTAAAACGTTGTTTTTGACACTTTTTCACATAAATAAATCGGTACACACATAAGCAAAAGGCACCATAAAATTTAGTTGTTACATTGTAACTATAGCTAATTGTTTGTTTTTCTTTTTTCTAATAATAAATAAATGTAAAAAATTAATAAATAAAAATAGCTTGAAATGAATAATTCAGCATGCATAAAGATATAGAATACCAGTAAAGGTAAAGAACATGTATGTATCTTTCTTCTGCAACTAATTATCCGGCTAAATATGCCTTCAAAATGTTCAAAACTTTGCATATGAAAGCTAGCTTCAATTTAATCGCGAATAAACAGCATGGTGCTGTTTATTCACTTATCTAAAATGCACAACAATAGAAAATGAGACATTCTGATTGGTCAAATTTGTAATGAGTGAAATAATCAATAGTTATATCAGGAGTGCTAAGAATTTAATCGATTAAATTTGACATGTCTAGCTTATGCATAAAATTTTGCTTATAAATTGTTTGAGTACATAATAATTTGAAAAAATTCCGAGACCGCAGGTCGAGGGATTTTATCTTAAATTATTATGTACGATAACACTTTTTAAAGAGCAAAATTTTATAAATAAGCTATACATCAAATTTAATCGATTCAATTCTTTAGCACGAGGGGTATATGTCAGGATTATTTCATGAATTTATAGCATAAACTTTAGTACTTGCCGAAGAAATTATACTATAATGTTGATTTTGACAAATTTCACATAAATAAATCGGTACACTCACTCACAAAAAGCAACATAAAATTGTGTTGTTATAGTGTAACTATAGCAAATTGATTGTTTTTCTTTTTACTTGTCAAATAAATGTCAAAAATTTGTAAATAAAAATAGCTTGAATAGTATAGAATACCAGTAAATATAAAAAACATGTAAGTATCTTTCTTCTGCAAATAATTATCCGGCTAATATGTCTTCAAAATGTTCAAAATTTGCATATAAAAGCTAACTTCAATTTAATCGCGATTATAAACAGCATGGTGCTGTTTATTCCTTTATCTAAAATGTACAACAATGGAAAATGAGACATTCTAATTGGTCAAATTTGTAATCAGTGAAATAATCATATATAATATCCCAACTGCATGTCAAATAGTCGATAATTTTCTCAGTCAAGAACATTAAAGAGGTAATGTGGGTGAAGTGAACTGAAACCAACAGTTAAAGATAATAAAATTGAAATGTCTTCTATAATAGTTTAATGATCTTGTAACTAAATAGTTCTAAATCCGAGTCTGTAAACACAGCCTCACAAAGATCGCGGAAATGCACCGAGTATGACATAACTCCGTGCGCTACTTTCACTGCAACGCATTCGCAAATTGCATAGTGCACATAGCCGCAGGCCGAGGGATAATATGTAGTTAATAGTGTAAATACGTCATTTCCTGGCTCGCGCTCACGACTTGTGTGAGTTACTGGCTGCATTATTACGTCATGCAATCATGCGTGTGTGCCTAGATAAATATGTGCGTGATGGTAATCATTTTATTAGGAAGCTTAATTCTGTAAACGCTTCATTTTATTTATATTATTTGACGGCTAGTAATTTAGTTAACTTGGTAAGTTGAGTTAACCCTCGAGTTAACCCTTTGAGTCAAAATATAATTTTGTTAGAACTGAAACATATCTATTCTACAAATATTTATAGTCAAAAGGATACAGCTTTGTAATTATTAATGAATTATCATAAATCAATTTGTAATATTGAAAAAATCTGTTGTGAATTCCAAAATACCTCCCGCCATAGATTTCTTATCAAATGATGCAGGAACATGGACCACCCCTATCAAGAAACGCTCATTCCTTCAAAAAATGTATTTTCTATAACACTGTTTTGGAAACTACGATTCTACAATTAAAAATTGTTATGGAATCACTAACATTCCATACGCTGCGTATGGAATATTTTCGACGAATCAGAGCCGCGATGTATGAATTATCTTGATTCAGTTACTATGGTTAGGTCTGTTTGTTTTAATTTGATTTATTTTAGTTTCACGTTTTCAACAGTTTTATATTTGTATTTTTTTGTATAATTTCAAAAATCTTGTCATAGAAAGTATAGTCTACAATATGTAACGAAATGACATATCCCACACTCGCAAACCGAAGCCCTCGCCTTCGGCTCGGACTACAAACTTTTTGCTCGCGTGGAATATGTGCCATTCCATTACTTGTAGAATACTTATTTTACTTATGACACGTCAAAAATAAACATTTTCCAGCGTTGTTTTGTTATTTCAAAAAGCACAGGTTAATAGATTAAAACGAAAATGTCAAAATATAATTTTCAATAACGTGTTGTAATTCGTAAACAGTAAGAGAAAAATATTTCAACCAATAAGTGCAGATAATTTGAAATTTTATTCTAATAACAAAAATTATCAGTAATAATATAACAGATCTTTCGAAAACTTATTGCCAAATGGCGACAAGTTTGAGAAAGATACTGGAGAATTATTTTCTAATTTATCGAACTCTTCGAGTTATATTTAATTAGATTATTTTTTGATTTCATTATCAGGCACGTCACTAAATCAATCTTTTTTGCTCATTTTTACTTGTGTTGATGATACCTATTTGACATTGTACATCTGTCAACAAAAACAAAAAAGCTACATAGAATATTGCCGGGAATAATCACAAAAGCATTATTCTCAGTATAATAATGACAGGATTGGTTAAAACGCAGACACGTGACATACAATAAAGCATTTGATTGGTTTAAAGAAACATCAAAAAATAATGACCTGATTGCTTACTTTAGTACACGTGGTCAGAAATGCAGGGATTCAATTGGATATTTGTTCCACCAAAATATTTTCTTGTAAAGAACATAATGCACATTTAAATGTCAATGGTCAACTTCACAGATTAGGCCAACTTGACCCCAAATTACTTCAAAAAGTAAATGTACAAATTCCTCAAACAATGAAAAATGAAACAATTTATTAATTATTATTAGGTTATTAGGTGTTAGGATGCAGCTGTAATTTTATCATTTTTATACTTATGTACATACATGGTGTTGCTGTACGTATGGATCAAACTTTAAGGGTAAATGTAACAAGTTGTACTGATAACGAAACCAAAAGGATTTTTTAAAAAATTCGCAAAATGAAGGGTGTTTTACTTAAAGAAAACATGTTGAATGCCACTGGAAAGAAACCGAATAATTGAAATTAATTTTCTATCAAAATTGCATTACGTAATGTAACAACATAAGCGCATAAAAATTATTTTGAAATAATGTGGAATAATGAATTTATGTTTTGAATCAGTAAATTATTACTTAATTAATATGTGGAGCACATATCCTCGTTGATAGTATTAAAATAAAAATAAATAAATAAATATATCATCACGCCTTTTACCCATTTTGGGTGTGGCACTCTGCTTACGCAGATCTCGCTGGTAAGTGATATATTTTTTCGTATGAAGTGCGGTTACCAGCCGTCAAATCATAGCCCCCAAGGATGTTAGTGGAGGAGGAACCACAGGGGTAAATCTAAATTGGTAACTGTCGGCAGTTAGATTCGAACTGAGGATCTCACGATCCACAGTCCGACACGTTACCACGGAGCTATTTAGTATAAAAAAAAACAGGAATTCTAATAATGTTGTAATTTGACAACCACTAAAATTTTCTGTAACTAAAATAGAAAATACTAAATGTGGCACAGTTTTCATATAATGTTACAAATAAAAAAAACTGCAGGAAACTTTCCCAATTCAGCAATTTTAATTTAATAATTCAAATCAGACTATTTCGTAACCAAATTTCCCATACTTTAATAAATCATAAATTAATCCATATAAGTAAACAACTCTAATACATCCTCATAATTTGTATTTAATAAATATTTATCTACTAGGTAAAGTAATATGTATCTCTATATATTTACAAATTTTTGTTTCAGTGAAGATTTATAAGGAAATGCACTTTCTTCACGCACTTTTCACTCGTATTCTTACATCATCGTTTCACATTATGTTACTTAACCAATCTTGAAATGATCGTTGTGATTATATATTTTCATATTTTGTTGTTACATTATTGCAATGCTTTCTTACAAAGTCCGTTTCTTGGTTTCTGAAATATGATTGTTAATGCAATAAGAGATATTGTTTAATAATAACTGTTCCCAAATATACTTTAAATAAGGAAAGAGGAAATTGTTATTTTAAGTACTCTTATTACTATACACAATTAAAATGATTTTTAAGATTTGATAGATAAATTGTAAATTGATTGACATTTCTAATTTAGTTTTTACACAAATATCTATAGAAAATAACACTGGTAGCTATTCACAGGTCTATTCTTAGTGCTACTAACTAGGACATTTTAAAATTTGGCACTGTTTCTTTGCAAAAGTTGTTGATTACCATGGAGATCAACAATTTTTTCATAGCAACAGTGTTAAATCTTAAAATGCCCTAGTTAGTAGCTCTTAGTATAGAGATGTGAATAGCAGCCACTGTGTTTAACTGATCGTTTATAAACAAACTTAAAAAATCTGGTGTGGGCACCACACTACTTTCTTATACAAATAAAACCAACTGAACACGTATGACTTGTTCCTTGCGTATGACTATTGACAAATATTTGATATATAGATATTAAACCTGTTTAATTTTTTGTTCTCATTGTAACTATTAATTAATTTTATAATAGAAATCAATTAATATCTAGTCTTCAAAACTTTCTAACTAATAATTCAAATATTACTTTTATAATATTTCACACGACACATATTTCTGACACTTCACAATTATTTGACACGTTTGACACATAGATATTAAAAATTTTGTTTTTATTCCCATTGTAACTATAGTATATTGTACAACGAGCCTGGAATGGTACTTATTTCCTACGAATATGAAAGTTTGTAGCATGAGCCGAAATCGAATGCTGCAAATCATACGAGTATGAAATGGGCATTCCATGCGAGTTGTACACTATACTTTTTCTACGACCACGATATTATTTCAAAATTAATTTAATTTTAATAATAAATTTGTCCCTCTTTCACCTTTCCATTATTTAAGTATTCTAAATAAGTATCCTAGCAATGGCACCTGTACTTAAATGAACTGATCTGTATTGAAATACTCACAAAACAAATTCATTTCGCACGATGCTTACAATGTACCTCATATCCCTAGCAACAACCAACATACAATGAGCAGATTTCTCAGTGGTCGTAGAAAAAGATTATAGAAATATATTCCTAAATATATAATGTAGTTCTTCTCAAAATTAGAAGCATGTAGAAGAAAAGTGCAAATAACATTTTATATATTTTTACTAACATCTTTTATTTGAAACTTTTTCTCACAGCTGATTCTATTTTTGAAATAAATGGAATTTATTGTTTTGTCTATCCAGTAAACTTCCTCTTTAGGTTTTTCAATCTCATTCAAAATTAACTCAGCTCTTCATTTTTTCATGAAACTTATAAATTCCAAGTTTCGTTTACATATCTTGTCTCGTTCATGAGATATTGCGCACACAGACATCCTGCATACATCCATTCATCCATTCTCACACACAGACATCATTGAGAAATTGGTCTTAACGGATTCAGTGGACGTCAAAATATGTATTTCCGCAAAAATCTCGTCAACGATTTTTTTCGTGATTCCAATACTTCCTTATACTTTGTAAAAGTAATGCTTTCAGTTTAGTTACATTTAAGTTATATTCTCAAATAATGTATTCTCTTAATTTAATATTGCTTCACATTTCTGATTACAGATTAACAATGTCTGACACTAGCGAGTGGATAAGTCAACCTGATGAATATACGAGTGATTTGCCTGAAGAAACATTACTTATCGCCAAACTTGAACTTCGTGAAGATGAGAGCACGAGATCCCAATCTTTAACGTCTTTAAGGGAATGGATTATTCAAAATCCCCGAATTAAAAACTGCCGCCTTGGTATGATTTAAATTTCATAAGAGTACATACGATAATTCTCCTATTTCACGTACACAAAGTCAATTTTGTGACACTGTTTTTCTCAAAAACAATGCTACAAAATTTAATTTTGTACAGCTGTTTTTGGGGAATTTATTATTTGTAAAATTAACAGTCTGTCAAACTTGGGGCTGTCACTGCTCACGTAAAATTATTGAATCGAAGCCCCTGCGTCGGGGTTGCGGCCTGGGATCCGATAGGCCCCGCGGGCAAAGACCCTTGATGACCAGTGGTATATTAGACATGCCGTACAATTTTATTTTTCAACTCGTGTTCAATAGATTTGTTCCCAGTGGTCATTTCTGACAAGTTTGTGACATGTTTGTGACAATTTCACTGCGCCTACGAAAAATGTAAACAAGTTGACTTTGAAACATAAGTTTAATTTCTTTTTTGTAGCGAAAAATGTATGAATTTCTTTATTTATATTTATATTTAAGGTTAGCTGTCAAAACAAAAAATTAGAATGCACATGCGCTTCATTCCATTGGCCGTTCCAGTCTATGTTTCAAACTTGTTTACATTTTTCGTAGGCGCAGTGAAATTGTCACAAACATTACACAAACTTGTCAGAAATGACCACTTGGAACAAACCTATTGCCTAATTGTAACACTAGTTGTTCAATATACTATTAAATATTGTGAATATCTTTACAGATTCTCGATTTCTTCTGCGTTTCTTGCGCGCGAAGAAATTCAGCGTACCACAAGCTCAGGTTGCTATCGAACGCTACTTGCTGTTGAGACAGACATTTGGGGTAGCATTTTGTTGTCTAGATATCACTATTCCTATGATGCAACAACTTACTGATCTCGGCTACCTTTTCGCGTGTCCTAAACGTGACAGCAAAGGCAGACGAGTCGTAGTTGCTAGACCAGGTACAGTACTTAATTCGTAGAGTTGAATATTGTATGAATTAAATCGTATTGCGAAGCTACATTTACTATTACAGGGGTTATAAGTTTCTGAAGCGGGAAGGTATGGCAAGCCGTTTTAGTTTTTATTCGTACGGTGATATTCTGTAACATGCTATTTTAAAATTCAAACTTGCTTTTGATAAAAGATGATTTGCTATTTAAAAATGACGACGATATAATTCATCGCAAAATTCATTTTTGCTATTTAATAATTGAAATATGCCTTTAAGTTTTACGAAGATGCTATTTAAATTTAAAATGAAACATATTTTATATTTTATTACAGCAAAATTAAAGCACAAGATGCTATTTAAAAATTCAAATTTGATTCCCATGAAACATGCTTTTGCTTTTGATAAAAGATGCATTTGCTATTTGAAATATAAAATTTGCTTCAGATAAACGCCGTTTTGCTTTTTAAAAATTGTAATTTGCTTTTGAAATACATGCTTTTGCTATTTAGAAAAGGTGATTTTGCTTTTTACAAAATGTGCCTTTGCCTTTTAATAATTCAAAGATTTTTGATATTATGAATTTTCTAGCCACTATGTGCTATTTAAAAATTCAGTCTGCTATTTAAAAATTCAAAGATGCTATTTGATAATAAGGAATTAAAATATGTCATATGCTATTGAATAATTTACTTGAATATAAATGCCGTAGTACAGAGTAAGGTTACTCTATTGCTCGCTTAGCAGCGCCACGAATTTTTTCATAGCAAGTCGAATTTTTCAATAGCAGATGACACGTTTTAAATCCTTAATATCAAATAGCATCTTTGAATTTTTAAATAGCACATAGTGTCTAGAAAATTCATAATATCAAAAATCTTTGAATTATTAAAAGGCAAAGGCACATTTTGTAATAAGCAAAAGCACCTTTTCTAAATAGCAAAAGCATGTATTTCAAAAGCAAATTACAATTTTTAAAAAGCAAAACGGCGTTTGTCTGAACAAATTTTATATTTCAAATAGCAAATGTATCTTTTATCAAAAGCAAGTTGAAATTTTTAAATAGCGAATCGTCTTTTATCAAATCAAGTTTGAATTTTAAAATAGCAGGTTACAAAATAGCATCATAAGATTAAAAACTAAAACGGCTTGCCATAGGAAGGGCAAGAATGTAATAATTATATTTTTTAATATTCTAAATTCGTTGCTGTTGCAGTATTGCAGACAGAGCTGGGTCTACGAACAGAATACGGCGCTTGAAATTTCATAATTCACAAGTATTAAATTATTATTACGTACCAGTAAAATTCATTAAATATGCAGGTGTTTGCTGCACATGTCTAATACAGATTTCAAGAACTGGAGGGCTACGAATTTGATTAAGCAATTTAAATCAGATAAACGGTATAATTCAAGTCCGTGCTGTTTTTATTTTAGCAAAATTTGTCTCAAGATATGAAAATGTAGTGATTTTCTTTAAATAATTTGAATTTATTAAATGACTGTACGTTTAAAATAATATTTAAAATAGAAATGATAAATTGTAAACCGCGTTGCATTGCAAAAGAAACATATATTTTAAATAATTTTGAAAGAAGAACTACATAATTTAATAAAATTAAATCAAATCCCTAAATTTTAAAACTATTCAAAACATATCATATACGTATTTCAAAAACTATGTTCTCATTTCTTATCTTTATTACAACTAAGAGGGTATCCGGATCCGGGATTCAATCTTGACCACTGCCTTGGTTAAGGTCAAACATACGGGCTGAAGATAGCGCAAGATGAACATTACTTTTTTCAAACAATATATCATTATTATAATAAATGAAACGTATAATGTTTTATACCTACATTTGTAGATAAAAGTCCAAAGTTTTGTAATAAATTTTAAAAAGATAATTTTGTTTACAAATTATACATGAACATAATTTTCAAAGTAGTAAAATATATGCTACACATTCCCATGAACGACTACAGTAATGCAAATAATTTGTATATTTATAAATATGATCGTCTATAACATACATAACATAAAATTATTTTTCATTTGAATTTACAGTTTTTGAGAAACAAATAAAAATAATAAAGTGTGTTTTTTGGTACATTTTTATTTGTTTCTCAAAAACTGTAAATTCAAATTGAATATAAACTTAGTATGTTATAGATGATCATATTTACAAATATACGAATTATTTTCATTACTGTAGTCGTTCATGGGAATAAGAAACACAGTATCAAAGTTCTGAATTTTGGCCCAACTAGATTTCAACGAATATTTTTTTATAGTTTAATGTTTCAGTTATCCTTTTCATCTACATATGTAAATACTAGAATGTTCAAGGACCTTACTGTAATAATTGTTTTGTTTTTCGATAAGAATAATTTTAAGAAATAATTTATTCAAATTTGAATTTGTGAAACTAAGTTCATGGGAGTGAACGAACCCAACGAAAATATGTACTTCATCTGACATTGCAACGTACAAGTCATTGTAAAAAATCCATGAAATTTTGACTGATGGAGGTTATTGGACCATAAAGAACATGAAAATAAATGAAGAATACAGATTTTGTTGTTTTTAAAAAAATAAAGGATTCATTCTTTCGACGCGTATGTTTGATCTTAACAAGTTATATAAACTTGATTGATTCGATTTAGTTAGATTGAAGATAATATTAGGCTTAGGGATTTGATTTTATTAAATAGCATATTTTGATAATAATATATAGCTGCAAATATATTAATTTAATATTTATTTATTTTCAAATGCAACATGACTTTTCACATGTCATTAGTGTTCAAGCCTATAACATGACATATTTGGACAAAAATATTTTGTTTTTGTTTAGGTACCAATAAAAAAAATCCGGCTTTAATAGGAGAAATATTTGTATATATAATTTCTTCATTTTATTTATTTTTGCTGCATGTATTATAATTGCTTTGCTTTAGTCAAATGTCAATGATTATACAGAATCATTAATTTTAGACTCTAATTTCCTGTGGTCGCAATTTTAAGACATAATTGTATAAATTGTGTTCATTTACCTAGTAAATAGTTAACAAATAATGCATGTTATGTAAATTTGCATTTATTCATTCAATTTCCTGCATTCATTTGAAGTAATTTACTTCATAACAGATTAATTATCCTTTAAATTTATGACAAATTAATTTCCTCGTCAATTTTTTCGTTTATACATCTTTCTCTATTCCGTTTGTAATCATTATAGTCTTCTTCATTATTTATTTCTATCTAGTCTGTTGGTTTAATAATATACTTTCACAATATTAAGTGTACATACTTTACAGGTGTAATTATAAATATTTGACAACAAAGAAAGTATTTTGCAGCTGGTCACCAGGTGAACGAAGAATAACAATTTGTGCAAGTTATGCAAGATGTTGATAAATATTACAGTTTCCCAATATTTAAATGTTTGTACAATTGAAAAATTTCCAGTTACATAATTTCTATAATACACACATTTCAAAACAAATTAAACAGGAAATGCAGTTATTTGCTTTAGTTTACATAATAAAATTTTCTAATTGGTTCACCCTAACATCAACAAGAGACCATGCAATAATTATGTAAATACCTCAATCAAAACAAAACAGTTGATTAATTGAAATACTGCCTGAGATATATAAATTAAATATTACACACTACTTAAAAAGGGAAACATATTTGTCAGATGAATTTATAATCAAGGAAAGTTCTACTCATAAACCACATGGCACACTGACCTAACGCTACCTACACGTTTGTTACATTACATTACGTTGCAATGCAAGATAGTAATTTGTGATTGTATTACTTAAGTTACATCATCTCTGGATCATACTATCACAATGCCAAAAGAGAAAGTACCCCACTGGGAAAATTACTTAATAGAATTCAGACGATAGCTCGTAGCATAGCTTAGTAGCATGTGCCGTTTTAGTCTTATTTCTCTCCTCACGTAACGGTAACTTACATCGGTTATATCTACATTGCAGTTTGCAGTTTGACATTAGCCACAAAATATAAAAAACTTTTATTATATTTTCATCTCTTTTATCAGCTACACGTTTTTTTTTTCTGTTTATTTTAATAAACTAATGATTGTATTCCACACCGTTTATTTGATCAAAAAGAGTTACTAATTAATTTTTTGCCAATACTGAAAAAAATCTGATGTGTCCAGCACATAACCTCCCGCCCAATACTACTCTTAAACTTAAACGGTAGAACATAGTATTTGATGATACAGAAACATATCTTTTTATTTGTTTATTTTCTATCTATATTTGAGAATTTTTATTTTCTTTCGCATATTTATTTAGTTTTTTGACATATATTTCACTAAGAAAACAGCTTCACAATCACAATGACATGTGTCACATTTCGTAAAAAATTGAAAATATTTAAATATTTCCATGGTGTACTAGGAATGCACGATTTGCGAAATCTAATTACTTTATATTTTATTATCTCTAAACCTAATGAAAATTAATAAAATTAGTGTAATCAAAAGACATATAAAATTAAATATTCTTCAACTTTCAAAATAACATAAATTGTTGGAAAATGAAATTTAACCGTGTTTTTCACGAAAAACTGTTAAGGGCTTCAAGTAAACTGCTACTTCCGGTTGACCAATTTTATCCAAAATCTAATCAGCTCTTCATTTAAATATAAGAAGCAATAATTCACAAAATTGTATTTTTTGGTATTATAGTATTTGAGTTATGCGAGACGAAAAAATTGCCACAGACTACACACACACACACATACATACATACATACATACATACATACATACAGACATCATCGCGAAAATAGTAAAATCGTATTGTAGGGACCCTAAAACGTGCTTATTCATTGAAAACTCACTACCTAATTTTTTGACCAAAAACAATACCTCCCTTACCTAGAGGTAGGCGGGAGGTAAAAATTATAGGATATATATAGGATGTAACATCAAATGCAGGCCATGGAAAAACAGTTTTTTCGGGCGCATCGCATTCCAAATTACTTATGTCCGGTTGCACCAACGTTAGTTATATTTTAAACTTGGTTTAAATAAATAAAAGAGTACCTAATTTTTGGCATCAATGTCAATTACTCCATATGACATATAACTTCGATTTGCTTTTATTTATTTAAAATTTAGCTAACGTTGGTGCAACCGGGCATTAGACGAAATGCTTCAAATAAATCTTAATTAATTAAATTATACAAGTTTTTTTTTTTGTGATCTCATTCGTATTTACAATATTCTTCTGTATTCTGTAAATTTTTATGATTAAAGATTATATGACATGGGAAAGTAACCGCCCATTGGAAGTACTTAGTTACATTTACTTACTATACTATAATTACAATTGACTAATTAGATAATATGAAAATATTTCATCCTAAGATAAACTTATTTATATCAGTCCGGTAAATAAATACCGTGTGTCTGTCTTAAAGGTGTACATAGGAGATTAACATGGGAAATCAGTTTTTTGCGTGCTGTTGCTCGGTGTTCAACCAGACAATAAAGATTGTAGTATCAATCGAAAGATATCATTTTTCTGAATCAAATGATGTAAAATACATTACAATTTAGTAGTAATTTAGTTCCGTAAATTAATTTTTAAATTTTGAAAATCCTCAAATTTATTCAGTTTTTATCGAAAATAAATGTAGTTACCTATGACTGTTTTGTTTTGATTTCTTTTAGGTGATTTATTTGACGTTTCTGTCAATGTATAAAATATGGTTATTTACAGTAATGACAAGCGTATTATTATAATTTTTCCGTAAAGATAAAAAAAAGTCTAAAAACCAGTTTTCTTTAAATAATATTAATTTATTAAGAGTTAAGTTTTTTAAATCGATGACAAAGAATTTCAATTTTATTAGCTCTGTTTGGTATATCTTAACAAAATACTCTTCCACTTTCTTCGTTAAATGGAAAAAGTTCTTGATTGCAGTGAATTTTGTAGGAATAATAAGAACTTTTTTTTCAAAATATGAACAATGTACACCCTATTCATTTCCAAAAAATCTAGTGCTATACGAAGGATCTACATTTATCATTCCTAAAACCCTTTCTTCCAGTAAAGCACGTTCTTCTGCTCTTCCTAAATTGTAATTACTAAGCTCACGTGTATTTTTCATGGATACTGGCATTTGTGGTTGCACTTGGATTCGGTCGATTCATAAACTTAATAGAAAATAGATCTCGCGCTCTGAGCTAACTATTTCCTCCAAAAAATAGTTTTACTATAAAAATACGCTCTGCAGTAGTATAACTAGCCATATTTTTACAATTTGTCTTAAACAAGTCCAAAAGTCAGAAACGTCAAATAAATAGCTTGACAGAAATCAAAACAGTCATAGGTGACTATATTTATTTACGATAAAAATTGAATAAACCGGAAAATTCTCAAAATTTAAAAATTAATTTACGGAACCAAATTACTACTAAATAGTAGTGTATTTTACATCGTTTGATTCAGAAAAATGATATCTTTCGATTGGTACTACAATCATTGTTGTCCGATAGAACACCGAGCAACAGCACGTAAAAAACTGATTTCCCATGTTAATCTCCTATGTACACCTTTAAGACAGACACACGGTATAGAGGGTTGTGACGTTTTAAACGTTTAACACAACCGCACTGCACGAGATTCACGGCTAATTTATTTCTGTGACTCTTCAGTCTTTGAATATATTGCACTCAGCCTTGGGATTTCGTCTTTCTCTTTTTTCCCTTTCTGCATCTAAACTAAATTTTTTTAAAAACTTTATTACAAATAGAAATATCATCTGTCGAACTCATAATACAATTTTATGTTTTATTTATCATGTCACTCTGTAAATAGTTAAGAATTATAAATTTTATTTTACGTCTATCTCATGACAGAAATGTATTACATCCATAAATTCTGGGCTTACAACGAATATTCGGCAACTATTTGATATTCGGCAACTATTTGATATTCGGTCTATTCGGTAACATTTTTACTATTAGGCCAAATACAACGATAACCTTCAAAACATCTATATAAAATAATTACTAAATTAATATTAATTCCAATTCGGCAAAAAAAAAAACGGCAGCCTCTGCTGTAAATCTGGTATTTTGATGCTTAGTTAAACAAATAACTATTTTTTTGGGATTGACATTAAAAGTGAGACTTTACGGATTACTAACAATCTGTCAAGTGTCATTTTTATTGTCTAAGCTGTAAAAATATTTCATGTAGCAACCGCCCAACAAACGCATATAGTAACCGCCAACAAATTTGATGTCGGTAACTTTCAAAATACATTTGTTTTAAAAATAATCATTAAGTTAATATAAATTCCAAATCGGCAAAAAAAAATTATGTGTTCAACTTGTCAATGCAATAGGATCCACTGCTGTAAATCTGGTATTTTGGTGCCTAGTTAAACAAATAACTATTCCCTACGATCATTGTTAAAAGCAGGTTTTTTAACTGTCGTTTTGTTGCTTAGCATATCAAATAAAGTTATTTATAACACGCAAACACTTTTAACACTATGATTTTTTCTAATGATATCCTATATTTATATTTAATTATTTTGAAATATTTATTGTAATACTACAATTATCACAATTACTAATACTATTTCTTTGTGTGGAGGGCTTGATGAATTCGAAGTTGTTTTCATTAATTTTATAATTACAATTGTTTGAAACAACGTAATTACTATTAGAGTTTGTCGAAGAAATTGGGATCAGCAATGAAGCAATGTCCGGTATGCAGGCTAGCACTCGGCAAATTTAAATATGTAGCAATATTAGCTGATATCTTCCATAAATTGTTATGTAAATAGTTGTTTTTTTTTTACAAATTATAAAAATTTAGACCATTTCAGTCACATATTATTCAATATTTCTTATATGTTTTTAACTTTTCATTCTAAGTTTCGCGGTTGCAAAATCGTGACGTCATCTTGTAATAGAATATACAGCATGGCAAGGCAAAAGAGGTGTTGATAACAAATAATAATTTGCTTTTCAGGGTTATAATAATTACTTATTATTATTAAAATGAACACTCCGATAAATTAAATTAGGTATTCGTTAATTATAACGTTTTTAGACAAAGAGTTTAGGACGTGTTAAAATAAAAATGCTTTCGTGTACTATATTTTGTCGCTTGTCGGTAATGTCGGTAGTCTCATTATCCCACCTGTCATCTCAAGTCATATTTTGCAGTTAACAACGAATTTCAAATTAAACTTATGTTTATTATATTTGTTATATTATTTTGCCCAGGTAATGTGAATAAACTATATTTTTCTACACAATATCGACATTGTTATTCCATTTTTGGTTAGGAAATGTTCAAAATTGTCGCTCTAGGGCGACAAAGTGACATATTGTCGCACTAGCGCGACAAAAACAAAACAAAAATAAATTAGGTAAAAGAAGTAAATGATGCATTGGATTTTTCTGGTAATAACCTTGCTATTGCAAATACAGTTGGCATATACGTACATACACTTCAACTTAATCACCATAAACGTATTCACTCTGTAGACTTTATGTCAAATGTACTCCATATGTCAAATGTACTTCATGTGTCAAATTATGATTTCTTTGAAAATTTTTATTTTGTTCATAAACGTTGTCATGATTACGGTGACATGGGTAACTACAATTTTACTGAATTGTTATAGGCGTGACCAAAGATAATTTTGAAAATTAATTTTTTTCTACAGCTTGACATTGTTCAACGATTGTAGAAAAAATATTGTGTGTATCTCGTCGGATAGAGCTTGTTCGGTGCAATTTCTCGCCGCGTGCAACAAACAATGCTCTATCCGTACTTGATACACAAATAACTATTGTAACAACCTCTCAGTTCCTCTCCGCAAGAGCGTGTTTCGTAGAATTACAAGATGACGTCAAGAAGCGAAAAATTTGAAATAGGATGCCAATTTCAAAAAATCATATCTTAATACCTAAATGCCTTTTAATATTAAAATTAGTTTCTATATTTATAATTTTACTCAAATTTACTGAAAAACAAAAATAAATAAAATGAAAAAAGGTGCATGGCCCCATTGAATTTTAAAGATGTTTAGTTTTAAAAATACCCTGTTAACAATTTTTCAACTTAACTCTGGTGCAAATGGACATTAGTAACCCACTAGCTAGTAGATACTAAAAGAAATATAAACAAAATTTGATCCACATCTCAAAAAAATTCGCCATCCCTGATCTATACTATCAACGAATATTATTATATGTTTCTAGGAGTGTTTGATCCTTATAAGTTTACAAACGGTGATATGTGCCGCATACATGGAATTGTGTATGAAACACTAATGGAAGATGAAGAAAACCAGATTAGGGGCTTTGTTCACTTCAATGATGGCCAAGGAGTAGGATTTTCTCATTTGACTTTGTTCACTCCTAAAGAGGCAGTGCGTATTGTTAAAAATGGCGAAGTAAGTATGTAAATATACAAAATGTTAGGGAATGCTTTGGCCAAACTTTAAGGATAGCTTTATAATCAAAAATGCAACAATATGTTCTTCAGTCATTTTCCGATTTTCTCAATTATTTTTTTTATGTAATATTTACTACAAATTTTGGGAACAACTGCTGAAATAATACGTTTTTCATTTTATAAACTGTACTTTAATAAAAAAAAATAACTGTTTCCTAGCAACTACTAACAATCTGCATTTTGACATTCAGTCATTCTGTCAACTTAATTGTGTAAAGTTGAACGTTACTTTAATGTTTAATTTGGTTATTTCACTTATTACAAATTTGACTAATCAGAATGTCTCATTTTTCATTGTTATGCATTTTAGATAAGTGATTAAACAGCACCATGCTGTTTAATCGCAATTAAATTGAAGCTAGCTTTTATATACAAAATTTGAACATTTTGAAGGCATATTTAGCCGGATAATTAGTTGCAAAAGCAAGATACTTACATGTTTTTTAATTTTAGTGGTATTCTATATCTTTAAACATGCTGAATTTTTCAATTCAAGCTATTTTTATTTACAAATTTTTGACATTTATTTGACAAATAAAAAGAAAAACACAATTTGCTATAGTTACAATATAACAACAAAATTTTAAGGTTCTTTTTGGTTATGTGTGTACCGATTTATTTAAGTGAAAATGTGTCAAAACCAACTTTTTAGTACAATTTATTCGGCAAGTATCAAAGTTTATGCTACGAATTCATGAAATAATCTTGACATATATCCCTCGTGCTAAAGAATTGAATCGATTAAATTTGATGTCTAGCTTATTTATAAAATTTTGCTTTTAAAAAAGTGTTATCGTACATAATAATTTAAGATAAAATCCCTCGACCTGCGGTCTCGGGATTTTTTAAAATTATTATGTACTCAAACACTTTTTAAGCAAAATTTTATGCATAAGCTAGACATGTCAAATTTAATCGATTAAATTCTTATCACTCGTGATATATTGAGAAAAGCCATTAGTGAATATTTTTTAAATTATAACAATAATAATTACACATGACACCTAGATATTTTTGACACTTCACAATTATTTGACACGTTTGACACATAGATATTAAAAATGTTTTAGTTTTTGTTCCCATTGTAACTAAGATTATAGAAATATATTCTTAAACATATAATATAGTTTTTCTCAAAATTAGAAGTATGTACAAGAAAAGTGCAAATAACATTTTATATTCCAAATATTTTTGCTAACATCTTTTATTTGAAACTTTTTCTCCAGCTGTTTTTATTTTTGAAATAAATGGAATTTATTGTTTTGTGTGTCCAGTAAACTTCCTGTTCCGGTTTTTCAATTTCATTCAAAATCTACCCAGCTCTTTATTTTTTCATGAAACTTATATATTCCAAGTTTCGTTTACATATCTTGCCTCGTTCATGAGATATTGCGCACACGGACATCCATCCATCCATCCATCCATCCATCCATCGATCCTCACACACATACATCATTAAGAAATATGTCTTAACGGATTCAGTGGACGTTAAAATATGTATTTCCAATACTTCCTTATACTGAAAGTAAAAATGGATCACGATTTTTTAACTCCATTTTACATTAAGAAGCTATCTTTAAAGTTTGCCTTACTCCCTGTAGCTAATTACTTTATTTAAAAAAATAATTTATTAACAAACATTAATTTATTTAATTAAAAAATAAAAAAATATGTTCTCGCAGTCGGTAGGATTCGAACCTACGCTCCCAGAGGGAATCTGATTTCTAGTCAGACGCCTTAACCGCTCGGCCACGACTGCTTATTTATTTCAATTGTCTCAATATATGATAACAATTTAATATGAACCATCAACAAATTATTTTTGCTTTCTTATACAAGGCAGTATTATACCTACATAATACATATTTGATTTCAATGAATTTACATAATTATACGTTGAATTCATATTCTAGAAAACTCTGCCAATGAGACATAAAGAAGTGCATGTCATTAACGCCCACCCATCAGTTAAATTTGCGTTGGATTTCGGTTTATCTTTAATTTCCGAAAAAATTAAAAAACGTGTCAAAATTTACACAAATTTAGATGAAGCCATTGCCTGTGGCGAAATAGAAACCGACATTCTTCCTAAAGAATATGGCGGTACTATGCCCATGAGTGAAATGATAGGTAAGTCGAAATATTCATCATAATAGTAGATCACATAGTTTTGATTTTGTTGCATATAAATACAGAACTTTGGAAGAAAGAACTGGAAAAATCACATGAACGATTACTCTCTCATGATAACATGGCTGTTAGAGAAGAGATGTTCACCGAGAAGGAAAGAGACGGTGCTGTTTCAGCTCTGAAACAGTCTTCTGGTTCCTGTGGAAGTGTAGGAGACGTTATGTATGGTGTAACTGGAAACTTCCGGAAATTAGAAGTTGATTAAGTTTTGTAATAATATAAAATTAGAATATAAGTATTAAATATAAATTTGTTCTTGGGTGAAATGTTTAATCTGTTTTGCACTTTAAAATGCATTATTTTACTACTGTGATACATATGACAAAAATTACTTATGATTAATTAAAATTCACGTAAGTAATTTTGTACTATAAAACTTATGATGAAATAAAGGTATTATGTGAATAGATTAGTGTATTAGTAACCTAACTAATCTCGTCCTGATATAGGTTTAAAAATTCAACTTATTTTTTAAATATTTCAGCTATCAATTACTCACGATTATCTTATCTCAACGTCCTAAACCACATAATAAATATATGGTGTATAGAGACCATTAGTCTATGTTCTAATAGTGGTATATTTTATTTATTATGTGTAATTAATGGTAACTGGTAAGTAAAATAAACAATAGTTATTTGTCAAACTAGAGAGGAAGCGCTTTTTTCCCCTCGAGTTCGAAGTTTGCCTCATGAGCGCAGCGAGTGAGGCATTTCGAACGAGAGTGGAAGAAGAGCTTTCCTCTCGTGTTAGACACAACATTTTTTTCACGACATGTTTCTAAAAACGATTTGCTCGGACCTAAAATACACTTTGAGAATACAACTGACAGACTGACACATTAAAAGTTAGGTTATCAGACACAAGTCGGTTTAGCAGTGTTGCCAATGAACTAATCTTAAATATCTTTAATAAGTTGTCAAATTATGATTTAATAAAAAAAGAAAAATATAAGACATAATTGTAAGATAATTTAAAGTATGTGTATCACTAAAATAAGGATTTTCAATAAAATTAGGAATTTATTTACAATTTTTATAATATATTTTTACCTCCCGCCTACCTTTAGGTAAGGGAGGTATTGTTTTTGGTCAAAAATTTGGGTAGTGAGTTTTCAATGAATAAGCACGATTTAGGGTCCCTACAATACGATTTTACTATTTTCGCGATGATGTCTGTATGTACGTATGTATGTATGTATGTATGTATGTATGTATGTATGTATGTGTGTGTGTGTGTGTAGTCTGTGGCAATTTTTTCGTCTCGCATAACTCAAATACCTTAATACCAAAAAATACAATTTTGTGAATTATTGCTTCTTATATTTAAATGAAGAGCTGATTAGATTTTGGATGAAATTGGTCAACCGGAAGTAGCAGTTTACTTGAAGCCCTTAACAGTTTTTCGTGAAAAACACGGTTAAATTTCATTTTTCAACTATTTATGTTATTTTGAAAGTTGAAGAATATTTAATTTTACATGTATTTTGATTACACTAATTTTATTAATTTTCATTAGATTTAGAGATAATAAAATATAAAGAAATTAGATTTTACAAATCTTGCATTCCTAGTACACCATGGAAACATTTAAAAATTTTCAATTTTTTACGAAATGTGACACATGTCATTGTGTTTGTGAAGCTGTTTTCTTAGTGAATTATATGTCAAAAAATTAAATAAATATACCAAAGAAAATTAAAATTCTCAAATATAAATAGAAAATTAACAAATAAGAAGGTATGTTTCTGTATCAAGTACTATTTTGTATCGTTTAAGAGTAGTATTGGGCGGGAGGTTATGTGCTGGCCACATCAGATTTTTTGTAATAAGCATTCATATTGGCAACACTTGAATATTTTCCTCTCTAGAGAGGAACAACACATTTTCCTCATTATTTCGGGAGAAGAACGGTCGGGTTTCGTACCATGTCGTGAAAAAAATATATTATTGTTGGAAAGAAGTAACGTCTACTTGTTGAAAAATAAAATAAATTTTCTTTCAACTAACTGGAGATTGGTTGCCATCTGTCGTGAAACAGAGAAACTAAAATATTGTATTGCTCGGTTGTCAAGAAAATTCCTTATATTACTTATATTTTATAAATGCTGTTCTGTCATTAGAGAGAAAAGACTTTGAAATTTTCATACGCATTTTATGAGTTTGTAAAATTTTACAGTTTAATTTATTAAATAAAAAATAGTTTCCAAGATGGATCATCCAAATAGTGATAACAAATCTGCTTTAAATAGGTCGTATTCATTTTCTGGATCCCCGGTTGCACAAAAGGTTTGTGTAGAACAGTCCTTTCAAAATAAAAACGGTGAAACATTGATTCGGCAATATAGCTGTGAACAAATTTACGGTAATTATAAATTTTTCGTTATTTTTACTCAAGAAAAAATAAATATACAATAAGGTTATACATTACAGTGGTGTAATAATTTTCTACTGTGATTGAATTGAGACCTTTTCTAAAGATTTATAACATTTTAGATCGTGCAAATGTGAAACCAACAGTACAGTTCAAGGAATCTGTAATTCTTCACAGTCCACGAAAGCTAAGAAAAACTTTAATACCCTCTTTGGAGGGAAATTCATCTTCATTATATAAATCATCGTTTTCTGAGCAATCAGTTCCTAGTTTTCAATCAGAATTAGAAAGATTTCCTTTTGAAACTCGAACAGGAAATATGTTTAATTTTCATAAAGATTGTCCTGAACAAGAAGGCTTTGAACAATCCTTAATGCATAACAGGAATAGAGGAGAGAAAATCCAAGAATGCACTCCAATGGAAATCGACACACATGTAGGGGATCATTCAATGAGTGATGTACATGTACATTCTCCGTATAAAATGGAAGGTGATATCGATGTTAGTATTAGTGATCATGAACCTAAATCTAAAATTTCTAAAATGACTATTCCTCCAAATAAAATAGAAAATTTTACTGGTAGAGATTCACATAAAACGTTCACACATGTATTTGTTAAGTATGTAAAATTGTCTGCAATAGTTTTAATTCCTATAGCATTTGCACTTATTTTAATGCATTCTGATATTTTTATTAGTGAAGATATTAACACATCAGATAAATTTCAACCTGAAAATATAACAAATGCTCTTCAAGATTTAGTTTTTGGACAACAAAAGGTAATCGCGAAAATAAAAGAAAGTCTAACTCATGTTGGCGACAGTCATTTATTAGTGCTCACTGGTGGAATAGGGGTTGGTAAAACTTACACAGCTAATATAATTTCAAATAATTTTCAATGGAAAGAAAATATTATCAAAATTATTTCTCCACAGCATAAAAATCTTGACTATGAAAATAAATTTATTCGAAGTTTGTCCTCTCAAGGTTATAATTTAGTAGTTGTTGATAATCTTGAAGTTGATGATAAACAATCTGTGATACCATTTGTGAAAAAAATGATTAGCACTGATAAGAAAGTTATTATTATTTTGATTTATACGATACCTGAATTGTCATTTGTTATGTCTGAAGAATTAGATCTTATTTCAAACAGTAATAAAATAAGTGTGTCATTATCTGAAGCCAACATTCATCACACTTTAATAGTTTATAATAAATTAAATGTTGATGTTGTTAGAGAATGTATTCGTTATGCCTTGGCCAAAAAAGGTTTGATAATAAATCAATACAATATTGAAAATGTGTTACAAAACGTGAACTATGAGTATAGTGGTTGTAAGGGTGTTTATACGAAAGTTGCGTTGTTAAGATAGAAATGTTGGTTTTATAAATGAAATCTATTGTGATAAAATATATTTTAATGTGTTTCAATTTTAAATGGTACTTGAAAAGACTGGTTACAATTTATAATCTGTGTGTTACTAACAACTTACAATTATGTACGTATTTCTTGTAAAGCTGCATTCATCGTAATCTTGTATTATTATTATTTTAAACAAGTTTGTATTTTTATAATTTGAATCAGAATAAACATGTAAATGCAATAAAGTAATTTTGAAAAATATTTCATTTTTAGTTGGTAGTGTTTGTATTTTTTGACAGATGTCAGACCAAATCAATGACTGAGGCGACGTGAACGTCCGTTTCCGTAACCTATCATTCTCATTGTGATGTGCTGTGTGTGTTGTGACGAAGTGAACGCATAATTTTTGTTTTCGTAGTATTTCTATAATGTTTATGAAAAGTTGATGTGTAGCACAGTGAATTAAAGTGTCGATGATGGTCTTGGACCATTGTAAATGTAGTTATTTCGCCGCAGCGTACAAGACAATTTGGGGAAGTAATTCGTGGATACGTGAGAAAGCTTCAAACGTATTTGAAGCTTTCGAGGCCGTGTTCATGGAACTATGAACCTGGATTCGTTGTCTTTTACTTTGTCGCAAATAAGTTATTTAGTTACATCTTTAAATAAAAAAAACTACAAGCAGAGTGTTGAAGAACTTCAGCAGGTAATTTAAATTGTAATGTCTACCGTCTGTAATAGTGACGCCATGTTGTATTCTGTTTTATTATCGTAATTTTTATTGCTTTTTATATACATAAGTTTGTCAAAGCTGCT
The DNA here is from genome assembly GCA_963942605.1 of Poecilus cupreus. Classification (NCBI taxonomy): domain Eukaryota; kingdom Metazoa; phylum Arthropoda; class Insecta; order Coleoptera; family Carabidae; genus Poecilus; species Poecilus cupreus. The sequence goes on from OZ012731.1 coordinate 13,303,334, forward strand.
AACATTATTAATATTTATATAATATAAAAATATAACAAGTGCAATTATTAAACTTGTGGGTATTGCTTATTTAAACTTTTTTTTGTTAACGTTTTCATTTGTTGCCAAAGTTATTCGTTTTCCGTAAATATTATTCTTTTATTACATATTTTTTGTTTTAATATTGTTTATTTGATTAAATATCAGTTATTTACATATTATTAAACATAAGTGGCTCTGCTGCGACTTTTTTTTATGTGATCCGTTAACTAGGTACTATATGGTTACAATATTAACATAACTGTATGTAGTAGTCTGTTCATTTTATTGTTAAGGGTAGTTATTCGTAAACATAAATATGTAGATAAAAAAAATATACGAACGTATGTATTAACCTAACTTTTTCTATGTCAGTTGGTGTCTCTGCACGGTCTAGAGGCAGACCGTCACCTACTACGTTGCCTTTTTGCTTGTGTGGAGTTTCCCGACTCTTCCACAAAAATCTCCGCACCCTCTGTGCACAGTCAACTGCTGTCAAGTCAGTGCGCAGCTCTACTCAACAAACCATCATTAGTGTCTTCCATCTGTTACGTATTTGACAATCCACTTTCCACTCAGAAGGTAAGAAAACTAAAATACCGAATCTCATAACTATAACTACAATGTCATTTTTAAGTCAATTTTCTGAAAAAAAATGTCATTAGCAATTAAATTTTAGTATTTTTGAAACTAATTATATTGGGTTTTTGTGAAATTTACAATGTGTACTGATGAATATTACAAGATTTATTGGATTTTTCAAGTGAGTGTAGCATTACGAAAACAAAATTATTTTCGGCGGTTATTTGAAGCATCTTGTATGTTCTTTTAGCATTTGAAGCTCGGGCCCCAATTATTCCAACAAGTCAGCAAAACCATCCGTTTATCTGCAATTCAAGAAGTGGTGCTAGTTTTAGTCCTACGTCACTCGTCAAATCCAGACATCGCGAATCTTGCTCGGTCCCACTTACGTATTTGTCTCCCAGCGCTCGTCCAGTCGTACATTGACACAGAGGGTAGCACTCGGCAACACGAAGGCGGTCTTCACGAAACCACCCCAGAAGTTCTCCATCTGATCCTTTCTGCTGTCTTACAATCCCCCAAAGAGGTTGGCTTGTCCAAAGACACTCACACAGCTTTCCTACGTACCTTACAACGTGATTTTCCTAAAGAGTTAGTCCCCGTTGTGTTGGCACCACTGTTGTATCCCACCGAGTCGGAACTAACACCGGAGATGTCTTCTGATGGCCCTGGCATGCTTGAAAGCGCTCTAGCGGAGCTGGTGTCCGAAGTGGGCTACAGCTTCACGAGTTCCGTAGATGAGTGTCGCGGCAGTCTCGTGAGTCTGGGGGCGAGAGACATCTCCCCTGGGGCCGTAGCGCGCGTCCTCGCTACCATGTGCCGGACGCACGCTGGCCTCGATGACTCGCTCACTCTACAGACACCTGGAGGTTTCTGGGCCGGCACCAATTCGGACTCCAACAAAGATAAATCTGGACAAAACTCCAATGATCATTCCAGGCCAACATCATGGAATGTTGAAGTATTTGTTCAAGCGCTTAAAGAAGTTGTACCCAACTTACAGTGGAATCAAGTTATTATAGAATTAGATCATTCCGATTTTATTATTAAAGAAAGACATGGCTTAATTTTATTAATGACTGCTCTTCGAATGGGGTTGCAAAGTTTAGGATTTCATCCAGAAACCTTTCCGATTGATCAACTCTACCGAAGATGGAAGAATGTTGAAGGACAGTTCAGTTTAATACAAATCATTTTGAAAAATCCAGATGTATTCTGCTTTGCGGATTATCCGTTTCATTCTGTGAACGTTGAAGTGTTGAAAGCACCACCGGAATCCGATAACAAAGAAATCGCTACATGGAGGTCCTTAAACTTGGTGGAAATTCTATTGCACATTTCCGAATGCGGTTTATATCCTCAAACACAAGAACTATTTAAGATTCCAATTCAACATTGTCCGGATGTTCTAGTGTTGGCTATGTTACAAATTTCACCACCTGTTACTTTATTACGTCAAGAGTTATTAACAAATTTAATGCCGATATTTTTGGGAAACCATCCAAACTCTGGAATAATCTTACACCATGCGTGGCATGCGCAAACTATCAACATCAAACCTATCATTATGCACGCAATGGCCGAGTGGTACATTCGGGGTGATCATGACCAAACCAGATTATCTAGAATTCTAGATGTGGCTCAAGACCTCAAAGCTTTATCTATGCTTCTCAACGCACAGTCCTTCCCGTTTATTATCGATTTGGCGTGTTTGGCTTCCAGACGAGAATATTTAAAACTAGAAAAGTGGTTAACGGATAAAATTCGGGAACATGGAGAGACTTTTGTTTCTGCTTGTATTAAATTCTTGCAAAGGCGCTGCCCACAAATTGTTGGAGGTAAAAGTGAGGACAGTATTCCAAAAGCAGCACAATTACCTCACGAAACACTCACAACCATGTTGGTTTGTCTTCAAAGTTGTGTTGTTCCCGTGTCGAAAGAATGCACTGACGCCATCCTAACAATGACCAACAACTGTGCAGTGTTGTTAAAGACACGACAGGCTCCTCCAGGTGTGTTGCGCACTCACAGAGGTTTGGAAACTCCTTTCAATCCCTCAAGTCTATCAGGGCAATTGTTCAATGCGCCTAACGTCGATCCTATCTCGACGATAGGTTCCAATCTGGCTAATATTGGACTTGGAGGGCCAAATAGTTCTGCGTTTAATTTGACGGGTGGCTTGGGTCCGCTGGTTTCGTCTCCTGGATCACCGTCTAGGATTATGGGGGCTGGACCCTCTAATAGTCCTTTCCCGATGATGCCACTGCAGCACTCCGGGCCAGTTGGTAAGGAATTAACCGGGGGTAGAATTGAAATGAGGATCATGGGATTTCAATGCTATTTTTTTTTTTAAATCAATATTTATTAGGAAAATTGAAACACGGGCATAGAAAATTAAACAAAAACTAAAGATATTTGACATTTTATAAAACACTTTGGGGTTATTTATTTATTTAACAGAAGGAAATGGAAAGAATTACGAGCCCAGAATCATATTATTTGGCCCAGTTAAAGTCATAAAAAGGAAATTTGTTTAATTCTCCTTATTTAAATCTTAAATTCTATAATTTTTACATTCCGCACATACATATATGTAATAGTGGTATTGTTTATGCTACGAAATAATTAGATTTTGGGAACAATTCATCAACAGTAAGTGGTTGATTATTTCAAGGCCTATCAGGGTTTTTGGGCTTATCTTAATAAATAAATGAGATGGAGAAAATTTCATTGGAATCAAAAAGATGTAGAATAACATTACTTACAATTTTTATTTGAAACAATTTTCTGTATTTTGTTGTCATCAGATTTAAAAACAGTGTTTGTGGTATCAGTCAATACCTTTGGGACAAATTGTAAATTTGACATTATTTTAGTTGTTATTTTTGCTAAAATATTCTTTAAAATAACAGAATTTATGTTATAAATAAATTTAGTACAATAAATTTGCTCTTTGTTCGATCAGAACTATTTTTTTAAAGCTATTCTAAGTCTTAACTGGGCCAACTAATATGATTTTGGGCTCGTATATCATTACAATACTATGAATTTTCTACATAAAATAATACATTTTAATAATAATAATAAAAAAAACTAATTCTGCTTTTAGAAATGTCAAATATTTTTCATTTTTGTTTAATTTTCCTTGGCTGCAATACAATTTTTCAAATAAATATGAATATTTAGATAACCTTATTGCATGCATTTTAAAATTTGGAACTACTTTTGTATTTACACTTTTGCTGTAAAGTAAATAGATACAAATTTACAGCAATATCATACTCCACATTTTAATTCTTCACCCGGTATATATAAAAACATATATTTTTGTTACTGACATAATGTGTAATCAGGTACTGGGGCATCTTTAGTGCCAGGTGTAAATACAATCGGAGGTCTGAATCGATTGGGCCCCACACCGAGTTTAGAAAAACCCCGAGCCCCAGACACAAGTTTGTTTCCGGAAATGGCTCAAAATGTTTCAAAAGAAGTTGAGGATGAAGCTAATAGTTACTTCCAGAGGATCTATAATCATCCACCACATCCGACTTTGTCTATCGATGAAGTGCTGGACATGCTGAAGAAGTTCCAGGACTCACCTATGAAACGAGAACAAGACGTAAGAATATTGATAGTTGCACTTGATGTTTGTATTGATTAATGATTTCATTTCAGGTATTTCATTGTATGTTGCGAAACCTGTTCGAGGAATATCGATTCTTTCCGCAGTACCCGGACAAGGAATTGCACATCACAGCACAGTTGTTCGGCGGCATCATTGAGCGGGGCCTAGTATCCAGTTATATGGCGCTCGGCCTAGCACTCCGCTTCGTCCTCGATGCTCTGCGCAAACCAGAGGGTTCTAAAATGTATTATTTCGGAATAGCTGCTTTAGATCGCTTCAAGTCGCGCTTGAAAGAATATCACAAGTATTGTGAACATGTCCGAGCTATTGCGCACTTCAATGAGTTCCCACCGCATTTGGTCGAGTACGTGGAGTACGGATTGCAGAGTCTCGAGCCTCCAGGAAAACCGCAAGGTCCTGTGTTGCCTGTCTCTCTAGCAGCCATGCTGGCTCCCACTAGTGCTTCTGTGCCCTACAAGCCTCTAGCCAACACCTCGACTAGTACTGCTACAGCTGCACCAGCCAAGACCACTACTACAACTGCCAATACTTTAGGTACCAGACCATCGATTGCTAATGCTACCAACATTGACACGCTACTTGTAGCTACTGAGAAAGAGGAGAAGATCACAGCACCACCAGAATCACTCCAGGATAAAACCGCCTTCATCTTCAACAATCTCAGTCAATTGAACCTTCAGACTAAATGCGATGAACTCAGAGAAATCGTTTCTGAAGAATACTGGGCTTGGATCTCACAATATTTAGTTATGAAACGAGCTTCTATCGAACTCAATTTTCATGCGTTGTATTCCAATTTCTTGGATGTGCTTAAGCTCCCAGAAGTCAATCGAATGGTTACCAAAGAAACATTTAGAAACATCAAAGTTTTACTTCGGTCAGATAAAGGTATCGCAAATTTCTCCGATCGGTCACTATTAAAAAATCTAGGTCATTGGTTGGGAATGTTAACACTGGGACGTAACAAACCAATTTTACAAATAGATATCGACTTGAAATCACTGTTAGTTGAGGCGTATCATAAAGGTCAACAAGAACTCTTGTACGTTGTTCCATTTGTGGCTAAAGTATTGGAGTCATGCGCTAAAAGTAAAGTTTTCAAACCACCAAACCCTTGGACAATGGCGATCATGAACGTTCTAGCAGAACTGCACCAAGAACCAGACCTAAAACTTAACTTAAAATTTGAAATTGAAGTATTATGCAAGAACTTAGACATCGATGTTTCACAATTGAAGCCCGCGGTTTATCTGAAAGATCCAGATAAACTTCGACAGCTAGAATATCAACTATCACAACCATCCAAGAAAGATACCCAACTGAATATGCAACTGAATCAGCCAATGAGTCAAACACCTTCTAATGCTCCATCAGCTAGTATGAGTTCAGAAGAGATTGCTTCCGTTTCTGGTAGTAGTAGCACTCCACCAAGTTCTGTTACAAACCCTAGCTCTACACCAACTTCAATTTTACCCGTTGCTCCTGAACCTAGATTTTCATACATGGACATACAATTAAACGGAAATACTGCTCTACAAACACACCTCACTGTCAACAACTCTTTAGTTTTGTTTCAAACACATCCAAATTTAAAACAGTTAGTTAGACCAGCAGTCGAACGGGCTGTCCAAGAATGGATCGTTCCAGTTGTTGATCGCTCAATAAAGATCGCACTAACAACTTGCGAACAGATCGTTCGTAAAGACTTTGCTTTGGATCCAGAGGAGATGCGCATGAGATCTGCAGCTCACTACATGGTTCGCAACCTCACCGCTGGCATGGCGATGATTACATGCAGAGATCAACTTTTAGCCTCGATTAACACGCATTTAAAATCCGCTTTACAGTCGGCGATGATTGGCGCGAGCACACAACAAAAAGAACTCGCTGATCAAGCAGCCAATGTTGTCGCTCAAGATAATATGGAACTAGCTTGTGCGTTTATTCAAAAAACTGCAATTGAAAAAGCAATTCCTGAAATTGATAAGCGGCTTGTCAATGATATTGAGTTACGGAAGTTGGCTAGAACGGAAGGACGGTAAGAAAAACAGTGTTGGCCAAAGGGAAAATTTCCAAAATGGAATATTTCATTGCTTTTAGAAACATTCAAAATTTTTCTTTTTAACATAACCTATGTTTCTTGTTACTTCTTGTTTAGCATATTTTAAAATGTAATTCTTGTCCATCAGCAGAAAAACAGAAACTTAAAAAAGAAATTAAAGATATTTCTACTAATAGCGTGGTATGTGTATTATGATTATGATAGTTATTGTTTCCAATTTTAAATATAATCATTATTTTTGTCATTCACATAACTTTGAAAACACGAAATTTCGTTATTTTTCTTGGGAATATTTCCTAAAAAGAAATTCCCGGGAATTTGCCAACTCTAGAAAAACATTTTTTATATTCTTTGAGTGACATTGTATGTTGTTTTAGGCGGTATTGTGATACAATGGCTTTAACGTATCAAGCAGAACGAATGCCGGAACAAATTCGGTTGAAAGTTGGAGGTGTAACTTCCCAACAAATGGCTGTGTATGAAGAGTTTGCGCGGAATATTCCGGGGTTCTTACCACTTTCTGAGCGAGATACGAGTGCTTTATTCATGCCTAAACCAACACTCCCACAGGTATGTACTTTTTAAATTCTAAAACCCCTACTAATGCATGCTTATTTCTAGCTTGAAATTAATAGAATATGGACCGTAAACCAAACAAATTTTTGGGAAATTTATGATAGAAACTTGCAGATTTTTTCCTAAGATTTTTTAAAGTATAAGTTTCATATTTATTGTTTACAGTTTTATTTATATTGTAATATTTGAAGGCAGGGAATATATTTCAATAAATTTTTTTCTATTTGGGTTTATGTTTTGTTGTCTATTTATGAATTAAGGTAGAATACATTTTTGTAAATAGTATAATTTTCTGTCTTAATAGTTTACGGAATTCATTTGATGAAAATTACGTTTAAAATAGCATACCGCTGTTATGAACTCCAATGGATTATAAATTCTATTTTTTCTTCAAACGTCATAAAAGTACGTTGTTGTGTATTTGTATTCAACAAGCAGAAGTTCAATATTGTCGCCGCCGGCGTAAAAGTGTTTCCTTGGCAACACATTTACTCCGGCGTCGGACAAAGTAAAATATCATGCAAAATAGTTAGGTTATAATTCAATAATTTGACAGTTAAGAATAAAACAAATAAACAAAAATAACAAAATAACACATTCTGTGGCAACTAGAAATACTACATACGGTAGAATATTTGTTGAAGTTTTGAGCATTTTATAATATTTATAATTTTATTTTCTATGTTTGAAGAAAAAATAGCATGTGTTATTCGGAGTAAATGTGTCTTTGGGTGCTTCGCATGTAATTGTTCGACTCGCTTCGCTCGTCGTTCAAACTTACATGCTCAGCACACAAAGTATCACATTTACTCCTAATAACACAATATACTATTTCCTAAATATAAAAAAAAATAATACCTTAAATAAACTAAATTTTTCTACTTAATAATTTGGGATCAACAAGCGTTTATACAGAGACAAGATTACTATAAATCAAATTACTTAAATTTCCCGAAAAAGAAAATAAAAAACAAATTCAGTATTTCTATAGAAACTAGCAGCAAACTTTCAAAAATTAATCAAATAGACAAGAGTGAATGGTTTACAGTCCATTGAGAACTGTAGGTTCCTTTTTGATAATTCACACTATCTCAACCAGAAGTCTCACTAAAGCTTGTCATATATCTAATTGTCCGTATGTGTGCAGATTGAACGTGAAATGTAAATAACTAATTCGTGAACATTACATGTTTGTATAGGAACCGCAGCCGCTGGCAGCGACGCCTTTCCCATCGCAACTTATTGCGTCAGACGACATCGCAACAGTGTACGAGAAACTAGCGCTGGAGATTGAACAGTTTCTGCAGGCTACGGGCGCCGGAGGTTCCCAAGCTAACGCCAACATGCATGTGCTTCATGATTGTCTTCTTCACGCTCGGCGTAATTCCAGAGACTTCGTCAGTGCACTTAATTTACTGCAAAAGGTTTGTTATATATATTTACTAACCTATTTCGATCATTTTGAAGGATCCAAGTATTAATGAAAAGGGAAAAATAATGGGTACACCAGTTCTTTTTGTACTAGGTTTGTTCCAACTGGTCATTTCTGACAAGTTTGTGACAAATTTCAGTGCGCCTGCGAAAAATGTATACAAGTTAACTTTGAAACATTTCTTTTTTGTGGCGAAAAATGTATGAATTTCTTTATTTATATTTAAGGTTAGCTGTCAAAACAAAATATGAGCTTCATTCCATTCGCCGTTCTAGTCATTGGTGCAATTCTAAGCATAATCGTAAGGCTCGTTAGGTGTTCTCGTAAGACTCGTAACAGTTTACGAATCAAAGAGCAATTCTGTGCATAACTATTGCTTACGATCACTCGTAAATATCTTACGATTTCTCGAAAACTTTACGTTGAGAGGGCAACTGGACGTAACATTACAGTTTTGATTTTTCTCTCTAATCATTGCTCAATTTTGTCAATAAAATGAATTAAAATATAAATATTTTGAATATTGCTCTCCTTCTTGTTGAATATAACAGGTAATTCATAACAAAAATATGTTAATTATACGTCAAGAAAAATTACCTTATACATATTTTAGATATTACTTGCGTCTCTTGCGCAGACACAGATATAAAAGATTTGGTAAACCCATTTGACATTACTATTGCAAATTTCAAACAAATGTATAGATTGGATCAGCAATGGACAATCAATTTTATTTGTAATATAGAACCATTTTATAATCCATCCAATTCAACAATTCCATTGCATATTAAAGTATTCCATTTATATTTAAATATATCGGATGATTAAATAAAAATGGCATCAAATACTGCCAAGGCATATTTTTCGTATGTCATAATTGACAATGACACATGTCACCGATTGTTCATGGATGATTGTAGATGATGAAGATGTAAATGAAGATCTTGTTTCATAATTCGCAGACAAGACCATTTTTCTTAAAATTTGTAATGAAAACTCACCACATGGTTATATTTGATAAGTAAATAAATAATACAAAAAAAAACAACTGTCATATTCAATCTTTAGATACTGTATTAGAAATAAGTTAGGCACTGACCGTAAAATATGACGTCAATCGTAAAGTTAATCTGTAACGTTCATTGATACAGATTTCTGCATAGAATTGCATTTATCGTAAATCTGTAACTTGACTTGTTACGATTTTCTCGTACACTACAGTTTCAAACTTAACTTGTTTACATTTTTCGCAGGCGCACTGAAATTTGTCACAAACTTGTCAGAAATGACCACTTGGACAAACCTATTATTGTGTATTGGTTCATAAAAGTCTACGTTTCGACTCAAATTGAGCCTTCCCCAGAACCTCAAACCAAAACAGATAAAATTTTAAACAAACTTGAGGTTTACATGTGTTGACTGCCAGCTTATTTTCCATAAAACAATGTATTTATTTTCAAATTATATGTCAAACACTGACTATATTATGTGAATTTCATTTGGTCTTAAGGAAGGCTCAATCTGAGCCGAAACGTCGACTTTTATGTATCAATACACATAATAATACCAAAATGACTGGTGTACTCATTATTTTTTCCTTTTCAATTCCAATTGACAGTCAAGATTCATTTATAAAAAAAATTAGTAAAGCCGGATTTACGCAGCCATTTACATTTAACAGTTAAAAGTATGTAACATAATGCATCCATTCATGCAACATTCTAATTTACATTTTCATTTATCTTTCATTTTCATAATTTATAATGACGAATTCATGCAGGCATTTTCATTTAATTTAATTTAAATTAATCTTTTTTAAATGTGTCATTCATGGAACACTACTATAAATTAAATGAAAATGAATGCATGCACCAAAGCACGTCATGTATCACATTTAATGCCGAATTCATGCAGCCATTTTCATTTACATTTAATTTAAATTTATTTTAATTTAAAAAATAAATACATGTTATCAAATGTAAGCATTCATGCAATCATTTAATTTATATTCTCATTTCATTTTCATTTAATTTAATTTATAAGATAACCAACTTTTATCTTTTAAATGAAAATGAAAAATTTTGACGTTTGTGATTGAAAAGGTTATATTTTAAATCATTGAAAATTTAAATTCTTTGCTATAATATGAATAAGTTTGATGGTTTGACTTAAGTAGAACTGATCAGAAATGAGAAAATACAATTTTCTGTTCGTAAAAAAGAAATTTTATTCAAAAATAAAGAAGCTCTGATGATCATGATGTAGTAACATAGATTTCAAAAAATTGTTGAAGAAATATTTTCTCTGTGGAATCTGTTTGTTGAACAAACGACTTTACTGGGTCGTCTTTTCTTCATTTTAAAATAATAAAATGATATGATGAATATATAATCATTTGTCACAAATCAAGATCACTATTTAAAAAACTCCATGCTTGCAAAACATGAATCGCACAACTATATTTGTATTTATTTATACTAATATTTGAAATTAACAGACTTAAATGTGACACATGACGTATATTCATTTTCATTTATTTTAATATTGTAGTGTTCCATGAATGATACATTTAAAAAAGAAAAATTTAAATTAAATTAAATGAAAATGAAAATGGCTGCATGAATTCGGCATAAGTCTGTTAATCTTAAATATTGGAATAACAAATACACAAATAGTTACACGATTTCTTCTTTGCAAGCATGGAGTTTTTTAAATAGTGATCATGATCATATACAAGTGATTGTGTTCTATCATATCATTTTATTATTTAAAAATGAAGAAACGAAGACCCAATTAGAATCCGGAGAGAAAATATTTCTTTAATAATCTTTTGAAATCTATGTTACTACATCATGATCATAAGAGCTTCTTTATTTTTGAATAAAATTTCTTTTTCATCGGACAGAAAATAACGTCTCATAATTTTAGAAGGTGATCGAGTAAGTCTGTTTGTTTTTATTTAACACCATGTTTACACTTGTTTTGTATCATATTTATAAATCATTTTTTACTTAAACGTCAAATGTGTCCATAATGGCTAGATAAAAAGTGGAATTTGGCGATGCTGAATTGCCTGAAAATATTTGGAACGTAGCAGGTGAAGCTCTGAACATCTTAATTTCGTTGGTATTAATAAATAGCGTTATATTATCATTGTGTTTTATTTTCATTTTCTTGACTGTTTTGAGAGGTCAGTAAGGTAATAAATAGAGTTATGGCATACTTACCCTGCCTACTTTTGTGCATGTAAACATAGGTTTAATCTCCTAAATTCGGTAAAATATTTGTATTCATTGTTATAGTTATTTACATTACAAGCAAGGTAATAGTTATTTGTATCACTAGGTTGGAAACTGTTATTTTGCGAGTGCGAGTTTATTTTTATAGGACAAGCCGTATGCGAGTCCTACAAATATGAGCACTCGCAAAATAGTTTCCAACAGAGGGATACACAAGATTTTTCGCGCCAACATTTATGTAAATTTAATAAATAAATTTAATTTATTACACATTTTTAATGACAGGGAATTTTTTATGTTGGTAACATCACAATATTTGAATGTCAATTCTGTCTATATTTTCCAATATCAACCAAAAAAATAAACATATTTTTATTTGGATTTTGCAGTGCAAATTCAATTAGAATTACTTACAAATATGTTTAAAATCCAGAATTATTCTGTTTTCTTGAATTGAAAATACTCAATTGTAGATATATTGACATAATATTTTTAAGTCAATGTAATACTTTGACATTTCTAGCGTCAGAAGTTAGCTAAAACTAGTGAAGTGATGCCAACATGTAACCATAAAAAGTTATCAATTTTTGTCGAACTAGTTCGGCAATAACATGATTTCCGACCGCTTTAGAGTTATGTAATTGTGTAAATGTCGGATGGCGGCACGAAAAACAGTTACCTTGCGTGTATTGTACAACATTTTACTTGTTACTCATTTGTATATCAAATTAAAATTATAACTAAGTCCTGTCAGTTACATACAACTGTTCTGTCAAAAATTATTTTAAATGATTTCGCATAAGCCTTGTAAGCATTACTGTGGCAACGAGCACTGTTTACCTTGTTTACTAACAAAATTTTTACGATGCAGCTGTCAATTAGTAACTTGTAAAGATTCATTTTCAAAGACAATCGGCCCAATTCTCTAACTCAGTTGTTAACTTTTAACCACTTGCTAATATTTTTGACAAATAGAAACAAATTTTACAAGTGACAGTTTGATTTTTTCTTGTGTGATAAGAATTTTCATTGGTTAAAATCTTAAGCAAGTGGTTTAAAAATATCAACTGAGTTAGAGAATTGGGCCGAATAGAGGGCTTGGGTAAATGGTGTTTACAAATGAGTAACAAGCAAAATTCCAAATAGTTGACAACCAAACTTTGAAGGGATTATAAATATTATTTGTTTTGAAAACCATTATTTTCTGAATGAGTGTATCACATCTTCAATTTTATTTAATTTGCTATTCATCTTAAAAAATCTTTTGATTATTATTAAATTTATTAATAATTTTCATATTGTAGTAAATACTTTGCTTTTCTATTTTTGAAATTGAATATAATTGCATATTTGGTTGTAGACTGTGGAAGGACTCCAAGAAGGTCTAATGTCCGCAGCAACAGAATCCGAACCAGTGGTCACTCGCTATAAAGAAATCTACATCCGTGTGTTAAAGACATTACAAGATCATCGTGCATTTGGACAACTGTGGACCAACAAACACGTGACCCGTTACATGACTGAGTGTCGAGACGATTTGCGCTACTGCTTGGAAGCCGTGGACGCTCTAGTCCGAGCTCAGCTCGTCAACCTGGCTCAGTACGACGTAGCTCTCGCACAGTTGATGGAAAACGGTGCCAACTACATGGCTGTCAGCTTAGCCATGCAGTTAGTTCAACTCTACTTAGTCGAAGAACGAAACAATACGTATGTCACTGAAGCAGACTTCTGTAACATTGTGGAAATGTTAGCTAGAATTGCTACACATTCACGACAACCTCCTGAAGGACTTGTTACACTCATTGAAGTTTTAAAACAGAATCATGATCAATCTGCTTTTATGGGTGATCGGGCTGCTACCGGCCCTACAGTCCATATTCACAATGGAATACTTCAAGTGCGCGCTCGAGATTATGATGATCCCCCTGGACTTGTAGAAAAAACTGATTATCTTCTCCGAGAATGGATCACTTTGTATCATACCCAAGCTTCTGGACGAGACTCAACTAAAGCTTTCGGAATATTTGTTCATCAGATGAACGTTCAAGGGATTTTGAAAACCGATGATCTTATTACAAGATTTTTCAGACTGTCCACTCAACTTTGCGTGGAAGCAGTTTACAGAAATATCCAAGACCAAACGGTTTCTGCAAATGTTATGCGAGCCAAGTGTTTCCATACACTGGACGCGTTTGTGAGGCTTATCGCTCTGTTAGTGAAACATTCAGGCGATACGAATAACTCTTCAACGAAGATTCATCTTCTGAATAAAGTGTTGGGCATCGTGGCTGGTTGTCTGTTACAAGATCATGAAAATCGTATTACTGAATTCAATCAGTTGCCTTATCACAGAATATTTATCATGTTATTTTTAGAGTTGAACACTCCGGAACCAGTGCTAGAAGCAATTAATTTCCAAGTGTTGACAGCGTTCTGTCATACATTGCACATTTTACGTCCTGCTAAAGCCAGTGGCTTTTGTTACGCTTGGTTAGAGTTAGTATCACATCGAGTTTTTATTGGTAGAATGTTGGCTATAACTCCTCAACAGAAAGGCTGGGGAATGTATGCTCAGCTTCTTATTGATTTGTTCAAGTACTTGGCACCGTATTTACGAAACGCGGAATTGGCGAAACCAGTCACTTTATTATATCGAGGGACATTGAGAGTTCTTTTAGTTTTATTGCACGATTTTCCTGAGTTTTTATGTGATTATCATTATGGATTTTGTGATGTGATTCCTCCAAATTGTATTCAAATGCGTAATTTGATTCTTTCCGCGTTTCCAAGGAACATGCGGCTTCCGGATCCTTTCACGCCTAATTTGAAAGTTGATATGCTTCAGGAAATAACTTTGGCGCCGAGAGTTCTCACTAACTTTGCGTCTATGATTCAACCTCTGACTTTTAAGAAGGATCTTGACTCTTATTTGAAAGCCAGAGCTCCTGTTACATTCTTATCGGAACTTCGCAGTAATTTACAAATCTCTAACGAGCCTGGAATGCGGTACAATATTCAGTTGATGAATGCACTTGTTTTGTACGTTGGTACTCAGGCTATCGCCCACATTCGGGGGAAAAGTCTCACGCCCAATATGTCAACCATCGCACATAGTTCGCATATGGACATTTTCCAGAATTTAGCCGTGGACTTGGACACAGAAGGCAGATATCTCTTCTTGAATGCAATAGCAAATCAGTTGCGGTATCCCAATAGTCACACGCACTATTTCTCTTGTACGTTGTTGTATCTATTTGCTGAAGCAAACACCGAGGCTATTCAAGAACAAATCACGCGTGTTTTGCTAGAAAGATTAATTGTTAACCGACCTCACCCATGGGGACTTTTAATCACTTTCATTGAATTGATCAAGAATCCCACGTACAAGTTCTGGAATCATGAATTTGTCCACTGCGCTCCTGAAATTGAAAAGTAATACTGCATTTTTTCGGAATATTAGGGAGACTGGTAATTAATATTCTGGTTTTGTTGCAGGTTATTTGAATCAGTGGCTAGATCGTGTATGGTTCAGAAGACAACGATACATTCGCAAGAGAACGATCTACCCGAGTGATAAAAGCTTTTCATTCGTTCTGTACATAGACCATAGAGTAACTATTGGGACATTTTTAGATATAAGCATTGTTTTTGGGTACATGATTTTTTTTGTCGCTTGGTATATACATTTTTGTTATTATTATTATTTTATTAAATCCCAAAAACGTTTACAAACTGTATATGTGTAAAGTCAAAACTCATATAATTACCATATTTTCATATTAGATAAATAAGTGTATGTAATAAAAGATATATAAATTTTGGTATTTATGTAAGATGTACTGTAAACTGTAGTAGTATAAATTCTTTTGAGCATAGTAATTAGTTTCATTTCAACACTGAACATTGTGTAGGGTTCCAGTTTTCATAATCGTCCAAAATAAAATCGGATAAGAAAATGAAGTCTGGTATAATTACTACAGCATTTTAATCAATAGTTATATCACGAGTGCTAAGAATTTAATCGATTAAATTTGACATGTCTAGCTTATGCAATAGTATATTACGTACCGTGAACTGATTAAGTGATAGTTTTTAGGTCGAGAATGTAGTTTGGGATGTCGAGACCCGTAGGGTCGAGATTTCCTAAACATTCGAGGCTTAAAAAATCACTTACAGTTCGAGGTTAGTAAGTTATTTTTTGCAATACCTGCGTAAATATAAGAAAAGGAAAAAATAGGTATCAAAATTAACAGCTGTCAGATTGAGGTTAAAAATAAAATTTGAATGATTTATATTTACTTACCGTCCACCATGAACGGTAAGTTTCACTTACCATCCATCGTGGACGGTAAGTAAATGATGTAACCATGAAAACCAATTGTGCAATAAAAGTTCCACTTACTGTGTTTAAATTTTATTATTAATGAGTAACTTACAGAACAGGTAATGCAAAAAAAATATTGCTTAAAAAGTGTTTGAGTACATAATAATTTGAAATTTTATCTTAAATTATTATGTACGATAACACTTTTTTAAAAGCAAAATTTTATAAATAAGCTAGACATCAAATTTAATCGATTCAATTCTTTAGCACGAGGGGTACATGTCAAGATTATTTCATGAATTCATAGCATAAACTTTAATTTTTGGCGATGAAATTGTACTAAAACGTTGATTTTGACACATTTTCACATAAATAAATCGGTACATACCGGGAGTTTTTTTTATCAGTATACATAGGGATGCGCCATTACCATAGTTACAGTCAAAATGATTGACAGCAATGTATTAAAGCGTTTTTTTTATGAGTGCACATAGGGATAACTTACCGTTATTAAAAATAATAATTCCTATCAATTCAATGTAATTTATTAAGTACTAAAGCAATTAAAACAAATTTCTTATTTGTTTAAACTTGCATTGTTTGTTTCAATATGATTAACTATTATTGATAATCAATATAAATTATCCCTATGTTCACTCTTAAAAAAAACGCGGTAATACATTGCTTTAACTGTAACTATGGTAATGATACATCCCTATGTATACTGATAAAAAAAACTCCCGGTACATAAGCAAAGGCACCATAAAATTTTGTTGTTATAGTGTAACTATAGCAAATTGATTGCTTTTCTTATTACTTGTCAAATAAATGTCAAAAATTTGTAAATAAAAATAGCTTGAATTGAATAATTCAGCATGTTTAAAGACATAGAATACCAGTAAAGGTAAAGAACATGTAAGTATCTTGCTTCTGCAACTAATTATCCAACTAAATATGCCTTCAAAATATTCAAAATTTGCATATGAAAGCTAGCTTCAATTTAATCGCGAATAAACAGCATGGTGCTGTATAATCACTTATCTAAAATGTACAACAATGGAAAATGAGACATTCTGATTGGTCAAGTTTGTAATGAGTGAAATAATCAATAGTTATATCACTTATATCACGAGTGCTAAGAATTTAATCGATTAAATTTGACATGTCTAGCTTATGCATCAAATTTTGCTTAAAAAGTGTTTGAGTACATACATTTTGAAAGCAAAATTTTGTAAATAAGCTAGACATCAAATTTAATAGATTCAATTCTTTAGCACGAGGGGTACATGTCAAGATTATTTCATGAATTCATAGTATAAACTTTAATTTTTGGCCATGAAATTGTACTAAAACGTTGATTTTGACACATTTTCACATAAATAAATCGGTACATACATAAGCAAAAGGCACCATAAAATTTTATTGCTATAGTGTAACTATTGATTGTTTTTCTTTTTGTCAAATAAATGTCAAAAATTTGTAAATAAAAATAGCTTGAAATGAATAATTCAGCATGTTTAAAGACATAGAATACCAGTAAAGGTAAAAAACATGTATCTTGCTTCTGCAACTAATTGTCCGGCTAAATATGCCTTCAAAATGTTCAAAATTTGCATATAAAAGGTAGCTTCAATTTAATCGCGATTAAACAGCATGCTGCTGTTAATTCACTTATCTAAAATGTACAACAATAGAAAATGAAACATTCCGATTGGTCAAATTTGTAATGAATGAAATAATCAAATTTATTTTCTATGTATTCCATTACCATTGGTTTCTCACAAATTTAAAATGTAAGAGCATGAAAGTTTTAATTTTATTACATTAATTTTTCTCTGTAGATCGATAAACACAGATGCGTATTACTATCACGGACGCATGTTGGTTGTTTAGTTTATAATCTGTGGTTAGCTGACTAATATATTTTCTTAGATCATAGAGCAGAGAACTAGATGTAAGGAACTTTCTGATTTCAGGTTATTCTGTTTCCGTTTCATGTCTTCAATTGAAATTTGGGTAGTATGAAACTTGAAATAGTTATTTATGTATCTAGAATGAAAAGTGAAACTATAAGGTACTAGTAATTTAGGACCTCAAAGTTACTTTTCGTTCGAAGTACATACAAAATTTTATTTCATACTGGTTACTAAAGTTGTTAAATTGTATTAACAGAAATTTTAAAAAAGAAAAAAGTTCCGAATAAATGAAATATGTCGCATCGAAATCATAGCTCAATTCTACGACCACTTAGAAATCTACTCATTGTATGTTTGTTGTTGCTAGGGATATGAGGTACATTGCAAGCATCGAGCGAAATGAATTTGTTTTGTGAGTATTTCAATACAGGTCAGCTCATTTAAGTACAGGTGCCATTGCTAGGATACTTATTTAGAATTGTCAAATATTAGAATGATGAAAGCGAGACAATTTTTTATTAATATTAAATGAATTAGGTAATAATATCGTGGTCGTAGTAAAAGTATAATGTACAACTCGCATGGAATGTCCATTTCATAGTCGTATGATTTGCAGCATTCGCCTTCGGCTCATGCTACAAATTTTCATACTCGTAGGAAATCGCGAAATCAGCATTTCGCAGCCGCGGCTGTCGTTATGGTACCAGCCGCGTAATCCAAAATGATTGTTTTTTAATTTTTACCCTATTTCGCCGCCGTGGTTAAGGTCAAACATACGCGTCGAAAGAACGAACCCTTTATTTTTTTAAAAAACAGCAAATTCTGTATTCTTTATTTATTTTCATGTTCTTTATGGTCCAACAACCTCCATTCGTCAAAATATCATGGATTTTTTACAGTGACTTGTACATTGCAATTTCAGATGAAGAACATTATTTCGTTGGGTTCGTTCACTCCCAGGAATTTTGTTTTGCAAATTCAAATTTCAATAAATTATTTCTTACAATTATTCTTATCGAAAAACAAAACAATTATTACTGTGAAGTCTTTGAACAGTCTAGTATTTATATATGTGGATGAAAAGGATAACTGAAACATCCAACTATAAAAAAATATTCGTTGAAGTCTAGTTGGTCAAAAATTCAGAATTTTGATACTGAATTTCTAATTCCCATGAACGACGACAGTATAATTCGTATATTTATAAATATAATCGTCTATAACATACTAAAATTAATTTACATTTGAATTTACAGTTTTTGAGAAACAAATAAAAATATACCAAAAAGTGTGTTTTTTGATATATTTTTATTTGTTTCTCAAAAACTGTAAATTCAAATGTAAATTAATTTTAGTATGTTATAGACGATTATATTTATAAATATACACATTATTTGCATTACTGTAGTCGTTCATGGGAATGTGTGGCATATATTTGACTACTTTGAAAATTATGTTCATGTATTATATGTAAACAAAATTTGCTTTTTAAAATTTATTACAAAACTTTGGACTTTTATCTACAAACGTAGGTATAAAACATTATATGTTTCATTTATTATAATAATGATATATTGTTTCAAAAAAGTCATGTTCATATTGAGCTATATTCAGCCCGTATTTGCCCGGATGGTTCACCTTAAGTAATAATTGTTTTGTTTTTCGATAAGAATAATTGTAAGAAATAATTTATTGAAATTTGAATTTGCAAAACAAAATTCATGGGAGTGAACGAACCCAACGAAATTATGTTCTTCATCTGAAATTGCAATGTACAAGTCACTGTAAAAAATCCATGATATTTTGACGAATGGAGGTTGTTGGACCATAAAGAACATGAAAATAAATAAAGAATACAGAATTTGCTGTTTTTTAAAAAAATAAAGGGTTCGTTCTTTCGACGCGTATGTTTGACCTTAATGGAAAAGGACGCGAAATAAAAAACAATCATTTTGTCACTTGAGAATTGACATTATTTTTTCAAAAATAATTTTTTGTTTATCAATGTCAATCTCATATTTTTTTGTACCCTCCGCGGCTGTTATGGTGGCAGCGAAATAGGGTACAAAACAATCATAGTGACCTCCATTCGATGGAGGTCACTGATTTCTGACAACAGAGAACTAACCTCAAATTTGTGATGCAAAATATGCTTATTTTCTGTGGTAATAGTTTTGTGTAAGATGTCTTCAACAACAGAAGTAAAATATGCTTTAAGGAAAATAGAATTTCCAACATGTGCAAAGGAAGCATTAATTAAAATAGGTAAAATCATTTATTAATGACGTTCGTTAACAAACTAATGATATTTATTATAACCATTTCAGAACAGTTTTTAATTAGTCGAAATTCCAGTATTAAACACATGGACTTAGCAATGGATTTAATGGCTGAATTTGTATTTTCTGAAATTGATCGTCGTGGAAATCGCAAATCTACAGGATTATCTTCATTACAAGAACTACAGTTGTTACAAGTTCTTTGTGAATATTTTTCTGGACCTGGCACAGAACAGAATAAAAACACAGTATTTTTATCCTTATTTGGTGGTAATAGTCTTTCACTGAGAATTAAAATACTGTGCAAGCTGGTGTCAATGGCTGTGTGCGTCTCATCAGCAGCTGTTCTTCACGCAGCTGGAATCTGGATGCAGCAACTAGGAAATACATCTGCACATAGTTTGCAGTTAGCTAAATCTCTAGTTCATGATTATTTTATTTTTACTCCAACTGCAGTTACTCGATTAAGAACTTTACCCAATTTAGCGCCCCAGTTTACTGCAAACTTTTTAACTGCTGTTGCTGAAATATATTTGACAGAAAAACGTAACAGTTTTACTTCGCCACCCGCAAATTTGTTGGAAACTATTGCTCAATGGGTATGAATAAACATAAACAAACCAAGTGGAGGTGCTATTTTGGACGCTTGCTTTAAATATGTTTCATTGTCTTTAAACATCCTTTTGTACTTATTTTTTTAATCTCAATGGGGTCGTTCGCCATTTTTTTATTTTATTTTATGAAACTTTATCTATATTAAAGACTATCTACACTTTTTAAAAGTCTTAATTGTTATTCATTAAACCACACTGATTTTTTTTAAATGTTGTGACGTCATAGTAGAGGTGTTGATGGATCTAAAACAGTACAGATTGTAAATAATTGTAGTCATATATTTTTTTACTTATTTTATTATTATTATTACAATAAAATAGAACATTTATGTAACAAAAATTAAATAAATCTGTACTGTTTTAGATCCAGCAACACCTCTACTATGACGTCACAACATTTAAAAAAAATCATTGTGGCTTAATGAATAACAATTAAGACTTTTTAAAAGTGTAGATAGTCTTCAATGTAGATAAAGTTTTATAAAAAAAATATTTATAAAATGGTGAAAGACCCCATTAATGTCATTATATGCTGATAACTTGTCTAGTAATTATTGGTTAATTTTGATTTTTCACACATTTCCCGGATAGCATTTTTTTCTTGGCTAAACTGTAAAGGGTATAGCTGGATAAACATACAAAATCTGCTCCCAGTGATTTTTAAACATCCATACGGCTGATGGATTTCGATTTAAAAATAAAAATTTTCCTGATTATTTTTTGACGTTTATTTAAACCAATCAAATGCTTTAGTGTATGTCACGTGTCTGCGTTTTAACCAATCCTGTCGTTATTATACTGAGAATAATGCTTTTGTGATTATTCCCGGCAATTTTCTCTGCAGCTTTTTTGTTTTTGTTGACAGATGTCAGATGTCAGATAGTTATCAACACAAGGAAAAATGAGTCAAAAAGATAGATTTTGTGACGTGCCTGATGATGACATAAAAAAATAATCTAATTAAATATAACTCGAGAGTTCGATAAATTAGAAAATAATTCTCCAGTATCTTTCTCAAACTTGTCGCCATTTGGCAATAGCCACTCAAGCCCTACGGGCTTTTGTGGCTATTGCCTGGCAACAAGTTTTCGAAAGATCTGTCAAATTATTCTCAGTAATAATATAACAAGAGGGTGAGAATAAATTGAAAATAATTTGACAGATCTTTCGAAAACTTGTTGCCAGGCAATAGCCACGAAAGCCCGTAGGGCTTGAGTGGCTATTGCCAAATGGCGACAAGTTTTCGAAAGATACTGGAGAATTATTTTCTAATTTATCGAACTCTCGAGTTATATTTAATTAGATTATTTTTTGATTTCACTATCAGGCACATCACTAAATCTATCTTCTTTGCTCATTTTTACTTGTGTTGATGATACCTATCTGACATCTGACATCTGTCAACAAAAACAAAAAAGCTACAGAGAAAATTGCCGGGAATTATCTCAAGAGCATTATTCTCAGTATAATAATGACAGGATTGGTTAAAACGCAGACACGTGACATACAATAAAGCATTTGATTGGTTTAAATAAACGTCAAAAAATAATCAATTTATTCTCACCCTCTTGTTATATTATTACTGAATATTTTTTTAACAAGAATTTTTTTAGTAATAATACTCAATAAGAGACGTTAACACGTAATTTTTTTTACTTTTTTTTTAAATTTAAAGTTTTAGTCTATTTTTAAATCTGTTCCTTTAGGGTGTCACTCACGATTTTTTCACTGAATACTCCTTTCTTACTCTTCTTTACTGAATAAAATTTTCAACTTGATCCAGTTGGTGCAACATAGTAAAAAAAAAAATCGATTTTACTATTACACTCCAATATATAAAAATCACACCAAATATTCTAAAACTACAAGTAAAATCGCAGCACATTAACTTAAAAACATACCATTGTTTCATTGAATAATCAACCAGATACGAATAAAAGCTCTGGCATTAGCTGATATTGTTGTGATTGTGGTAACGGTAGGCGCATGTGGTTTTTTGAAAATCCCGTGCAGATTTTGTATGCTTATCCGGCTTTACCCTTTTGTATTTAACGATTTATTATTACATAGTTATTATTTTACAGGTTTCAGATAATTATAAACTGTGCTCAGCTGCCCAAAACAATTATTCATCTTTACCTAGTGGTGCAATACAAATGGCAGCGGTTACACCCCTGGCAGGTTTGCTAAAATGGTGTATCTTAGCTCCAGTTCAGTTGATTACAAATACCAATCAAAATGTATCAATTAAACGTGAAAGTTGTCAGCTGTTGTATGGCCAGTTACATTTAGCACTTCTAGAAAGTTTACAGGAGGCTGGGCCTGGCGCGGGGCCCCCTACAGCAGTTTGTGCACAACACCTTGTTAACGTAATTCCGCCGCTACAGACACAGATTGGGGAGTTGCTGAGACAAGGAAAATCCGTTCGAAACGAACCTTCTCTTTCGGTAAATATCTTACAGGCAGATTCATAAAAGGGATTAGCGCTAACTCCATTTTTATTTTTACTCCTAACTTTAATTTCCATTCTCAGAATATAATTATTTTAACTAAGGTTGTAACAGAGCTGGGAAAGATACTTTTAATAAATATCTAGATACTTACATAAATTTGTTAAAGATACTTGAGTATCTAGATACTTTTTATTCTGAGTATCTTAAGATACAAATATTTCTTAAAAGTATCTAATATAAATACTTAAGATATTTTTAAATATTTTAGATACTTTCTAATATCTTAGATACTTTTAGATGTTTTAGATACTTTTAAATATCTTAAATACTTTAAAATATCTTAGGTACATTTAAGAAATATCTGAGTAAATTTTAAATATATACCGTGTGTCTGTCTTAAAGGTGTACATAGGAGATTAACATGGGAAATCAGTTTTTTTGCGTGCTGTTGCTCGGTGTTCTATCGGACAACAATGATTGTAGTACCAATCAAAAGATATCATTTTTCTGAATCAAACGATGTGAAATACACTACTATTTAGTAGTAATTTGGTTCCGTAAATTAATTTTTAAATTTTGAGAATTCTCCGGTTTATTCAATTTTTATCGTAAATAAATATAGTCATCCATGACTGTTTTGTTTTGATTTCTGTCAAGCTATTTATTTGACGTTTCTGACTTTTGGACTTGTTTAAGACAATTTGTAAAAATGTGGTTAGTTATACTACTGAAGAGCGTATTTTTATAGTAAAACTACTTTTTGGAGGAAATAGTTAGCTCAGAGTGCGAGAATCTATTTTCTATTAAGTTTATGAATCGACCGAATCCAAGTGCAACCACAAATGCCAGTATCCATGAAAAATACACGTGAGCTTAGTAATTGCAATTTAGCAAGAGCAGAAGAACGTGCTTTATTGGAAGAAAGGGTTTTAGGAATGATAAATGTAGATCCTTCGTATAGCACTAGATTTTTTGGAAATGAATTGGGTGTACATCGTTCATATTTTGAAAAAAAAAGTTCTTATTATTCCTAGAAAATGCACTGCAATCAAGAACTTCTTTCATTTGACGAAGAAAGTGCAACAGTATTTTGTGAAGATATACAAAACAGCTAATAAAAATGAAATTTTTTGTCATCGATTTAAAAAACTTAATTCTTAATAAATTAATATTATTTAAAAACTGGTTTTTAGACTTTAATTTATTTAATAAAATCTTTACGTAAAAGTTATAATAATACTCTTGTCATTACTGTAAATAACCATATTTTACAAATTGACAGAAACGTCAAATAAATCACTTAAAAGAAATCAAAACAAAACAGTCATAGGTAACTACATTTATTTTCGATAAAGGCTGAATAAATCGGAGGATTTTCAAAAATTTAAAAATTAATTTACGGAACCAAATTACTACTAAATTGTAATGTATTTTACATAATTTGATTCAGAAAAATGATATCTTTCGATTGGTACTACAATCATTGTTGTCCGATAGAACACCGAGCAACAGCGCGCAAAAAACTGATTTCCCATGTTAATCTCCTATGTACACCTTTAAGACAGACACACTGTATATACCGTGTGTCCCACGTAAATGTTGGCATAGGCAGTTAACATGTAAAATCAGTTTTATGTAAATAAAAAGTGTCCGGCAAAAAATGATGCATCCAAATTTTATATCACAATACTGCCAATATCCCTACATCTTATTTATTACAGATTAATTTATTTTGATACCGCAATTTAATGAAATTAATAATAATTCCTAATTTCCGCCTACTCTTTGTATTGCTACTGACGTATAGTACCTGCAATTTGTTTTATATATTTTAATCTGTCACTGTCATCATGAATACATTAAATGTCGAGAACCGTGTAAATATTATTAGATTGTATTATGGGGGCGCAGTGCAAGACAAATATCTGAATACATCACAGGAATGAACGCTGAATGGTTTCCATCGTCCATCGCCAGAAATTGACAGTGACAGATTAAAATATTTAAAACAAATTGCAGGCACTATACGTCAGTAGCAATAAAAAGAGGAGGCGAAAATTAGGAATTATTGTTATTAATTACATTAAATTGCGGTATCAAAATAAATTAATCTGTATTAAATAAGATGTAGGGATATTGGCAGTATTGTGATATAATATTTGGATGCATAACTTTTTGCCGGACACTTTTTATTTACAAAAAACTGATTTTACATGTTAACTGCCTATGCCAACATTTACGTGGGACACACGGTATACTAACTGTAAGCTTAAACATTAAAAAATATATCAGATATTTCAAAATATTTCACTGGCACATGTCTTAAATATTTGCAATAAGATACTTTTTTTTTTAATAAAAGGTACTTTTTATACAAAAGATACTTTTTTTAAGATAAAAGATACTTTATAAGATGAAATATACTTTTTGAGATAAAAGATACACATACTTTTAAAAAGTATTTAAATAAAAGATACATTTTACATAAAATAGAAAGTATCTAAGATAAAGTATCTTAGATACTGTCGAATATCTTTTTATGTAAGATACTCCCAGCTCTGGGTTGTAACCAAAATTGGTTAGCATAAAATTTGAAACATTTTGATAATATAATTAATTTAGAAACGAAGTTATAGATGATGAAAAAATGGAGTTAACGCTAATCTATTTCATGAATCTGCATGTTAAACATTAATATTGATTTAAATTAATGTAATCAAAATGAATTGTTTAGTTATCTCTTGACCGTTTGGCACAAGCGACGCAAGTTGCGCTGGCGACCCGCTGTATTTATGGAAATATTCAAGATTTATTGAATCAATTGGATCAACTTCCGGAAAACAGACTTCTTAAAATAGTTATTAATACACACAAGCAAATAGTTTTGTAATATATATTTTATATAAAATACAATAAAAAAATTACTTCAAAATGGTTTAAATTTTCTCGCCTGTTTTAAAGAATTTATCTTCTTCTTGTCTTCTTCAAATTTTTGCCTCAAATTTGCCAAATGTTTCTTCTTCGAATCTCGAATTTGGAAAGTATAAAAATTTTGTAATTCCTTTTTCTGTCGTCGTTTTTCAATTTTTTCTTTTATTTTTCTATTTACAGATTCTTTTCTCGCAAATCCCGGATTGCGACTTTGTTTTGTTACTGTAGTCCATCCTTCATCATCTTCCTCTCCTGCTGCTTTATCTTCTTCCTTTTTCTCTTTCATTCTCTTGTCATAATCTGCCATATAGTCATTTATTTGCTTTTCTAATACTTTGGGATCAATTTTGTTTTGATTATATTCTTTTACCCACTTTTTTAAGCCACATATTATTGGTTCTTCTGGTGTTGATAAAGGCTCCAATCTTGTTAACTTTAAAGCATTCAACAAACCTTTAGGAGTTGTAAATATAACATAAGCAATTCTGAATTCTGTAATATTCCTGGTTTCGTCACTGTTCACGTTCTTTTGAAATATCACATTACTTACGGGCCCTGCAGCTGTAAATATTCTTTTGAAACTCTCTTCTGTCGCATATGGAGGTACATTTACCACGAATAAGGTTCGTTCTGCAGGGGTTTCTGTAGACTGGTGTCGTACAATGTGCTCTTTAATGAAGATTTCATGATGTGCAGTACTTTTCGAAGAAAATTGCAAGGGTAGTACTGTAAACATATTTTTTTATACATGTTCTAATCGTTTGTACAATTCGTACTTACCACGAAATCCTTGAATTTGTTTGTTATTCATTTTGAGGTTATAATGTAAAATTTAACACATGACACGCAAATGAACCCCCTAAATTAATGTGCTACTAGTCGTAAGATGGCGGTAGGAGGCTAGACACGATACATGCAAATGGGTCGTTGGGCTACCGAATTACCAAGAGATAACGCTGATCACAATTAACGAAGATAACAGGGATTGTATGCTTCTGCCAAAAATTCAATAAGTGTTTTTCAATTTCCAATACTTCGAAACTTGTCTATTGGCAACGAAAATGAACTCGTATCCCTCTGGTGGCAAAATTATGAACTTGTCTAGTTAGTAACCATTTTGTAGCGTAGATGTTATACAGCAGGGGTGGGCAACCTACGGCCCGCGGGCCAAATCCGGCCCGCGTAAAGTTCCAATCCGGCCCGCGAGATCTAATGAGAAGAAATAATAAATATTTTCAAAAACACTATTTTTTAATTAGGTTAATACCTAACATAAACAGGAGAGATTAATAGCTTAAATTAGATAAATATAGCAGCATCTTTATTCATAATTTAGTACTAACTTCATAACATAGAAAGTCGTAATGCAGCAACTTTGGGTATTATAAGTGACAAAAATGTGTTTATTAATTACTACGGCCCGCGTACAAAATTTAAATCTTATTCTGGCCCCTGTTCTACAAAAGGTTGCCCACCCCTGTTATACAGTATTGTTATCGAGTTTATTTTGTGCTATTTTCTTGTATTTTGTATCTTATTTTTTATATATTCTTTCTCCTTTTCCATACCCTTCATTTTTCCTTACTGTTCTATAATATAATTTATCTGAAAATCTCTTAGTATGGATTTTAAATCCAAATTCAAAATGTACATCACAAACTGATTAGAAATTAAATACTTTAACTAGTTTACCAAATCTTAAAGTAGGTAATAATATTTATAGACTTGTCCTAATATAAAAATTTTAAAATTGTCGACTAAAGAGAAAATCATACCCCACACTTATTAAAATGAAACTAAACATTACTTATGCTGTACTAGCAGTTTTATTCAAATACAAGTATGTAGCTAGGGTAACATATAAAAATGTATTTTGTGATACAGTTGACAAGTTATATAATATATTTTCAACATAAATAGTTCCATGTATCTCATGAGGATTTGTAGTAAGAGCTCTGGTCTGCAAACATAACCCAAAAAGCTTGGACTTATATAAATTTAGCTCCACAACTCTACATAAAAATAACAAGCTACTATTAACTATTTCTGCCCCGTCGATAAAATTTCTGGTAGAATTCGTCGCCTCGAGAAGTCTAAATAGAGGAGAGTTCTTCCTTGTTCTTTTTTGGATGCTCTCTCTCTAATGTTTCAACTGCGCATACTCCGCGCCCCGGTGGATCCTGAGCACGTCTACGCAACAACGTATCTCAGCTGTATAGGGAAAATGGGACGATCTATGTCCGACTGCGCAACAAGGACCGCTAGAGAGAGAAAGTAGATCTAGTCTGGCCTTCCTTGCTTGTTTACATGTTTGACAGCTGTTTGAGTAGTGCTCTTTTACATTAAACGTGTTTATTGTAAAGATATATGTTATAATAATGTGTAGAAGATACTTTGTACCTAATTGTAAAAGTGGATATGATTCGAATAAAGAAAAGGTTTCCGTTTTGTCAGTGCCAAAACATGAGAATTTGTTAAATAAATGGCGAAAGGCTATACCGCGAAATGATCGTATACTTAGGAGAAAAGACTTTGTGAAAAACATTTTTCCAGTGATGACATTGTAAAAAAATTGTCCTGTGGTAGTACAAATACTCTAATATCGCCTAGCAAAGATTAATTTTAAATGATTGTAGTTTTTGAAAAATTATAAAATGCTGTTTTGTAACAATCCTATTAACAATTAGTTAAGATATCTGTTTGAAACACTAGTATGTATGATTTTATTGTTATGTTGTGATATTGAAATTATTTGTATTTTTCGTTTTATAATTTACAATAAGGTATTTGTCATTTATTATATAATTTTTTTTAATTGTATAATTTGTAGAGCTACTCTGTAATTTGGAGTCTCCGAGTTATAAAATCTTTGGGGGCTATGATTTGACGGCTGGTAACCGCACTTAATACGTAAAAATATATCACTTACCGAGATCAGTGTAAGCAGAGTGTCACACCCATAATGGGTAAAAGGCGTGACGATATTTTTTTTAAATTTTTATTAAAATAATAAAATATTTTATTTGTATATTTGAATTTTATTCTTCATGTTTCCATGAATGTACCTAATACTATTTGATAATAGTAACATACTATAACGCCACTATAAAATAATGTTGAATTTAAAATAAATAATTGTAAATAATTTCGTACATACAAATTCAAATTTGTAAGATGCAATATCCGTATAGATTTATTTTTTTATTGGTTTCATAATTAATTTTGGTTTTTAAATATAATGGCCGCTACCACGAGCTTTGTTTTTGGGTGTTTTAAGAGCAGTGTTTTAGGCTTGGTTTTATCGCTGTACAATATTTTAAAATTATTTTATAAAAAAATACTTCAAATAAAATTGGTAGATAATACATTTCTCTGTAACTTGTAACTATTTGAAGCATTTATAAAATAATTTTAAAACATTGTACAGCGATAAAACAAAGTCTAAAACACTGCTCTTAAAACACCCAAAAGCAGAGCTCGTGATACCAGCCAATATTTTTAAAAGCAAGTGTAGGAACATATATAATCTATAATATAAATTTTGATTCTCATTACAAATGAAAATATATTAGGATATTACTGAGTTAGTACCGTAAAAACTGTGCAATACACAGACTACATCTTTTTTCTCTGTCTCCGTGTTATCTCACTCCCACTAGGACAACTTTCGGCCCATCTCGTACGCATTCGTTTCCCCTCCTGTCTGTATTATACTTCGTGATCCTGAGTTTAGCGAGAGCAGAGGCGTCGATTGAGGTACTTTCCGTGGTTTAAATTATTCCTATTTGTACTTATGTTGTTATTTTGTAAGTTGGAGCAGTTTGATGCGAAAAAATCTTTAGATTATTAAAAACTGATTTTCAAAAATTTATAATAAAAAATTGTGTAGAACATTTTGGGCGAAATATTAATTTATTTACCCCAAAACATAGGAATATTTTAAAAATAGGGGAAGATTTGCATGAAATTGAAATTGTAAAAACAATTTGTGAAATGTATTTAAATATT
Organism: Poecilus cupreus; assembly: GCA_963942605.1. Classification (NCBI taxonomy): domain Eukaryota; kingdom Metazoa; phylum Arthropoda; class Insecta; order Coleoptera; family Carabidae; genus Poecilus; species Poecilus cupreus. The sequence continues at coordinate 13,333,414 of OZ012731.1, forward strand.
AGATGTAAATATTATGCAAAAAAGTAAACTTAAATTTACAAGGTAACAAAGCCACTTATACGATCAAAACTGACAAAATTATTTTTTCTTCAAAGGTCGTAAAAGTACGTTGTTATGTATTTGTATTCAACAAGCAGAAGTTCAATATTATCGCCGCCGGCGTAAAAGTGTATCCTTGGCAACACATTTACGCAGGCGGCGGACAAAGTAAAATATTATGAAAAAAAGTTAGGTTGTAATTCACTAATTTGATAGTTAAAAATGAAACAAATAAACAAAAATAACAAAACAGCAACTTGAAATGCTAGATAAGACAGAAAATTTTTTGAAGTTTTGAGCATTTTATAATATTTATAATTTTATTTTCTATGTTTGAAGAAAAAATAGCATGTGTTATTCGGAGTAAATGTGTCTTTGGGTGCTTCGCATGTAATGGGGTCTTTCACCATTTTTTTTTTATGAAACTTTATCTATATTGAAGACTATCTACACTTTTAAAAAGTCTTAATTATTATTCATTAAGCCACAATGATTTAAAAAAAAATGTTGTGACGTCATAGTAGAGGTGTTGCTGTATCTAAAACAGTACAGATTGTAAATAATTGTAGTCATATATTTTTTTACTTATTTTATTACTATTATTACAATAAAATAGAACATTTATGTAACAAAAATTATTTACATCTCTACTGTTTTAGATCCAGCAACACATCTACTATGACGTCACAACATTTTTTTAAAAATCATTGTGGCTTAATGAATAACAATTAAGTTTTTTAAAAGTGTAGATAGTCTTCAATATAGATAAAGTTGCATAAATATATATTAAAAAAAAATGGTGAAAGACCCCATTGTTCGACTCGCTTCGCTCGTCGTTCAAACTTACATGCTCAGCACCCAAAGTATCACATTTACTCCTAATGACACAATATACTATTAATTTTCTAATGTATAATATATTTTTAAAATAAATTTTACGTGTATAAATATATAAAAATTTAAGTAGTATTTATTTGTAAACATATATTTTTCTGTTGTGTACCTTAATTTCAAGATTTTTGATGAATCAAAATTGACAAATTAAATTTTATTTTCGAATGTATAAATTACTGAAAAACTGTAATTAATTTCTTTTTTATAATCACTGTTTCAATGTTAATTAAATTACAATCGTCAAATTACATTACATTAAAATATTTAAAACAAATTGCAAGCACTATACGTCAGTAGCAATAAAAGAGTAGGCGGAAAATTAGAAATTATTATTATTAATTTCATTAAATTGCGGTATCAAAATAAATTAATCTGTATTAAATAAGATGTAGGGATATTGGCAGTAGTGTGATATAAAATTTGGATGCATAATTTTTTACCGGACACTTTTTATTTTCAAAAAACTGATTTTTTCTACAATCGTTGCACAATATCGACATTGTTATTCCATTTTTGGTTAGGAAATGTTCAAAATTGTCGCTCTAGGGCGCTCTAGGGCGACAAAGTGACATATTGGTTCGGTGCACTTGTCGAGTTGTTGATCTCGGCTTCGCCTCGATCAACAATTTCTCGCCGCGTGCAACAAACAATGCTCTATCCGCACTTGATACGCAAATAACTATTACATGTTTACTGCCTATGCCAACATTTACGTGGGACACATGGTATAGAGAATACTATATTAATTTTAGGGAAAAAAAAATTTTTTTTTGGTCATCAAATTATGCACCCCGTGAAATTGAATTTCGCGTCTGTTGTTATGGTAACAGCCGCGAAATAGAGTAAAAAACAATAATTTTTACACTTGAGAATTGACATTATTTTTTCAAAACTAATTGTTTTGTTTATCAAATGTCAATCTCATAGCCACTTTCTACTTACAATAAAACTGTTTAAAATTTGTAATGAATATTATTTACGGTTGCACAAGAAATAGTGTGTAATAGTGTAATGTAGTGTGTCAATAGTATGAAACAGTATTTTTAAATGGAACATCCTATATATTTTTACAAAATTTTAAAGATCTTATGTTTCTCTTTAAATAAGTTCTTATTCACTGTAGTCCTAAAATGATCAGTACAGAAACTAATCACGTTTTTATATTTCAATAATCACACAGAAAATATGCCATAAAATTGTGTGTGAATGTTTAAACAATCAGATTAGTTGCTGTCAGCTCTTTAATAATTATTATTTACCATTTTCACTTAGTTTAACAACTTTTTTTTTATATATTGTTTAGTTTGTGGAACTAACGTTCAAATCGAACATTTTTTTATAAATTAATTTATTGTTTTTAATTTCATGGCATACTTTCGAGGTATGATTATTTATTAATAAAAACGTGAATAGCTTCTGTACTGATCATTTTAGGACTATAATGAATAAAAACTATTTGAAAGGGAAACAAAAGGTCTGTCAAATTTTGCAAAAATATATAGTGTTCAGTATAATAACCACATATCTCATTATTTACTCTTCATTCTGATTTTCTTTAGGGTTCTAATTTGGGCCCCCTTCTTTTTGTGTTATTTATTACCGATGTTAATAAGTGTTTGTAGTTCTTAAATTGCCTTTCTATATGCTGATAATTTGAAACTATTTAAAGTTATAAATACGCGTAATGACTTTTTTGCAATACCTGTTCTGTAAGTTACCCATTAATAACAAAATTTAAACACAGTAAGTGGAACTTTTATTGCACAATTGGTTTTCATGGTTACATCGTTTACTTACCGTTCACGGTGGATGGTAAATGAAACTTACCGTTCAAGGTGGACGGTAAGTAAATATATATCATTCAAATTTTATTTTTAACCTCAATCTGTCAGCTGTTAATTTTGATACCTATTTTTCTTTTTCTTATATTTACGCAGGTATTGTAAAAAATAACTTACTAACCTCGAACTGTAAGTGATTTTTTAGAACGCGAATGTTTAGGAAATCTCGACCCTACGGGTCACGACATCCCAAACTACATTCTCGACCTAAAAACTATCACTTACAGTTCACGGTACGTAATATACTATTTTCAACTTTACTAAATGTAAAATTATATCTTGTTTCTTGGGGTACAGACCTGCAATTGCTCCGTAGTAGATGAAGGGCCAGTGTCTAGGTAGAGTGAACTATCACAGAGATTTAGGAGTTGTATTTGATCCGAGATTCCTCTTTGATTTACATTATAAATGTTGCTTTTAAAATCTTAGGAGTTATAATACTCAACTCGCAATTATACTCAAATCAGGAAACTGACATGTAGCCCTAAGGGTTAGTTTATGAGTCTCGGTTAAATGCGCAGTTTACTAACCGAAGTATCTAATTAACCAAGGTATTTAATATGCTGTTAAATCGTTCTTCATATTTTATACCCGGTTGCACCAACGTTAGTTAAATTTTAAACTTTGTTTAAATAAATAAAAGCAAATCGAAGTTATATGTCATATGAAGTAATTTACATTGATGTCAAATATTAGATACGCTTTTATTTACTTAAACCAAGTTTAAAATTTAACTAACGTTGGTGCAACCAGGCATTAGACATTTTTGATACCTCAGTTAAATAACCACTGGTTAATGGGGTAAATAGCTCCGTGGTAACGTGTCGGACTGTGGATCGTGAGATCCTCAGTTCGAATCCCACTGCCGACAGTTACAAATTTAAATTTACCCCTGTGGTTCTCCCTCCACTAACATCCTTGGGGGCTATGATTTGACGGCTGGTAACCGCACTTCATACGAAAAAATATATCACCTACCGAGATCTGCGTAAGCAGAGTGCCACACCCGTAATGGGTAAAAGGCGTGATGATATATTTATTTTATTTTATTTAATGAAAATTTATTTCAGTTGGCAACAAGCAAGAGCATATCTACCTTTTGATTTGAGATAACTAAGATATTTATTTCAATTTTGACGGATTTGACAATTAAAGTGGCATTTCCGAATTCAGTTTTCTAAATATATAATGAATAATATAACGAAAAGGAGGAAGTAAATTTAGCAATAGGCTGTTATACAATGTATATTACCAGAGTTTCTTGCGTAGGAAATAAAAATAGAAAACGGATGGTGGCTTTAATAAAAGATAAACAAAATTCGTGGAAAAGAATTACAAAATTATTATGATATGAAGAACAACTATATTCCTGGTTGTATCTAGAAACTGAAGGCCTTAGTGATAAAGGGGATAATGATGACACAAATCACTAATAGCGATATAAAAGTTTCCAGTTGAATAAAACCGTAAAGTTAATATCAGTTGTGTCATGGAGTCAATTGCAAATCTTATTTTTGAAAATATATCACTTATCGAGATCTGCGCAAGCAAAGTGCCACACCCATAATGGGTAAAAGGCGTGATGATATATTTTATTTTTGAAAATATTTTATAAGATTAAATTTTATTATTTGTCATAATTACAATATACCAGTAAAATTCCTTGAAGTTTTGCTAACAAGAAGATTATTTATGTCATCTAAAAGGAACAAATTTTATTCTTTCTGAGACGAAATCTGTTAAAAAATTCATTGTTATTCTATTCAATAAAATGATCACGCATCTTTTTAATGGTATAGTCCTCAATTTTTTTACATAATGAATTATCTCTTCTTCATTATCATCATCAAAAAAGTTTTCAATTTCATCTAAATCTATTTTTCAATAATGACAAACAGCAAATTATGACATGTCAGATGTTTAATACTGATAAATTCCCACGACTAGTTTTTAACCAATCATAATGCAAAACACTTGAAAATTCAACCAATTGGAACAGTTTTATACTGATAAATTCCCACGACTAGTTTTTAACCAATCATAATGCAAAATACTTGAAATTTCTACCAATAGGATCAGTTTTATACTGATAAAACCCCGTTGCCCGGGTAACGAGAGTTTTACCGCGGTAAAACCCCGTTGCCCGGGTTACACCGATAAAACTCCCGCTACCAAGGAAATAAATAATTGTTACTGTCAATCACTGTCAGTGTGACACTTAATTAATATTTCAAGTTACATTTTGTTTTGTCTTTGGAATTTATCTCATCAAATACCACGCGACCTCTCTGATTTTCTCAGATAAATTTTTATTTTTAAGCACTCATTTTCTTTGCTTGTAAGCAAAACCACTCAAGCAAACTGACATTAGGTAAAACCCCTCCTCCTACGGAGTCGGGATTTACCATGCAGTTTGCTTTCGTGATTGTTGCTAAGCAAAAAAAAATTCGTGCAAAAATAAACATTTATCGATAAAATCAGAAGATCTCGTGATATTGCCCTCGATTAAATGAGTTAACAAACGACTATTTGGTTCGGTTAAATTTGATTGGGAGAATGAACATATTTGATCGATGATTAGAAGCAACCATGACACAAACTAAAGAATAGATCTAATTATTAAAATTTAATTAGGTATGAAATAAAATTAACCCAGACTCAAAATAGCGACCTTTCAGAATATAAAATATGGTGATATTTTAATTGTAAATTATAAATCTATAAATTAAATCCTGCATAAACTAATAAAGGTATTTCTGTGTATTTTTTATTTTTAAAATTAAATTTCTACCTCTAAATTTGTATATTATTTGAAAGGGAACAACGTTTGAAGTCACAATATAGCATTTATTGACAGCTCTTTTTTTTTCTTTTGTTACAAGGTATAGTATATAAACCCGCCATAGGTTTCTAACCAGCTTTCTTCTTCATTGCCATTTCTTTCTTTTTGGCAATTAAGGCTTCTTCCTGCATACGCTTCTCCCTTGCTGCCCCAACAATCTTTGTTCTCATTTTCCCCAATTTGGTCTTTTTGTTGTACCACGTGGTAAACTTTTCTTGTTCTAGAGCAGAGATGGGTTCTGGTTGGCCAAGAAACATGAACCCTTCCAAAATCTCGTGCTGGCGAATCGGCTCGAATCTAATGAGGAAGATGATTAGTGATGATAATGCTTGATTACTATTATTTTTTGACATTGGGCGCGTTCAGCCGAACCTACCGGCTAGCTAGCGTTTGCTAGTGCTAGATTCTAGCAGATGAAAAATAGTATGAACATGGACGGAATTTTGCTGATGCTGTCATCTTATGTCAGTCAAGTTTGGTAGAATTAACCTCAAATTCTAATCAAAAACAAATCTGAAACAGTCTTAAAATTGGTAATAAATATATATCAAATACTTCATGATATTTAAGTTATTTTTATAGATTTTTTTGCAGACATGATTAATGTTGATATTATAAATGAATTTTTGACAGTTGACAGTTCTAGAAGGTTCGCTAGCTCATCTAGCGCTTTGTTTCGCTAGGTCGCTAGTCTGGCTGCTGAAATCTAACGGTTACCTAGCGATACGTTCAGCTATGACCGCTAGGTTAGCAATCTAGCTGCTAGCACAGTATAAGAATTCACACAGTAGCGACACTTCAAATATTTTCATGATCCCAATCAGGGGGCTGACAGTAGTATAGGATTTCTTGTGATAGAAGTTTTTGTTTTTGATTACTTCGGGTGCTCTAAACATAGATGGAAATGCTGTAGCGTTTGGTTAATAACTACAACTAGTAGGCGGCCGCACAAACAGTTGATTTGAAATTTGAAACTGACGTTTGAAACATTGAAACCGTTACCGTTACTTTGTGTTTTATGCAGAGACAAATATCTAAAGTTTTGTGATTAGTTAGTGAAGTGATTCAATTTACTTGAAAGGTAAGCATTTTTAATTTATTACTTTCTTTGTTATTATCTAAAATATTGTTAGAGCATTTGCATGTTCCTTCAAAGTTTTATTTAAATTTGAACTTTCGATTGGTTTGTATATTTTTAAGCAGTTTAACAATTTATTTTCACCGATTTAACAAAATAGGCTGTTCATATAATCTAATAAAAGATCGTTATTTTGATATAATAAATTTGTTTCAGAACATGAAGGCCAAAAGGGGTACTGTTCCAAGCTGCAGAATGGATAGTGTGGGTCATCCTGACATTTCCTTGTTCTGCTTACCAAAAAACCCAAGTTTATGTAACGTGTGGATGCAAAATTAGGGGATTTCGGTGCTGCTGGAAGGCAAGTCGGACGCTGCACTTACACACGTGCGAGTGTGTAGTTTGCATTTTGAAGATACGTCCTTCCAAACGGCGTTTAAGAAAAAGCTATATAAATTTGTAAAGATATATATGTATTCATTAATTAAAAAATAAATTTGTATACATGAATTTATATTTTATTATTTTTAGTACTTTGAAATTTGAATTTCATTAAATTCCCGCATTTTCATTTCAAATATCGCCTTAGTTCGGGTGCTCTATTCATAGATGGCGCAGAACTTCTATCACACTTAATTTTGCTGGGACTGTCGCGTCTCTCTTTAGATATTTGTCTCTGATCCCAATATTTCAGTGGTGCGCAGCCGGGAAGATGGCCGCTTACTGTTCGCTGATATGCTATCTTAGTAACCATAGAAAAGAAAATATAATATGTCAGTGTCAGATGCATCTGTCAAATATCAAGCTACAGTATTTCTGTCATGTTAAGTTCATAAAATGAGTGCAAAACAGAGAGGTAATAGTTATTTGTCAAACTAGAGAGGAAAGCGCTTCTTTTTCCCCCTCGAGTTCGAAGTTTGCCTCATGAGCGTAGCGAGTGAGGCATTTCGAACGAGAGTGGAAGAAGAGCTTTCCTTTCGTGTTAGACACAACATTTTTTTCACGACATGTTTCTAAAAACGATTTGCTCGGACCTAAAATACACTTTGAGAACACAACTGACAGCCTGACACGTTAAAAGTTAGGTTATCAGACACAAGGCGGTGTAGCAGTGTTTCCAATGAACCAATCTTAAATATCTTTAATAAGTTGTCAAATTGTGATTTAATAAGAAAAGAAAAATATAAGACATAGTTGTAAGATAATTTAAAGTATTTATATCACTAAAATAAGGATTTTCAATAAAATTAGGAATTTATTTTCAATTTTAATAATATATTTTTTGTAAATAACATTCATATTGGCAACACTTCTATATTTTCCTCTCTAGAGAGGAACAACACATTTTCCTCACTATTTCGGGAGAAGAACGGTGGGGTTTCCTACCATGTCGTGAAAAAACTTATTTGTACCATGAAAAATTGTAGGAACTTTTATAGTGCAGGTGAAATAATATTTTTAGATTTTATCGCCTTTACAACTGACAGTTCAAATTTACCGCCATATGCCGCAGCTGCCAATATGGCCGCTCGGCTCATGGTCATCGGTAGATGCGACACAAAGATCAAAGGGACCGACAGCGAGTGTCGCTACTGTGTGAATTCTAGGTTCGGCTGAACGCGCCCATTTATTAAAACCAATAAAATGTGTAATTTTTTGTCATGCGTCTGCGTTTTAACCAATCCTGTCATTATTATACTGAGAATAATGCTCTTGTGATTATTCCCGGCAATATTCTCTGTAGCTTTTTTGTTTTTATTGACAGATGTCAGATGTCAGATAGTTATCATCAACACAATTAAAAATGAGCAAAAAAGATAGATTTAGTGACGTGCCTGATGATGAAATCAAAAAATAATCTAATTAAATATAACTCGAGAGTTCGATAAATTAGAAAATAATTCTCCAGTATCTTTCTCAAACTTGCCGCCATTTGGCAATAGCCACGAAAGCCCGTAGGGCTTTCGTGGCTATTGCCTGGCAACAATTTTTCGAATGATCTGTCAAATTATTTTCAATTTATTCTCACCCTCTTGTTATATTATTACTGATAATTTTGCACTAGTCAATGAAGTTTTTAAAATTTGCTTTATTTTTTATGAGAGAAACAGCAATTAGCTAAATTTTATTCGGGAAATAGTCCTTCGAATATCCCCCGTGCCTGTAATTGTCGATAATTTGACATGCACTTGGGATATTATATATGAGAATAAAGTTCTGGATATTATTGCCAGCAATAATCTCTATAGCTTTCTTTACCTTGACAAATGTCATAGTTAGGTTAGGTTAGCATTACAGTGGCTTATAACACGTATTAAGTCCGTTACCTAATTTTATCTACGATAGTGTGTAAAATTGACGTTTAGTAGCTGGTTTTAAGTTTGTAAAACGGTTGTTTAGTAACAAGATTTCATTAGTTTGTAGTCACGGGTTTCCGAGCAACGATGATCCTAATTCATAAATAATAGTATATTATACATTAAGGAAGAGAAGTTTATGATACAATACGACAAGAGAAAATAGTTATTTACTTTACAAGTGGGCAAAGTAATCATGAATTACCCACGAAAGAAACTTTAGGCTGACTGTGATAATTTTATCGAGTGGGTAATTCCACTTTGCCCACTTGTGAAGTATAACGTTTTATCCAACACCTATTATTAAATGCAAAATTTATTAAACACATATTATTTGACAGTGACATATGCTTTAAATTTTCTAAATTAAAATGTGTATCGAAGTAGTTAACAATGTTCCCGGGATAATCTCTGTAGCTTTTTTGTCTTTGGTGACAAATGTCAGATGTAAGATAGACACGAAAAATGAGCAAACAAATTTAGTGCCATGTCTGATGATGAAACACAAAAATGATCTAATTAAATATAACTCGAGAATTCGATAAATTAGAAAATAATTTTCTATTATCTTTCTAAAACTTGTTGCCAGGCAATAGACACGAAAGCCCGTAGGCTATTGCCAAATGCCAAGTTATTTTCAATTTTTTCTCACTCTCTTTTTATATATTATTACTGAAAATATTTCTCCATTATCTTTCTCAAATTTTTCGAAAAATCTGTAAAATTATTTTCAATGTATTCTCACTCTCTTATTGTATTACTATAGAAAATAAAATTGAACGTACTGCAATCTGATGAGTCTTTTAGTATTTAATATTTCTTCGGCTACTTTTCGGATATAGGGTATGGGATATCCCACAGATAGCTTGGCCAGCGCGCTGACATCTATATCCCGATGAACGCCGTGATATTTCATTAGTATATCCATCCATAGTTGATAACACGTTCCATAATCAGTTCTGAAATAATTATTTTCTTTATTCTTGTTACTAGTGTCCTTTTAAAAGAACACCAAACTTTAGAGGTTAACAACTTGCTTTGTGCGTTGTGCGACAAAAATAACAAATGGCACATATTGTCACTCAACTCTTTGATATTGAAGCTGTAAAAAAATCTTCCTGTTGTTATAATTACCGATCTAGTTTTTTTCTGAATATTGAAATATGAAACGTAGTTTTAAGTTCATCAAACATGTACGAATGAAAATTAGTGTAATTTATTAATATTCTATTTATGTTCTAAACTAATGGTGCAATTCTAAGCAATTTTTATATTTAATCGTAAAATCGTAAAACTGTAGTTACGAGACAATCGTAACAAGTCAAGTTACAGATTTACGATAAATGCAATTCTATGTAGAAAACTGTATCAATGAATGTTACAGATTAGCTATTGCTACTGATAACACATCAACTTACATTGTAGGTAATGCATCGTGGAGGTCAATTGTAGCCCAATGATTACAATAAAACCTGATTTTTGAAAAATTAGTCGTTTTGCGTGGTAAAAACAAGAATTTGTTAGTTTGCCTACTATAAAATATCATATTCTACTACATTCTTTATAAGAAATAACAATTTTTATATACTTTCTCTAAATTATGTGAATTGCATGATAAAAACCACATATTTTTTGTTTTTTTAGGTTATACATGCATATTGCAAAGGGGTGAGGGAAGGGGCGTGGCAAAAAGCGGAAGTTGTGGGGTGACATTGAAAGTTTCTAGAAATAATTCGAGTGGCATTCTATAATCGTACTAGTAAATGTTACATCATATTTTGTCCAATACTGCTCTTGCAAATTTTTATTTATTTCTCTGTTTCATTCCCAAATGGAGTATAGTTAACTAATAAATTGTAAATGAATACCTGGGGATCATGATAAATTTCTCGTAAGCTTTAATAAGTGGTTTGCCAGCCTGCCAAGGTTGATTTGTAGTTCCTATCACCATAATTCTATCTTCTGGCAATATTGGCTTCACTATTTGCTTTAATAATTGTCCTTTTAGCTTTTTGGGTTCCAAAGATCTTTCTGCCGGAGGGACCTGAAAAGAAAATATTGTTTTTTTTTTAATATAAAATTTCAATTTACGTAAAAAGTTATTTATTTATTAAACTGAAGGTTTTATAGAAAAATGTTTCAAGTAAAATAGTTTAATTTCATAAGTTTCTACAACTTTTATTTGAAACATTTTTTTATTGAACTCTTCAGTTCCGAGATATTTCTACATATATACAGTGTTACAATTTCGAAGCTCATCATTGGGATTTCGAGAACTATAAGAGCTATAACTTCGGTTAAATTAGACAAAAGTTGTCATACTAATAGGCAGTGGCGGCTCGTGACTTTATTTAGGTAAGGGCTACAAAATAAAAAAACACTGACATTCTTTTAATATTACTTTATTTTTAAAGTAAAAACATAGTCATTAAAGCTAAGTGGATTTTTTTTGCATAACGAAATGCTCTATGGCACGAGTATTTAAAAAGTCCTTCTATTAAATAGGTTTTCCAATAAAAACTGTACTGAATTTATTTTATCTTTTTTATAAAATAATTATAATCTATTTATTTATATATTAATATTAGATATTTATTTAATCCAATATATTAAAATATAATTATTACATAACAATTTAATAACAAAATACCTTTGAAAATGCGTTTGCTTTCACTAGGTACGTTCATACCATCTATTATGGATATGGCGCTGAGATATTCGCTGCTCCACGCACAAGCTAAACTACACAGTGTTCCCTTCACTGCACGCCCCGCTGTGCCATCACTTTTGGAATATCACGGAGCTGTTTTGAGAACAGCTCTTAGTGTGGTGGGGATAAAGGTGCTGCGTATAGCAACTCTATGCATCGGTGTATAACAAATAGTATATATCACAAGGGCAACATTTTTAAATTTAACAAAATACATTATATAAATTAATAGTTATTTACTTTACAAGTGGGCAAAGTAAGGAATTACCCACGAGAGAAATCTTAGCTCACGAAGCCGAAGGCTGAGTGAGATAATTTTATTGAGTGGGTAATTCCACTTTGCGCACGTGTGAAGTATAACGTTTTATCCAACACTTCTTAATAAATGAAAAATTTATTGAAGAAAAATGATTTGACAGTGAAATATGCTTTAAATTTTTAAATTAAAATGTCAATCGAAGTTGGTACCAAGGTGTTGTGTGTTATTACTATTGTTATAAATAAAAAAATACTCACTAGTGGCTTTCCTCAAAATTATACCCACTAGTGGATAATCTGTTACTTTGCTTGTTTAAAATCGCCATAGTAATATAGCATTTATTGAGAGGTGTTGGATAAACAATATTATTATTGCTGATTATTTATTATTATATATGTATATAAATAGATCATTTTTTTGCTCAGGGCTGCAGCTCCGCAGCCCCTACCTATGAGCCGCCACTGCTAGTTGGCCAATTTATTGATGTTTTTGTTTTCCCGAAAAAATTCATAGGTCACTAGACATGAACAAAAAACTTATTTATCTACGACAGTTGTTAAAATTGAACGGTTGTTTAGCAAGTTAAAACTGTCACTTTCTGACACTAATGTTAAAAGTCACGGAGCAGCGTGTTAAAAGAGATCTTATTGTTACATTTAACACGTTGGTAATAATTTATATCAATAAATCAATAAATATAACCTTACCTGTTAAAATATCATTCTACATTTTTTAGAATTTACTAATACACTAGGAAGATCGTTAATAAATTTTTGTATGATGTATACCTGTTAAAAGTTATAGGCTTCGCCTCGTTTCACAAATTTACCCATTTTCTTATAAAATGTCATTTTATAACACTTATATCATAAATAACTATTTCGTAGTTTTTTTTAATTTTTAAATAATTTCTAACTTATCGCATATTTACAAAAATGTTTTAAATTAGAAAGATTCACATTTTTACTGCTCATATTCAAGATATGACATAAAACCACATTTTTAAATGGCCAAGCACATGACCTCCCGCTCACCTCATTTTATTAATACTACGCTAATAATCACAAATAAATTTAATAGTATTATGTAAACCATATCATCCATAGCAATGGATGATGTCAACTTACTGTCACTGTCATAATCATTTAAATTTTATGTAAAAAAAAAACAACGCCCATGGACTCCAAGATACCACTAAATTATAAATCTTACAATTGTTCTTAAATGGTATCAGATTTCTTTCATTATCGATATATTTAAGAAAAACCCTATCGTTCTTCAAGTAAAGTACCTGTTAGTTTTCGCCATAATCATCTGGGCTCTTCCTTAGGATGTACAAATGTAAAATTCAAAATTTTATATTTTTTGTAAAATAATAATTGAAAAACTACCTGTCTACGTGCTAGTGACCTTATGCAGTTTTTCGTAAAAACAAAAACATCATTAAACTGGTCTACTAGTTTGACAACTTTTTTCTAATTTAACCGAAGTCGTAGTTCTCGAGATTTCAATAGTGATCCTTTAAATTGTAACACTAAAGTTGCAAAAACAATCAAGAAATTGTAGTAGTCATTACAACAACAAATTGTTGAAAAGAAAATGTTCTCCTTTGAATAATTTACAAAATATTAATTTGAACTATTTCTTCATAAAATTCAGTCATTCAAACTTATTAACTAATAGAGTGTCTTACCTTCTTGTAGAATATCTTCTCTGCACCTTCGATGAATAATACACTTGGTTGAAGAATCCTCGACATTTTGTTAACCAAATGAACGAACATCTTCAAGCCAGCTTTTCCTGGATATTTTCCCGCCGTGGCCTTGGGTGAAAGGTCGAACATCACCGCCTGGGTAGCTGTGCAGATGGCATTCACCAGGAGTTTCTTTCCACTTTGACGAGGACCGACGATGAGGACTGACTTTGGTTTAGGAATGTTTTCTCCTCCTGTAAAAAAAAGAAACCATTTAAACATGTTACATACTTCAAATTAGATGTTATGTTATTATATCAGAACTGTCCAACTAGCTGGGCAGTAATATCAAATAATGCCCTCGGGCGTTATAAATAAACTCTTATTTCTATTAGCAGATAGAAAAATTGAAATAAACAAATCGGTATTGTCAATAAATAAGAATATCGCGTTACCTAGTTACCGTGTTTATAAATAAATAGTTTAACCTCTCTAACAAAACACAATGAAAGGACAAAATTAGAAAAAATCTTTTATAAAATAAGATATCGATCGGACATTAAACGTTCAGCGCACCACGGGCGTTATACGGACAATAATGCCTTCTGTCAACGCATACACCTCGGCGTGTGTGTGTGTGTGTGTGTGTGTGTGTGTGTGTGTGTGTGTGTGTGTGTGTGTGTGTGTGTGTGTGTGTGAGCGCGTGTGCGTGCATTTTGCACCAAATAACTATTTCGTGTTACTACAATAAAACATGCTTAATAACAAGTTTGATTACAACACTGTACTAATTACACTAATAAAAAAAATTGTAATCTCTAGTAGGTAACCTAAAAATGCACTTATCAAACTCGAATTTAACGATTTCTGGGAACAAAAAAATTTCATACTGACATTTTTATTATTTCATGCATTGCAATACAATGTATATATACAGGGTGTAACAGCTAAACGAGCCACCTCGAATAACTACTATGCAGGGCCGTAGCCAGCTTCAACTTCTAGGGGGGGTCAGAAAATATTTAGGGGGTAAATAAAAGAGCAATTAAATTGACTTTTTTTATGATAAAATTAACACAAAAAAAATCTGTTTACCGTGTGTCCCAGGTAAATGTTGGCATAGGCAATTAACATGTAAAATCAGTTTTTTGTAAATAAAAAGTGTCCGGCAAAAAATTATGCATCCAAATTTTATATCACAATACTGCCAATATCCCTACATCTTATTTAATACAGATTACTTTATTTTGACACCGCAATTTAATGTAATTAATAATAATAATTCCTAATTTTCCGTCTACTCTTTTTATTGGTACTGACGTATAGTGCTTGCAATTTGTTTTAAATATTTTAACCTGTTACTGTCATCAAGAATACATTAAATGTCGAGAACCGTGTAAATCTTATTAGAATGTATTATGGGGGCGCAGTGCAAGACAAATATCTGAATTCTTCACAGGAATGAACGCTGAATGGTTTCCATCGCCAGAAATTGACAGTGACAGATTAAAATATTTAAAACAAATTGCAAGCACTATACGTTAGTAGCAATGAAAAGAGTAGGCGGAAAATTAGGAATTATTATTATTAATTACATTAAATTGCGGTGTCAAAATAAAGTAATCTGTATGAAATAAGATGTAGGGGTATTGGCAGTATTGTGATATAAAATTTGGATGCATAATTTTTTGCCGGACACTTTTTATTTACATGTTAACTGCCTATGCCAACATTTACGTGGGACACACGGTATATGTAACAAAGCAGATAAAATAACAATTGGAATTTTCTATTTTCCATCTATTAAATTTTTGCAAAAAAAAAATAATTCTTTTGTACGCGTTTATTCGAATGCTAATTCTCTAGTATTACATAGACAGTCTTTGGAGCCTGTTCACCTTTATCATGAGCTCATTTCCAATTTGAAAGACATAATAGACGTACACTTATTTTCTTTTGTACCCATAGTATTGAACTGGAGACACGCATAACAAAATGGTGCGTCCAAAATTGTCGAATATTCTAGCCAAATTAATTTATCATACAACTCTCTAAAATGTTTATCCATTTTACCTTATTTGTTCAAACTTCTCAGAACTATGTATTAGTTTGCTATATTATGAACACGGTCTGAAAGCTAATTTATATTGTTTTACTCTTTCCTTAACATGTATTATGAGAAAATTGCAAATTTTACAACAATTAGAAATTAAAATTTAATTTATATTTATGTACTGTTACTACTAGGAGTGGCTCTAAAGATTACAGAGGGGGCTGAGCCCCCCCTGGCCCCCTACTGGCTACGGCCCTGCTTCTATGTTATTGAAGATACAATAAAATACTATAAGACAATCTTATACAGGACGAAGGGGGACATTCAGTCATGGAAAAAATGTTTTTTTTTTTAAATCAATGGTTCTCAAGCTACAACACAAAGTTATATTTTTTCAAATGAGATGTATATTTTTTAGGCCCAAAGTATTTTTTTCTGAATTCACCCATGTATTCGTTCTACACCCTTACATAATAAAAATATTGAGACAAATGCGATTTAAATTTAAATACATTTTATTTTTAAAGTTATTTTTCAGTAGGCTATGAAAAACAAAATCTGATATATGTCAATTTGAATAATTTATAGTGGGATTCTGAGCATTATCTTAAAAATCTATAACTTTTAAGATCTATAGCTTAAGAGAAGTCTATAAGTTGAAGTCTAATAGATTCTCATAAATCGGTATTCTGAACGCAAGTCTATAACTTCTGATTTCTATAACTACGACTTTAAGTAGAGTTCTAGAAGAATGTAGGTATTCTCGTCCGCCATTTTGGGTCCAGATGTCATAAATAAAACAAGTTATTGGAATCCAGTTACTTAAAAAAAAAAACATTTAAAATTTGTATCTGTCAAATTTGAAAACATATTTCTTGATATTCTGTAAAATCCAACTACACAAATCATACGGTAATATATTAGAAAGTATTCTGTACACTTACCTGTTAGATATGAAATACAATAATTAAGAGAATGATATATCACAATTATTAATCAATATCAACTTCAAATTTGACAGAAAAGAATTAAAGTAACTGGATTCTAATAATTTGTTTTATTTATGACACTTGAACCCAAAATGGCGGATGAGAATACTCATATATTCTAGTGCCTTACTTTAAGATATCTTAAAACCTAGACTGCCACTCTTTGGAAAATAAAACAAGTATCTACGTTTAATACTTAAAAAACACGGATAATATTTTATTTACAGCTATATTATTTAACGATATTTTTTATTAAAAACGAATTAATACTATTAAAATAAATAAAAATACAAGTTTTCTAAATTCTTAAATGCAAATAAACAGTATTTATTTTTCTGGGGTTAAGTACACTGATTCATTGTCAATTGACAGTTATCAAAAGTTGACAGAATGATATATGTCAAAATTGTTTGTGTGGTTTGTGTCGATTACAATTAAAAATGAGCTAAGATACAATTATTATTATTTGTAATGTTATATATTTCTGTTGATTCAGATTATAATTAAAATTTATAATTATTTTAATTTATTATTATTTGTCATTTTGTATATTTCTGTTGATTCACATTATAATAAAATGATACAATTATTTTACAGCAAAAGAAAACGAACCAAGAATACGATGAAAGAGCAATATGTGACATATTTACAATACATGGAAAGGAGATTACGCCTTCAGGTCAAATACCATAAACCTCACACTAGGTGAAAATTATTTAGTGCTAAAATGGGAACAATTAACTGGCAAACCAAATGCTTATCTTGCAATTCAAATGGGTTCATTGCATCCCTTATATTTTTTCTTATAATTCGCATGTGATTACTAAAAATATAGCATAGGTAACCTCAAATATTAACAAATGTCAATAAATAATTATATAACGTAAATATTACTTACAGTTCATATTCATCTTCCAATAATAAATACGCAAATTGTAAAATTTGCATATTATTATGCATTTGCAAGCTATTTATTATTTCTATAACAAGTTATGACAAACTGAACAGTAACCGTAACTTTCTAGATATCTTAAGATAATTAAGATAAACCTATAAGCTATAGATGCGCTCAGAATACCACTCTAATATTTAAGATCTATAAGTCCTTAAGATCACACTTATAGAAGTTATGGAAACGCTCAGAATACCACTATTAGTGTAAAATTCCTATCGTTGCAAATTGCTATTGTTGTGTAGTGTTGAGCGATTATTTTTTCCTTAATATGGCTGGAATTTATACAAACGAACATTTGTTGAATTTATTAATAATTTATGGTCAATGCAATAAAAACTATGAACAGGCTTGCAATATTTTTGCTATAAGAAACCCAGATAAACCGCGTCCAGGAAAAAATGTCATCATGCGGATTACAAGAAACTTACAAAATCATGGATCATTTACACACAAACGTGAAAAACAAAGACCAATTAGAAATAATGATGAAATAGAAATAGCTGTTTTGGGATTTATCGCTCGTAATCCAAGTGCGTCCACACGGAAAATTACAAAGGGGCTTTTTATTTCTAACATAATTTGAAACTGTATTCTCATAAATTATTACAGGTATTACATAATACAGATAACGAACGTAGAATAGAGTTTTGCGAGTGGTATTTAGTACAATACTATGAAAATAACGACTTTCCTAAAAAAATTTTGTGGACGGATGAATCAAAATTCACTAATAATGGATTGTTCAATAGAAATAACGAACATGTATGGGCGGAAGAACAACCGCATACACCTCGAATTAAAAATTATCAACGTAGGTGGGGTTTCAATGTGTGGGTTGGATTAATGGGGAATAAAATTAATGGCCCCCATATTTATGAAGAAAATTTTAATGGGCCACATTATTTTTTAGAAAACTAAATAATAAATTATGTAGAAAATCTTAATTTGAATGAAAGACAAAATATGTGGTTCCAACAGGACGGAGCGCCTGCCCACAATACTCGTCCAGTTATGAACGGTTACAAGATATGTTCGAAGATCGCTGGATAACTACAAGTAGGCCATTTAAATGGCCTGCCCGTTCCCCAGACCTAACACCTCTAGATTTTTTTTATGGGGATACCTAAAAAATAAAGTTTACTCTACACCAGTAACAACAAAAGAAAATTTAATGGATCGCGTAAGAGATGCGTGTGCTACTCTAACACCGGAAGAAATTAATAATGCTACTTTTGAATCAGTTTTAAAAAGATTTGAATTATGTTTCTATCGCATTTCAACGTTAGTGAGCCGAGGGGCAGGTAATACGTGAGAAACCTGTCTTTGTCGTACAGTCCGCTCGATACACCCGTACTTGCACTTTTCGGTTTACTTCTTGTACTAGCCCTATTTTCTTGGCTGGGTTTATTTAATGAATTAATAAAGTACTTGTTCTATTGTCGTTAATGCCTTGGTTTATTCTTTGTTTGACGAAGTACTTGCCGCATTGTTTTGAACATCTCGGTATGTCTGCAATCATATAACTGTATAGACGAGGCTGTTATTGTCAATCATTATACTTATGATTATCACTTACATGTACATCATAATAATCAAATTTACTTGGTATTTTTTAAATAACGTCGTGATTTCGTGTATTAAAAGTCTGTTTCATAAAAATACAATTTCAAGCCACTTTTGTAAATTATTGTTTCGAGGAAAATTAAATTATAAATAAGAAATTTGTATTTCTTCTTTCGATACATATTTTGAGGTTAAATTATACTAATGTGTAATATTACATTATAGGATTTAAATAACTTAATTAAATGAATATACATATATCTATAATGCAAGCATTCTGTATTAATTTTTATAATTAGAATTATGTTTATTTCATTTCAATTAATATTCACAACTTACTCATTTCAATTACGAATTCATTTATAATAAATAACTTACCTGAAAAATAACAAAGGGGTGTTTGGGAACCAGTATGATTTACAATAATCACGTAACAATCAATTACCACATTTTTTTATTTATTATATTTACACGTTTACTTGATATGTACACAATAAAACTTGAAGAAATGATTCACTCTTGGACAAAGCTGTACGACATGCGGTTTTGTTTATAATGCGCATGGCAGCCGCACTACAAACAAATGTTAGACGAAGACGGGTAACCCACGGTATCTATCTGTTTCACAAACACATGAAAGTGAGTGTTCCAGAATTTCTGTATTTCAGTGTATATACCATGTGTCTGTTTTAAAGGCGCACATAGGAGATTAATATGGAAAATCAGTTTTTTGCTTGTTGTTACTCGGTGTTCTACCAGACAACAATGCAGTACTAATCGAAAGATATTATTTTTCTGAATCGAACGATGTAACATGCATTACAATTTAGTAGTAATTTGGCTCAGTAAATTAATTTTGAAGGTTTGAAAATTCTCAGTTTTATTCAATTTCTGTCGAAAATTAATATAGTCAGCTATAACTAAATGACTTTCATCGGTTACGCTCTGAGCTATCGCTATCTCGAGCTATTTTTAGAAATGATAGTTCAGCTTCGAAGACACCCCCTGGCATCCCTTAGCCAGACGACCCCCTGGAATTTCGGGCGTCTGAAATTCAGTGACGCGTTGGCCGTGAACAGATGCAGTTCGAAATGTAGTCGCGCTGCGCGAAAATATGTATTTTACGTAGATTTAAGTCATTTAAGTAGTTTTATTTATTAGATAAACTAGTGCAACGTTAAGTTAGTTATAAGAAGTTCTACATTTTAATAAAAATCATATTTACAAGTTTACATTATCAAGTGTTGGGTGTCATGATTTACCAGCTCCCAATTCATCCGCTCCAAATTTAACCACGACTGGTTTGTTCCTTTTCCTTCAATAAAGTTTCCTTTCTACTTTTATTATCCACATCCTATAGCAACTCCCGCATTTGCTACACAGCTATGACTGTTTTGTTTTGATATCTTTCAAGCTATTTGTATGACGTTTAAAAATTAATTTACGGAACCAAATTACAACTAAATTGAAATGTATTGTAACAGGCCAGTACGACCCTGGACAGTCAGCGCGCAATGATGACTCATCGTTCTAGTACGTTCTAGTGCTGTTCCAGGGTAGACGCATCGAGAACAGTCACGATTACCAATACAGCAGATACATAAAGCCGCTAGCCTATCCAGTGGGACATTCGACTCCGATACGCTGTTCAGGAAATATTGAATAAATTGAAAATATATACGACGTTTGCAAAGTGAATATGAATAGTGTAAATAAATATTTATTGTGTAATATTCTTAGTTTATTATTGAAAATTCGTTATTTTGTGTTTATTTATAAGTGTTTAAAATAAATAAGTAGTTTAAATAAATATAAGTGTTCGTGAAATAACTCTTTGCGACTCTTAATAGTTGTTTTAATTGTTAATTAATAAACTTCACCGAACCCGTCAGTTACAAGCGCAACAGTATTTTACATCGTTTCATTCAGAAAAATGGTATCTTTCGATTGATACCACAATCTCTATTGTCCGGTAGAACACCGAGCAACAACACGCAAAAAATTGATTTCCCACTTACTACCTAATTTTTAGCATGATTCATATATCTTCCTTACAGGTTGTGGCGCGTGGTACAAAATAATTATTTTAGGATGGATAAATTATACCCTGTACCTAGTTCTGTAGGAGGAAATTTTGCTGAAGAACAAACATTTTTGCGGATGGGAGATTTTAACTTAACCTAACCTAAATTTACTTACCCAGTGGAAGTATACACGTGTTGATAACCACCTGTCTAATTTCTCCGATAGATGGCAGAGGGTCCATGTCAACAGCTCTTAACTCCAAGGTGTTGTATCCATAGTCTCCGATGAAGGTATTCAGATCTACTTGTGGGTATTGTCGAATAATTCCTTGGTCATACAATTCTTGGAATAGGTCTTCGATTTGTCGATTTGCCGTTGGGTCTTTCTTGCCTTTTCCTTTTTTGCCCTTTTTCTTGCCCTTTTTCTTGGCCTTAGTAGGGGGTCTTGGTCCTTTTCTCCCGCCAGTTCGGTCCAAATACAGGGCATCTAGTAATTGTTCTAATTCGAGTCTAGAGGAAGAATGGAATTAAAATTTTAGTGGCTTATTATTGGGATTGTTTAGAGTAAAAGTAGAGATTGTAAGGTATGAATTATTAAAAATAAATTTAACTCGAGAACTTCATCAAAGTTGTTAAATACGCCCACGAAACAGGCAATTTTTACAAGAAGAAAAGGATTAGATGATGGAAAGTTTACAGTAACGGTTATTCGCCGTGTCTACCACTTTACAAGCCAAGAACAATTTCTTGAAGAAGTGAGAAGACGAAATTCGCGGTTATTCAACTTGTTAAGCACCTTAGAGGTTTAGAATAGTTTTTGAAAGAAATGAGAAGATTAGAGTTAGGGTTTTTCGATTTATCAAACACGTTAAACAACAGGAGCAATCTATAAAAGATGTGGGAAGAAAGAAGTCAAGGTTATTTAACATCTTAATTGCCCTCTAGAAAGTAAGAGTAGTTTCTGAAAAAAGTAGGAAGAATAGAGGCAAGATTATTTAGTATCTTAATTGCCCTAGAAGTTAAGAGTAGTTTTTTAAAAAGATGGGAAGATTACAGTCAAGGTAAGAGATAAGGGTCAAGGTTATTTAATATCTTAATTGCCCTAGAAATTAAGAGTTTTAAAAAAGGAGAGAAAATTACAGTCAAGGTTATTCTACGTTTCAACTACGCTGGATTTCAAGAACAATCTTTAATAGAAGTGAGAAGACGAGAGGCTAATTTATTTCAAATGTTAACTATCCAAGATGTAATCTGTCGTTTTTAGAAGAGTGTTAAGATTAGTTGACGGGTTGACTACCCTAAAAGTTAAGAGTAGTATTTAAAAGAATTGGAAAGATTAGGATAAAAGTTATTTGACCTATCTTATCCAAACTGCACGACTCTTGCCGCTACCCTTACAATGAAATTGTTTTTAGAATACTATATAATAATCTTATAAAATAATTATAAATTAAAATTCGCAAAGTAAGGTAAATTATATATAATATAGTCATTTGTTGTTAATGACCCGGAGTACCTATTGAAAAAATCTGATGTGTCCAGCACATAACCTCCCGCCCAATACTTCTCTTAAACGGTACAAAATAGTACTTGATGATACAGAAACATACCTTCTTATATGTTTATTTTCTATTTATATTTCAGAATTTTTAATTTAATTTCGTATATTTATTTAATTTTTTGATATTTCACTAAGAAAACAGCATCACAATCACAATGACATGTGTCACATTTCGTAAAAAATTGAAAACTTTTAAATGTTTCCATGGTGTACAAGGAATGCAAGATTTGTGAAATCTAATTTCTTTATATTTTATTATCTCTAAATCTACTGAAAATTAATAAAATTAGTGTAATCAAAACACATGTAAAATTAAATATTCTTCAACTTTCAAAATAACATAAATTGTTGATAAAGGAAATTTAACCGTGTTTTTCACGAAAAACTGTTAAGGGCTTCAAGTAAACTGCTACTTCCGGTTGACCAATTTTATCCAAAATCTAATCAGCTTTTCATTTAAATATAGGAAGCAATAATTCACAAAATTGTATTTTTTGGTATTATAGTATTTGAGTTATGCGAGACGAAAAAATTGCCACAGACTACACATACACACACACACACACACACACAAACACACACACACACACACACACACACACATACATACATACATACATACATCATGGCGAAAATTGTAAAATCGTATTGTAGGAATCCTAAAACGTGCTTATTCATTGAAAACTCACTACCCAATTTTTTTACCAAAAACAATACCTCCCTTACCTTAGAGGTAGGCGGGAGGTAAAAACGCAAATTCAAGGAGATCATAAGGAACGGAATAGAATATATTTTATAATTTGCACCCTTAAATTTTTGTTAGAATGACTAGAGAACAGTAAAATGTGTTGAATTCAACATAATTATTTTTTGTTAATTACTCACAATATTGAAAAAAATACAATTTTTAAGGCGAAAATTCAAGGACGTTTTATTGAACAGAATAGTATATATTTCGTTATTTGCGCCTTCACAAAAACCTTTAAATTTTGGTTTATATACCTAGTGAACAGTGAAATATGTTGAATTCAACATAGTTATTTGTTGTTAATTATTCAGAATATTAAAAAAGTACAGTTTTTGTATGGCACAAATTCAAGAAGGTTCTATACGCTATGTAAGAATCTGTGTTTTTCGAGCACGGTGACATCTAGCGTCATGCGCTATAAGTTTTTACGGGGGAGTCTCCCAGACTATACAGGATTTCAATGGGAAATCTGATTTTGTACTTAAATAATGTCAGTTATGATTAACTGTGCGTTCCAAAGTGTTGATATAAGTTTATTTCGGACCAATAGTATAACGAAAGGACGCAAGCTGTTAAACAGTAACCATGTGCTGCACGTGAACGTAGAAATTCAGGTTTCGAGACGGATATTGCGAGGGGCGGTATTAGTACGAAGAACAACACAAACTTTTATAAACCCGGCATTAAGGTACGAATGAAAAAATGAACTAACCTGCAAATTGAAAAATACATTTTGCATGAATGTTGTGTTTTGACGGGAAACAGTGATTAATGATTAATGCAAGTTAATAATAGGATATTATGATACAATTGTATAAGTAGGCTTTTAAAGCACGTATGACGAGTTTAAGAGCACGACGCGAAGCGGAGTGCTTTTAACGTCGCTAGTGCTTTAAAAGCACTTAAATACGTATGTCATACGCTATTTTTTATTATAACTGCATCATACTCTGGAAAAAACTGGAAAGCAACATTTTGATTTTGATTCATTTCATAATTATGCGCGTGTGACGTTTGACGTATATCGTTTACATGGAGACTGGTTAGCATTTGTTGTTTACGTTTACAGTTTTGACAAATATTAATAGTAATTATTTATGTTGTTGCTTAACAACCTTTAAAGCACGGCGTGTTTTAATATTGCGTTTGTGAACGCTGTAGCGTGTTTTAAACACGGATTATGATGCAGGTATAATAAAAAATACATTGAATTATTGCAATTATTGTTTTATTTGACTGTTAATAATTACATTTACATTAATCTAATACAATTTAAATACAATATACTTATACATTTTGGACATTTTATGACAAATAATTGTTTAAAATAGTTTTCAGTTGAATGATGATAGACAAATAATAAGTTGCATGGGCACATATAAGGGGTTGGGGGAGGGAACTTGCAAGCAAAAACGACCCAAATAGATCTTGGCAGAGAGATTGCGACTTACGTTTATCGGTGAACTGCAGCGATCAATTTCTTCTTTCGGTCATTTTCCTAGGCTTTTTGGGAAATGAGTAAAACCTCATAGTGGGAGTATTCTACACTACACTAAAACAATTATTCGATTTCTTTTTTCCGTCTGAAATAATCATTTTCATGCATTTTACCCATATTAAACAATACAGCTGTCACAACGCGATTCCCGGATATATTGCGGCGGTGCGGCGCATGATGGCGCAAGTGTCGATGCTTACATATCGCATTGAATAGAAAAGTAAATATTTCATAATTTGCGCCCTTATGGAAACCCTTTAAAAAATTATCGTACCTTGGATTCATTTCAATCTGATGCATTATAGAAATAAAGGAATTTATTGTCATTATTTGCAACAAATATTGATTAAAAATGAAAAATAAGTAGGGTTCAATTTTTTGGATATTAGGCGCAAATTTTTCATAAAAAAATTTATTTTGAAACTCTTTCGGTGCTGCCAAAAAATAAATAATTATCAATAACTTTTCTTTTGGTGCAATACAAATTAAAACTATTTTGAGCGCAAATTAGGCAAATTAGGCGCTAATTATTGGTTGAAAAAATTTCCATTGAACCCCCAAAGTGTCAAGATTATTTGTTGTGTTTTACCACTCTTATATGACAAGAATGGGAAATGGGAAGATAGAGTCAAAGTTATTCGACGTGTCAACTATGCTATAAACCAGGATCTATTATACATGTAAAGAAGTAGAAAGATATTGTTAACCAATCTAATGTTTAAGAATAGTTTTCAAAAAAATATAAAATATAATCAATAGTTATATCACGAGTGCTAAGAATTTAATCGATTAAATTTGACATGTCTAGCTTATGCATAAAATTTTGCTAAAAAAGTGTTTGAGTACATAATAATTTGAAAAAATCTTAAATTATTTTGTACGATAATACTTTTTTAAAAACATAATTTTATAAATAAGCTAGACATCAAATATAATCGATTCAATTCTTTAGCACGAGGGGTATATGTCAAGATTATTTCATGAATTCATAGCATAAACTTTAATACTTGCCGAAGAAATTGTACTAAAACGTTGATTTTGACACATTTTCACATAAATAAATCGGTACACTCATGAGCAAAAAGCACCATAAAATTTTGTTGTTATATTGTAACTATGGGTGCCGCAAGGCAGTGTCCTCGGACCCATCCTATATTTACTTTACACATATGATCTACCCCAACTTGAAAATGTTACCACTGCTACGTTTGCTGACGACACAGCAATACTGGCAGTCGATACAAAAATAGAAAATTCATCAGAAAAAATACAAGAAGCATGCAATCAAGTCAACAACTGGACAAAACTATGGAGAATAAAACTAAATGAGATGAAATCGATAAATATAAATTTTACAAACAAAAAAATAAGGCAACAACCCATAATCAAGATTAACGATAATGACATCCCGCATGAGAACACCGCTAAATACCTAGGTATGACGCTAGATATAAAACTGCGCTGGAAAGAGCATGTAAAAAAGAAAAAAAAAGAATTAGGATTAAAATACAGAAAGCTATACTGGCTGATAGGACGAAACTCACAGCTGTCCGTACATAATAAAGTAGTAATATATAACCAAATACTAAAGCCAGTGTGGCTATACGGCATTCAACTATGGGGGTGTGCTAGCCAGTGTCATATAAATAGGATACAAACATTTCAGAATAAAGTGCTACGCAACATAGTGAATGCTCCGTGGTACATACGTAACAGCGACATCCACCGAGATCTAGGTGTGAAGGACGTAAAAAGCGAAATCAAAAGACATGCAGCTAAACATGAAATTCGACTATTCAACCATATCAATCCCGAAGCCAACCTACTAGTGGACAACGAAGGATTAACTAGAAGACTGAAGAGAAAAAAACCCTACGAGTTAGTGCAGTAATGTGCAAATAAGTGGTGATGGGAGTAGTGCTTTAAGGCCAATAGAACATACTACTGATCATCAGTGGATGAACAGTAGAACATAAACTTATAGTTTTAGATTAACGAAAAATTAATGATTAGTCTAGGTAGACTAGTTTTAATTCTTATAGTAATTCTATGTAATTTCTTAATAAAAAAAAAAAATATTGTAACTATAGCAAATTGTTTGTTTTCTTTTTACTTGTAAAATAAACGTCAAAAATTTGTAAATTAAAATAGCTTGAATTGAATAATTCAGCATGTTTAAAGACATAGAATACCAGTAAAGGTAAAAAACATGTAAGTATCTTGCTTCTGCAACTAATTATCCGGCTAAATATGCCTTCAAAATGTTCAAAATTTGCATATAAAAGCTAGCTTCAATTTAATCGCGAATAAACAGCATGGTGCTATTTATTCACTTATCTAAAATGCACAACAATGGAAAATGAGACATTCTGATTGGTCAAATTTGTAATGAGTGAAATAATCAAGATTATTCAACATGTCAACCATCCTAGATGTCAAGAGTAGTTTTTGAAAGGGATGGAAATATTAGACAAGGCTATTGACGTGTCTTTGAAAGAAGTGGGAACATAAGTCGAGAAATAAAAGAAAAATCAAGTTTATACGATTTGTTCCGCTCTGGCTCCTAAATTATCATACTTTATTAAGTTGTTTTAATTCTCACCTCATCATTTCATCCACAATCTTCCGCATCTCAAGTTGAACTTCATAACATTTCTCATCCGTGATCCTGGACATGACGGGTAAATCATCATCTTTAGTCAATTCTTCATCGTTTTGGGTCCAATCAGTATCAAATAGTTCATCAGCATCGTTCATAGCAGCATATGCTGGCCCTTCTTTAAACGAGAACGGATCGACGATTCCAAGCTTCGCCCGTTTCTTGGCTTCCGCCCTTTCCTTCTTCAGTCTTTGTTTTTCCTTTTTGGCATCTTTCAAAGCTTGTCTCTTTTTCTTCTCAGCTTCCTGAGCCATTTTTTTCGCAAGAGCTGGGTTGTTGGCTAGCTTTTCTTTTTCGCGTCGTTTGCGCTCTTGTTCTACTCGGAATTCTTCTGGAGTCAGAGTATCACCGCGGATAACCATAACTAAAAGAAATAAAATTGATGGCGGATCTTAATAGTTATTTACGATACAAGTACGTAAAGCTAGTCTTTAGTCACGAATGGGTCAATTTTAAAACCTCTGAGTGTATCGTACAATATTTTATCTACGATATATTGAAAAACCCCAATAAATATTACACACTATCGCAGATAATAGTTATTTACGATACAAGTACGTAAAGCAAGTCTTTAGTCACGAATGGGTCAATTAAAACACGAGCGTAGCGAGTGTTTTAAGGTCCCTGAGTGACTCAAGACGCTTTACGTATGTGTATCGTACAATATTTTATCTACGATATAATGAAAAACCCCAAAAAATATAAAAAAATATTTTTATTTATGAAGTAGGATCACAATATTAAATGAGCAGTTTGCCATGACAACAAAATTTTTGCAAATTTGGCGTGTTTAAAAATTTTAATCACTCGTTGCTTGGCAACCCGTGACTGCCCGTGACTTATGGGATCGCGTTACTAAACAACCGTTTTACAAACTTGAAACTAACAGTTAAACATCAATTTTACACACTATCGTCGATAAAATACGTTTTTATTATACCTGTACCATAATCCGTGTTTAAAATACGCTACAGCGTTTGTAATCGCAAAATTAAAACACGCCGTGCTTTAAAGGTTGCTAAACAACAACAAATATATTTACTATTAATATCTGTCAAAACTGTAAACGTAAACAACAAATGCTATCCAGTCTCCATGTAAACGATATACGTCACAAGCGCAAATTTATGAAATGAATCTAAATCAAAATGTTGCTTTCCAATTTTTTCCAGAGTATGATGCAGGTATAATAAAAAATAGCGTATGACACACGTGTATAAGTGCTTTTAAAGCACTAACGACCACAAAGTAATAACATAGGAAGAGACAAAACTCAATGTATTAAAATCGAAGTGTTGACAGCAGCGCACCACTAGTAGGTGGAAGAACTATAATGACAGCTAGCGATTTCATTGGTATTTTGTACATTCAAAATTAAAAACATTCATTGATTTCATTGGTATATTGTACATTCAAAAATAAAAACAAATATTGAAATTAAAGTTTGAAGAGATATGTATATTTTATTTAAAATATATTTTATATAATAAATATATATCTATTATGTACATAAACAAAAAATAAATTAGACAATATGAATGAATGCTATTTGCTGCTCACGTATAGGTGGTTCCGGGTGACGTTTTTTAAATAAGATGCCTACATATGGACATAACTTCGTAGATTTGGTATCAAGCTTGATGTGTAGTTCGAAAAAATACGGTTTTGTTTGATTTTAAATTGGCTTTATAGTTCCTGAAATCCATTATATTATAAAATAATTAATATTTGGAATGTCTCAAAAACTTACTTTTATGTTTAATTTCAGTATATTTAAAGGTTTTCCACGGTTTACGACTTTAAGTTGCACATCAGCTTGTTTAATTTTATAGTTAATGTCAGTAACACACAGATTGTATTTTTTAAATGACAGATAGAAGTTTGAATTTGACAGTATAAACAAAATGCGTTTTGTTTACTACCTATTACTAGATGTAAAAATACAAAACAATGTAGTTTTAGTTTTCCAGGCAGTTGTGGCGGCGCTGCTGCTAACCAACTGAAAATGCACTTGAGTTTTACCCCCGTGCTAACAACGTTAAATGCACTCCGCTTCGCGTCGTGCTCTTAAACTCGTTTAAAAGCTTACTTATACACTTGTATCATAATATACTCTTATCTACGATAGTGTTTAAAATTGATGTATAACTGTTAGTTTCAAGTTTGAAAAATGGTTGTTTAGTAACAAGATCCCATTAGTCACGGGTTGCCGAGCAACGAGTGATTAAAATTTTTAAATATGCCAAATTTCCAAAAAAAATTTTATCATGGCAAACTTCTTCAATATTGTGATCCAACTTCATAAATAAAAATATTTTTTTCATATTTATTGGGGTTTTTCCATTATATCGTAGATAAAATATTGTACGATACACGTACGTAAAGCGTCTTTATTCACTCAGGTGTCTTAAAACACTCGCTGCGCTCGTTTTTTAATTGACCCATTCGTGACTAAAGACTAGCTTTACGCACTTGTATCGTAAATAACTATTATGGTGTGCAATAAATATCCCACGAACGAGAAAAGATAGTCATGAAACTTTAGCATTACAAGTTCCATGACAATGTTGAGAACTGAGTTTACTTCACACAAAAAACAATAAATCCCATTTATTTCTAATATTGAATCAGCTACGAAAAAATTTGATGTAGCAGCACATAACCTCCCGCCAATACAACTCTTAAACGGTAAAAAATATTATTTGATGATACAGAAACACACCTTCTTATTGTATATTTTTTAATATTTTTAACATGATTAAAACAATAAATATGTACACTCCTCAATTTGGCTACACTATAGAAAATATTAATATAATTGCAGAAAAACGCAATGGTTTGTCATCAACATTTATTTTTAAGTGTAACATGTGCAATGCAATTTTTTCGATTTCGTCGACAAATCCGGATGACACAAAAATGGATATAAATTCTGGAGTAGTATCAGGAATTATAAGTGTAGGTTTTGGATATTATAATCTAGAGGAAGAGGCTGAATATGAAGACGTCTGTGTGTGTGTGCGCGCATCATAAATAAATTTAGGCTCATTTGATGCAGCTTTTGTTTCTGTACATTTATAGAGAACGAACTATCGCGTAATGAAAATTTTAACATTGTATTTTATGTATTATTTTTTCATATAAGTTAAAAAAAAAATCGCTAAGTTTTCACTTTAGCTAATATTTATTAACTACCCATTTAATTGGAAAAACAAATACATTCTTAAACTACCCTAATAATGGGGAAACTTTTATCTAATTCATATCATAAATGGGACATACTCTGTACTTACTGGTTCCTCCTTGTTCTTCTGTAGGGTACTTGTCAAATACTTTGGCAACGTCGTACCATGTCCTAAACCACCAACGAATTTCATCGCCGATGTCTTCCATTAGTCCAGGTCCTACAAGTTTTAAGACACGTTCTTTTTCTTTTAAGCAAGTTTCAATGTATTCCTGAACTTTTTCATTTCGTCGTTTCTTCTTAATTTCATCAAAGCCTTTTATGTTGTTCTGTGAAAAGGATTCTATGTTAATATGCTCAAGAAATAGCAAAACATTCGAAGCGATTATATTTTTATTGAAATGGGGTCATACTCTTTTATACTCAAATTATAAAAATTTAGATCATTTTAGTCACATATTGTTCAATTCAACTTTTCATTCATAATTTCCTTTCTGAAGTTTCGCGGTTGCAAAATCGTGACGTCATCTTGTAATAGAATGCACAGCATGGCAAGGCAAAAGAGGTGTTGATAACAAATAAAAAAATGCTTTCAGGATCGTTATAATTACTTATTATTATTAAAATGAACACTCCGATAAATTAAATTAGGTATTCGTTAATTATAACGTTTTTAGTCAAAGAGTTTAGGACGTGTTAAAATAAAAATGCTTTAATGTACTATATCTTGTCGCTTGTCGGTAATGTCGGTATCACACTTGTCATCTCAAGTCATATGTTGCAGTTAACAACGATTTTCAAATTAAACTTATGTTTATTATATTTGTTATATTATGTTGCCTAGATAATGTGAATAAACTATATTTGTAAAAACCTCTCAGTAAATAACAATGACTGATAACAGTCTATTTGACAGTTGGTGTAGTTCCTCGCTCTCCGCAAGAGCGTGTTTCGTAGAATTACAAGATGACGTCAAGAAGCGAAAAATTTTAAATAGGATGCCAATTTCAAAAAATCTTATCTTAATAACTAAATGCCTTTTAATATTAAAAATAGTTTCTATATTTATAATTTTACTCAAACTTACAGAAAAAAGAAAAAAATAAAATGAAAAAGGTTTATGACCCCTTTATAAACAAGAAAGTCGATTACGAATTATTAAAGTAATATTTGATTGTATTTCACTTACTTGTGCTTCTGTCGGTCTCCAACTAGGGACATCTATGTCAAGAAGTAGTCTTCGACGATAGTATCGCTTCTTCAAGTCTCTTCGAACGCGATAACCGCGCCAAAGACGTTGAATGTCTGTTGCTGCTTGGTTTGATATCTCTTTGGGAGGTGGTTTCTCGGGAATGACATTTTGCCTGATGAAGAAGTATTGGGTTAAAACCTTCAGGTGCTTAAATGAGGTGGACATGGACGTTGAAGGACTTAAAAGGAAAGGTAAAACCAATGAAAGGTTTGTACAAAAATATCGGTCTGTTTGCATAGTCTTTGAATTGTCTGAATGGAATTCTAACGTTCAAGATTAGGACATCTTTATTCGGGTGTTTGTTGGGTGGTATTAAAGAATTAACGTCTTACTGATCAGATTTTCATTGGGGTTTAGAAAGCAAATAAAGCACCTGAATTATACGACTATACCAAATAAAGCAGTAGAAATATGATTAGGTCAAAACTAGCGGTCCGACCTGCTTCGCAGGTCTGACCCCTAGGCTCCGCGACACTGAAGAAGATTACCTACAACGAAAAATTTAGAAAAATAAATTGAGTTTTCTTAAATATCTTCTATTTGAAACCGAAAAATTGTCGAAGAAAACTCGTCTCTTCGTTCCTCACTTTCATGTATGTACATTGGCGAACAGTTCGTCACTACGTTCCTCTCTTTTATATCACTGTCTCTCAATTTCCTGCCCTAAAATAGTTCATTTAGTACCCCATAACTTAGGTTTCTAGTAATTTCTACAAAAACAATTGCCGATTGTTATGGTTTGTGATAAAAAAAAGTTCGTCATTATACATATATTCAACTCTCTGTTCCTGAAATATTACATTCAATATTCCACAAACTAGGTTTACTGTAATTTCGAGAAAAACAATTGCCAATGGTACTGATTTGATACAAAGATGGGTCATCAATACGTTCTTCAACATCCCAGTCCTAAAATATTTCTCCTGATACCCCACAAGTCAGATTTCTCTGAATTAAAACTATTGTCGATCGTATTTGGTTTGTGATAAAACAACAAACATAATATATTTCAAATGACTTTAAGAAAAAACAATAGACCATCTGCCGGTCGCTATTTTCTACCAAGTTGTATCTATGAAGTTTTAGAAAAACAATTGCCGATCACAACAATTTTGGATAAGAATGAATCGTCATTGCGTTCCTCAACTTCCTGCCTCTAAAACAATTCATGTAATAACAATACCTCAAAAGTTCGGTTTATAGTAATTTCTAGTAAAACAATTGCCTATCGTAATGATTTGTGATAAAAAATCTACGTTTCTAAAATTCCTGTTCTTAAAAATTTCATTTAGTACCCTACAAGTTAGGTTTCTACTAATTTTAAGAAAAATAATTGCCGATAAGTTACGTTTTTTTTATAATATAAATAACAACAATTGCCAATAGTAATTATATTTAATAAAGAGGTGGGTACACACTACGGTCTTTAGCTTCCCACTCACTTGATACCCCACAAGTTAGGTCTCTAGGACAAAAAATTACTATATTTGTTTCAATAGGTAACGGTGAAAATTATAGCTCAATTCATGTACCTACCAATCAAGTAATAAACTGAATTATACCGGGTGGAGCATCATACCTGTGTACATAGGCGATTAACATGAAAAAACAGTTTTTCCGTGCGCATTGCTCCCCAAATTATTTTAGGCAAAAATGCTTCAAATACATGTTGTAGAGCATAAAATTCTGCTTCTAAATCAATAAACAGAATTACTTTTACTTGCTTTGTAACAACAGAAATTAAATATGAATATATGCAAAATTACGATGAAAATAGCAAATAGCCATGGAATTGAAACAAAAATTAATAAATGCTTCTCGTTGTTCTGTCAATTAAATATTTTACCCGTCAAATTAATCATTCATCTGTCAAATGTCAAGTATTTATTTATTTTTGTTTCAATTCCATGGCTATTTGATATTTTCATCGTAATTTTCCATGTTTTCATATTTAATTTCTGTCGTTACAAAACAAGTAAAAGTAATTTTGTTTATTGATTTAGATGCAGAATTTTATGCTCTACAACATGTGTTTGAAGCATTTTTGCCTAAAATAATTTGGGGAGCAATGCGCACGGAAAAACTGTTTTTTCATGTTAATCGCCTATGTACACATCAGGTATGATGCTCCACCCGGTATTTAGAATATTTTTGTATAGAACTTTAATACTGTTCCATCTGCTGACATTCCCGATTCCCAAACCCAAAATAATGAAATTCCCGACGAAGAAGGGAGCATAGTACTTGAAAAAGAGAGTTATAGGATCTACAGGTTCTAAGCGAAAACCGACCCATGAAACTAAAAGTAAACAGTCTTAAAAAAAAAATTAAGACCAAATCAATGAACGAAATCATTTGTAGAGAAGTTTCTGAAGCTCCCAGCGCAAGAAGTAGAAGAGAACAAGAGCTTCACGAAAAAAAAAAAAATCAAATGCGAATTTGAAAACTTAAAATAATTGAAATAAGAAAAAGAAACATTTGGAAAAGAAGTCAAAAAAGTTTTATTAGAAAAGATAGAATGAGAAAAATAAGTATTAAAGAAACAATTGTAATTAACTAAATTTTATTATATTTTCTATAACACTAAAAATTCTTATGGAATCACTAACATTCCATACGCCGCGTATGGAATATTTTCGACGAATCAGAGCCGCGATATATGAAGTATCTTGATTCAGTTGGTTACGTCTGTTTTTTTTTATTTATTTTTTGAGTTTGACGTTTTCAACAGTTTTATATTTGTATTTTTTGTATAATTTCCAAAATCTTGTTATAGAAAGTATAATCTACAACATGTAACGAAATGGCTTGTCCCACACTCGAAAACCGTTGCCCTCTCCTTCGGCTCGGACTACAAACTTTTTGCTCGAGAGGAATATGTGCCATTCCATTAATTGTTGTAGAATATACTATTCTTTCATTTTTTCATAAAAAATAAATTAGTTTTGTACGAATACATTGAGCTATTTAAAATACATAGCATTACATACTTCACACTGTATCCCAGTGGGGTAGCATCTACCTTTTTTACATCACACAACATTTTAAATCCAATCTACATTCACTTATAGTCATATGTAACTGTGCTTATAGGTTAAATAAAATAAATAAATATATCATCACGCCTTTTACCCATTATGGGTGTGGCATTCTGCTTACGCAGATCTCAGTAGGTGATATATTTTTGCGTATGAAATGCGGTTACCAGCCGTCAAGTCATAGCCCCCAAAGTTGTTAGTGGAGGGGGAACCACAGGGGTAAATTTAAATTGGCAACTGTCGGTAGTGGGATTCGAACTGAGGATCTCACGATCCACAGTCCGATACGTTACCACGGAGCTATTTACCCCAAATGAAAATATTTGATTACAATAATGAAAAATATTTGATTACAACAATGAAAATCTCTGATTACAATAAATGAAAATATTTGAAACAATAAAAGTATTATTTTCACACTAGAAATTATTGTAATCTCCATACCAATATTTTAAAATAAGTCCTGGTCAAAATGTGTCCTTATAAATTGCTGCCGAAAAATATTTCTATTTCGTCAACTATTTGAAATAATTACGTAAGATAATTTAATTGAGTTTAATACGAAAACTGTGTTGACTGTAACCTTCCTCTTCATGAATTTTTTTATATTATATAATACCGCTAATGCTATATTGCTTCATTAGTGTTTATTAATTTTGTTGCGTAATTCTATTGTTAATGTCTTGTAAATACAACAAAATTTAATTTAACAATGATGCTTCATTTCTTCGTATGTATAATTTGCATTCTACTTGGTTGACAAATTCGGCAGATTTACTTTATTTTAACTAAATTTGATCGTGTAACACCGACTTTGCTTAGTCTAACGTCAAAGAAGAATCAAATCGAAAAATTTTATTGGAAATTATTTTTTCTTTTAAATTAAATTTTGTTATGTAATAAAGACTTCTGGCAATCTGACATTTCTACTATTGTCTTGTTAATTTAAAAATATCGTCAATAATAATAAATAACAATTTGCATCCTACATTGTCGACAAATTTGACAGATTTACTTTATTTTTCATAAATTGGACGTATAATATCGACTTTTCCTAGTTTAACGACAAAGTAGAATCAAAATGGTAAATTTTATCGGAAATTATTTTATCATTTAAATTTCGCGGTTTTTCTTTATTAGTATTAAATTAGGTTATGTAATAAAGACTTCTGTCAATCAATCAAAATTTTTCAAGATTCAGGAATACACTATGTTTTCACTTTGATAGCAATCTGATACATCCAATACAATTAGTTTCATTGGTATTTAATCGTTTCGTACGTAATTCAACAATATTTCCAAATATAAATTCTCCCGTGAAAATATAACCAAACATTTGTTTGTTTTTTTTTATGAAATTCTTGAAATATGAGTTTCTTGCAATATAATCGGGAAAATGTATATTGTACAATTAAATCATTACCATGAAATCTAATTAATTTTAATGTTTGTATATATAAAAAAAACAACATTTTTAGTCAATACATGACACTAAATCTATACATGGATTTTGTATTAAAAAGTTGTGTTTTCATTTTGAATGCTCCCAAATCATCCAATACAGTTTGTTTTATAAGTATTTATTAATTTCTTGTGTACTTCTATAGAATTTTCAAATTTAATTTGTTCCATGTCAGTATAACCAAATTTCAACATGACATTTATAATAAAGTTCTTTATAATGTATTTCCTGCAAAATAATTAGGAGAATTGATATTCTACAATTAAATTATACACTTACCATGAATTTCATTTAATTTCAGTGTATTTGTAATATACAATGACGGTAATATAGTACGTAACCCAAACTATTTTTCATAAAATATTGACGTTTACAAATCAATTTGAATTAATTGCAACTGTCAAAATATGTAAATCATTTCTACCACTTTAAAAAATTTACAAAATAGTACTCATGTTCGCTCAATATACCAAACTTATCTAACCTGTCTACAATTAAAGTAATGTATAATTAAAATTTAAAACTGAACTGTCAAAAATGACAAATTGTTCTTCTTTTTTTAAAAAAATTTAAAGATAAAGTGTATTGACAGTTCACTTTGAAATTTTAAAAATAATTTACTTTAATTCTAGAGAAGTTAGACAAGTATGGTAAATTTATTTCTGTTTAGAATAAATGGGCGTATATGCTTAATGTTTTGTAAAATTTTAAAACACCAATTTAACAATAAGAAAATAAATTTCAAAGTGAACTGTCAATTCCCTTTATCTTTGAATTTTTAACAGTAGTAGCAACGCCTGTTATTTAACAAAAGCTACACGGAACACTAGATGTACCTTATTTATTTAATATCTCGCACATCATGTGTAAGAAAAATGTGAATTCATAAAAAGCACGTATTCCCAAAGAATATTTAAGTGCCTTTGAAGGTTTCACTGGAATCCGTCAAACCGTCTGGGCTGTAGGTCCGGGTACAAATGGTTTCTAACCAGATGAAAGTATAGAGAACCACTCTAACCGATTAGTATATTGGATAGTGTTTCACAAGACTCTTGATCTTGTCTTGAAATCAAAACAAGATCAAGATAAGACCAAGACAAGAAGTATTTTATATTTCTCAAGACAAGACAAGAAATTTTCCTGTTCCGCATTTATGATTAAAATATTAAAATTTGATACTCATTTGTCAATAAAGTGACTTTGAGGTTCAATCCACATTTCTACAATGTTTTAACACCATCTGGCGGCCTTAATGTGAACCTCTAAATTTTATAAATATAAAAAAACAAGATTTTATAAATATGTGAAGTCAAGATTTATATATAAATTTTATGTCGTAAATATAACAAATGGAGTAAATAGCTCCGTGGTAACGTATCGGACTGTGGATCGTGAAATCCCCAGTTCGAATCCCACTGCCGACAGTTACCAATTTAAATTTACTCCTGTGGTTCCCCCTCTACTAACATCTTTGGGGGCTATGATTTGACGGCTGGCAACCTCACTTCATACGAAAAAATATATCACTTACGGAGATCTGCGTAAGAAGAGTGCCACATCGATTATGAGAAAAAGGCGTGATAATATATTTATTTATTTTTATTTATAATGTAGCAAATATGTTAAGTTGATACTTAAAATGTGTATTTTCTTATGCATAAATTGTAATTATTTATATATAATTTTCCTTTTTCTCAAAATATATGGTCGAAATCCATATAAATTTCAAAATTTAATTTATGCCGAAACATCTACGTAAAAACATTTAACTAAAATTAACAGAGAGGGGCAAGGGCAGACGCCAACAGAAAGGGGAATCCCCTAAAATGTCAAGAATAAAGAAATATCAAGAATTCTTGATTCAAGACAAGAAATACATTGTCAAGAAATGAGCAAGACAAGAAATATTTAACGTCTTGTCTTGAAAATCAAGATCAAGACAAGAAGTGATCATCAAGACAAGATTTCTTGTCTTGATGAAACACTAGGTCAAAACTTAAACAACTGCAAAAACACAACTTCCTGTGTATTGAAAAATATACCATATACTTATCAAATTTTCAGTAATAATATAACAAGAGAGTGAGAATAAATTGATTATTTTTTGACGTTTATTTAAACCAATCAAATGCTTTATTGTATGTCACTTGTCTGTGTTTTAACCAATCCTGTCATTATTATACTGAGAATAATGCTCTTGTGAAAATTCCCGGCAATTTTCTCTGTAGCTTTTTTGTTTTTGTTGACAGATGTCAGATGTCAGATAGTTATCATCAACACAAGTAAAAATGAGCAAAAAAGATAGATTTAGTGACGTGCCTGATGATGAAATCAAAAAATAATCTAATTAAATATAACTCGAGAGTTCGATAAATTAGAAAATAATTCTCCAGTATCTTTCTCAAACTTGTCGCCATTTGGCAATAGCCACTCAAGCCCTACGGGCTTTCGTGGCTATTGCCTGGCAACAAGTTTTCGAAAGATCTGTCAAATTATTTTCAATTTATTCTCACCCTCTTGTTATATTATTACTGAAAATAATTTGACAGATCTTTCGAAAACTTGTTGCCAAGCAATAAAAAATAAATTGCCAAATGGCGACAAGTTTGAGAAAGATACTGGAAAATTATTTTCTAATTTATCGAACTCTCGAGTTGTATTTAATTAGATTATTTTTTGATTTCATCATCAGGCACGCGGCACGCCTCTAAATCTATCTTTTTTGATCATTTTTACTTGTGTTGATGATAACTATCTGACATTTGACAACAACAAAAACAAAAAAGCTACAGAGAAAATTGCCTGGAATAATCACAAGAGCATTATTCTCAGTATAATAATGACAGGATTGGTTAAAACGCAGACATGTGACATACAATACAGCATTTCATTGGTTTAAAGAAAAGGCAAAAAATAATCTTTTGAATTTAAGACTATAAAGAAACAATCGGGTGAACGATTGTACATATTGGGTGGTGGAGAGTCAATCAGATACTCATCAGAATTCCTTTGCAGAAGCAGGTCGTCCTTATGTCTGTCATTTATTTATTAATTTTATTTTATTAAAGAAGGCCGCACAACAGGATAAGTCCCAATAACCGTGCAGAACTAATAACATACAAAAATTTCTACATTATTGTCAAAACAAATACAAAAATATTTATACACAAAGGTACAGATTATACATTTAATTACCGAAGTTAAATGAAATAAAATTAAAAAGTAAAACATAACAACAGATAGAAATCATTTCAAATTCACAGAAAAAAAGAAAATTCAAGTACAATGCTTAAACACAAAAGTCTTAAATGTTTTTAATGTACAGTTATATATGTTAGGAAAGTTAGACATTATTGACAAATTATTAAATGTGGATATCATTCTAAGAAGTGGGGCATTGACGGCTGAGTTAGTTCTACAGCTTGAAACAGTAAATAAATTTCGCAATCTAATGGAATATACCGTCATATTCTGAATGATATTTTATTAAGTAATGCTGGACTTTCAATGATATTGTTTAGCAACTTAAATAAAAATGCTCGACGTTTTTGTAAAGATGTTAATACAATAGAGTTATTTGAAATTTTTTACTTAAAATGTACAAAAATTTTCTTTGAATTCCTTCAATTCGATTTATGTATATTTGATAAAAAGGAGACCAGCAAATAGCGGCAAATTCAAGATGAGAACGAACAAGTAAATATTACAAAGATATGAAAGTACCACAACTTTTGAATTTATCCCCAATTCTTAAAATAAATCCCAGCATTTTATATGATTTTTTGACAACATTGTCAATGTGTAAATCAAAGATTAATTTACTATCTAAGAGAACTCCTAAATATTTTACATTGTTTCCGTCGAAAGAGTAATTATAAGTATATGTATATCTGTTCCTAGAAAATGTTATACACGAACATTTATCAAAATTAAGGGTTAAATCATTAGAATTAAGATAGCAGTCAAGTCTGCTAAGGTCCTCTTGAAGTGCCAAACAGTCAGATAATGAATTAATACGCATATAAACTTTTAAATCATCAGCGTACATATTCAAGTTGTCATATTGAAGAATCAATGATCTAATCAGACTTCCATCGCTGTGGCTGTTGCGATAGTCTAGTCAGATACTTCTTTATCGTCCTAACCTCAATGGAAATCTGATCAGATCAAAACAGAGTAACACCACATTTCTCGAAAAAACATTTTAGGAAAATACAAATCAAGAAAATACATTTCTCGATTATGAAAATGTCATAATGATGAATTGTATATTTACCAAAAATACAAATAGAATGTTCCAAATATTACAAATGACGAATGTTACAAAACTCGAAAGTACATTTGGCGAATACCCTGGATATTATAAACCTCGGAAGTATATTTCTCGAATATTACAAATGTCAAATGTTACAAATCTCGAAAATACATTTGTCGAAAGCTAAGAATACGCTATGTAAGTATCTGTGTTTTTCGTACATGGCGCCATCTACCGTCATGTGCCATAAGTTTTTCCGGGAGAGAATACAGTGTTTCAATAGGAAAAGATTGATCTCATACTTAAACAATGTTGGTTAATATTAGTCTATTATATACTTCGTGTTCGAGTAGCAGTCAGAAACTGCCATGTACTATCAGAAGCATGCGCACATGTATTTTAGCGTTCCAGCAGTAGTAAATCAGTGATTCGAACAAAAAATTTTATGTTGTGCAACAGTTTGAAAACGTTTGGGACAGTTTGAAACTGTCAGAAAAGTTTGAGGATTGTTTGCAAATTTCAAATCAGTGGTATGCGCATTAGTATGTGTTGTATTTCTTATGTCAAAACCAGTGAATATTTACAAAAACAATTTAGTAAAAACTTTAAAGGTATGTGGCTCAGGGTCGGAATGAACCCACCGAGATGCCGAGAAATTTCTCGGTGGGCCCTAGCCTTCTTTTGGGCTCTTAGGCGAAACGAATTTAATTTTTAATTAAATTTTATATAAAATAATTCAATATTAAATTATAAATGTCATTTTTGTAAGTCCCGCGCAGGTCAACTGCACTCGCGCAATTTCACATCATAGTGTAAGATCAGTAGAACGTGTGGAAAACACACTCTTAATGCATTTATATGTAATAAATCTACAACAATTACTGCTGAATCTTCTGCACCAAGTTGTATGCAATATAACATCAAAACTTGTACTTATTCAAATTTATTTAAAAACAACAACATTTATTATTTATAAGAAAACTGAAATTCAAATGAGAGAAAGAAATAATGGCATTGTTTCTCATTGCCAAACTGATGTATTCATATACACTTTAATGATTATAATGTGAAATACACTACAATTTTACATTAAATGGAATGATTAAACAAATGGGTTAAAATATTCATTGCGTACCTAAAAAAGATAATTTCGTATTTGGCTGCCACGCAGTTTTGCAAAGAAAGCTTTGCGCTACAATATTGTACCTTTTTTTTTAAAATCAATTATTTTGAACAATTTATGAGAAGTGTCAAAAAAAAAGTTTCTTAAAAAAACTTTTGTACCAGTATGTATGTGATGTAACTATAGGGCGAGTTCAGTCGAACCTAGCGATTAGCTAGCGATTGCTAGTGATAGATTCTAGCAGATGAAAAGTAGTATAAACTAGAGCCCTAGAAGAATGTAGGTATTCTCGTCCGCCATTTTGGGTCCAGATGTCATAAATAAAACAAGTTATTGGAATCCAGTTACTTAAAAAAACATTTAATATTTGTATCTGTCAAATTTGAAAACATATTTATTGAAATTCTGTAAAATCCTACTACACAAATCATACGGTAATATATTATTATAAAGTATTCTGTACACTTACCTGTTAGATATAAAATATAATAATTGAAGGAATGATATATCACAATTATTAATCAATTTCAACTTGAAATTTGACAGAAAAGAATTAAAGTAACTGGATTCCAATACTTTGTTTTATTTATGACACTTGGACCCAAAATGGCGGATGAGAATACTCATATATTCTAGTGCCTTATAGTGGGATTCTGAGCATTATCTTAAAAATCTATAACTTTTAAGATCTATAGCTTAAGAGAAATCTATAAGTTGAAGTCTAATAGATTCTCATAAATCGGTATTCTGAACGCAAGTCTATAACTTCTGATTTCTATAACTACGACTTTAAGATATCTTAAAACCAAGACTGCCACTCTTTGGAAAATAAAACAAGTATCTACGTTTAATACTTATCCTTATAAAACACGGATAATATTTTATTTACAGCTATATTATTTAACGATATTTTTTATTAAAAACGAATTAATACTATTAAAATAAATAAAAATACAAGTTTTCTAAATTCTTAAATGCAAATAAACAGTATTTATTTTTCTGGGGTTAAGTACACTGATTAATTGTCAATTGACAGTTATCAAAAGTTGACAGAACGATATATGTCAAAATTGTTTGTGTGGTTTGTGTCGATTACAATTAAAAATGAGCTAAGATATTATTATTATTATTTGACATTTTATATATTTCTGTTGATTCAGATTATAATAAAAATATATAATTATTTTAATTTATTATTATTTGTCATTTTGTATATTTCTGTTGATTCACATTATAATAAAATGATAAAATTATTTTACAGCAAAAGAAAACGAACAAAAAAAAAACGATGAAAGAGCAATATGTTGCATATTTACAATACATGGAAAGAAGATTACGCCTTCAGATCAAATACCATAAACCTCACACTAGGTGAAAATTATTTAGTGCTAAAATGGGAAAAATTAACTGGCAAACCAAATGCTTATCTTGCAATTCAAATGGGTTCATTGCATCCCTTATATTTTTTCTTATAATTCGCATGTAATTACAAAAATTTAGCATTGGTAACCTCAAATATTAACAAATGTCAATAAATTTTAATTATATAACGTAAATATTACTTACTGTTCATATTCATCTTCCTATAATAATTACGCAAATTCTAAATTTGCATATTTTTATGCATTTGCAAGCTATTTATTATTTCTATAACAAGTTATGACAAACTAAACAGTAACCGTAACTTTTTAAGATATCTTAAGAGATTTAAGATAAACCTATAAGCTATAGATGCGCTCAGAATACCACTATAATATTTAAGATCTATAAGTCCTTAAGATCACACTTATAGAAGTTATGGAAACGCTCAGAATACCACTGTTAGTATAAACATGAAC
This sequence comes from Poecilus cupreus, assembly GCA_963942605.1. NCBI lineage: Eukaryota > Metazoa > Arthropoda > Insecta > Coleoptera > Carabidae > Poecilus > Poecilus cupreus. The sequence continues at coordinate 13,377,329 of OZ012731.1, forward strand.
GGAATTTTGCTGGTACTGCCATCTTGTGTCAGTCAAGTTAGGTGGAATTAACCTCAAATTCTGAAAATTGACAAATCCAAAACAGTATTTTAAAATTGATAAGTAATAGATGTCAAATACTTCATATATTTCACTACATTTTAAGTTATTTTATAGTTTTTTTTTGCAGACATGGTTAATATTGATGACATGATGAATTTTTGTACATTTGACAGTTCTAGAAGTTTCGCTAGCTCATCTAGCTCAAATTTATTTCGCTAGATCGCTAGTTTACCTGCTGAAATCTAGCGATTACTTAGGAATACGTTCAGCTGTGCCCGCTAGGTTAGCGATCTAGTTGCTAGGTTCGGCTGAACACGCCCATAGTTTCGCAAGCGCATATGTGTTAGATAATGATAGAGATACCTGACGCAAACTATCTCTCTCTGCTCGCTTTTTCCATACAGGCAAAGCATGGTAGTGCGCGTTCCAGTATTACTATATTTCAGTGCGTCCCAATCTCCAATTGACATCTGATCAGGACTGGTCTCAAGAAACAACAATAATCGAACATCCTGAGTCTCATGTTCATTTTATAGCATTGAAGAGCCAATCCTGATTAGATTTTCTTTGGAGGTCGGAATGATAAAAACAAGCACCTGAATGAACAACTATATCAGAGATAAAGTAAATATCTAATCAAATCAGGTCTAACAGACCAGACAGAGTAAGACATCCTGGATATTTATGAATCAACCATATCCTTATTAGATTTGTTTTGGGGTTTAAGACGCTAAAGTAAGCTCCTGAAAAGTCGACGTACAAAGAAGTCGCACTAGAAATCTGATCAGGTCAGAACGTCCTATATTTACCATTCACAATTATACAGGGTGAGTCATCGAAATGCCCGTCTTCGATATCTCCCTTGTCGATAGACATACGGCAAAAATTTATTAACAAAATTTATTCGACTACTAAAGGAGCATAACGTAAAATTATTTTCACATATACAGGGTGTTACGTAACGGCTTGGCGAGAATTGTTTGTTTTTTTTTAAATGGAACACCCTATATATTTTTATATATTTTGAATTGTATTTCATTCACCTATACAGACATATGTATTTTGTTTTAGTTTTCCGCGGCGTTGTCAAGTTTTTCCGTTTTTTTCTCTAAAAAAGGCCGAATACATGCATTGCTTTGCGAAGGCGTACTGAAGTTATTTTAATAGTAAAATTTAAGAATTTATTTTTCTGCACAACTGTAGCTATACTCTATATTCTGACATATTTTGTTTTAATTGTAATTATGCAGGGTGTTCAATAAAGCGGATCAAATTTACTCCACTTCAAATGACTATAACTCGTCTTTTTCAAATGGAACACCCTATATTTTATTATTCTGCTGTATGCCATTTTGTATTACCTTCATTTTTTATTAAGGGTATCCTATGTCTAAAACCAATAATTTCAGAGTTTTTGCCATTTTTAACTAAATTAATTTATTGAATTAAAAATTAAATCTAGTATACCATGGATATGGTTTTAATTTATTGTTTTGTTTTAATTTACAAAATATTTTCAATGTAACTGCAATTCTTACGGAAACATATTTGCAGACGGTTTATAAATGAGTAATTTACGCTTCGCAGTATATTTGTGTCGACAATTTCAAATCAGTTACGAATTTGCATCATACTTTTTTGATAAAAATATTAACGGACAAAATTATTACAAACTTATCTTCTAAACGATTTAGAAAATTTACCTCTTAATATTATCCGGAGATTGTGGTTCCAACACGATGGTGCACCAGCCCACAACAGTCTTCAGTTTAGGCATTATTTAAATGAAAAATTTCCTAAAAAATGGATTGGACAATGTGGTCCAAGTAATTGGCTCGCAAGATTTTCCAATCTTACAAACTTACATTATTTCTTGTTCATCGGCACCAACTACACGAGAAGATATGATGGAGCGAATTCGTACCTGTTTTGAAACTGTCAACGCAAATATACTGCGAAGAGTAAACCACTCATTTAAAAACCGTCTGCAAATATGTTTGCCTAAGAATGCCAATTACATTGGAAATATTTTGTAATTAAAACAAAATAATTTCCATGGTATACTTGATTTAATTTTTAATTCAATAAATTAATTTAGTGAAAAATGGCAAAAACTCCGAAATGATTGATTTTAGACATAGGATACCCTTAATAAAAAATGAAGGTATTACAAAATGGCATACAGCAGAATAATAAAATATAGGGTGTTTCATTTGAAAATGACGAGTTATAGTCATTTGAAGTGCAGTAAATTTGATCCGCTTTATTGAACACCCTGTATAATTACAATTAAAACAAAATATGTCAGAACATAGAGTATAGCTACAGTTGTGCAGAAAAATAAATTCTTAAATTTTACTATTAAAATAACTTCAGTACGCCTTCGCAAAGCAATGCGTGTATTCGGCCTTTTTTAGAGAAAAAACGGAAAAACTTGACAACGCCGCGGAAAACTAAAACAAAATACATATGTCTGTATAGGTGAATGAAATACAATTCAAAATATATAAAAATATATAGGGTGTTCTATTTAAAAAAAGACAAACAATTCTCGCCAAGCCGTTGCGTAACACCCTGTATATGTGAAAATAATTTTACGTTATGCTCCTTTAGTAGTCGAATAAATTTTGTTAATAAATTTATGCCGTATGTCTATCGACAAGAGAGATATCGAAGACGGGCATTTCGATGACTCACCCTGTAAGAAAAAAGTTAAAAACAACAAAATAATATTAGTCTTTTTACCTCAAAATATAAACAACCTTCTCATCCAAGAATTCCAGCCTTCCAATCCTGGCCCGCTCATGCTTCTGTATAACAATAATAACCTCCTTCTGAGCTTCTCGTATCAAATCAACCTTCTTCTCCACTATCGGCCTCTTGCAGACCTTGACCTCTTTCTTCTCCTGATCTTCCTCTCCATCCTCCTCGTCCTCCTCATCATCTGGAGAGTAAGGAGCGTAGATTTTCTCGCCCTTGAAGAGGCGTTCTGCAAGGTCCTGCAGCTGAGCCGCTCTTTCTAGAGGATATGCAGACAGGGGGATGATCTCCAAGGCTCGGGGGACGAGCTTCAACTCGATGAGTTGGTTGTCCACGTAGTGGAACTCGGAGATGTCGAGCTCGGTGAGGTTTTCCTTGAGTTCTTCGAAGCGTGCTGTTGCGGCATCAACGAACCGACGCATTGCCTAGAAGATAGATGTTGAAAAGAAAAGACTAATGGAAATTTTCAAGAACCTCTACAATGTTAATAAACGAGAAAAGGTATAGTACCGAAACTTCATAACTATAAGTTTCATGACAATGCCAAGAACTGAGTTGATTTTGGTCGTAATTGCCAAACCGGAAGAGGAAGTTTTCTTGACATACAGGACAATAAATTCCATTTATTTTCAATATACAATACAATAATACAATATTTTTTATTTGTATATAAAGTACATATACTTATTACAAATGATTGGCAATATATGACACGTAGTGCGAAAGAAATTATAATATTGCAAATATAATAACACATAATGTAATATAAATTACATAATAAAATAAATAATAACAAACATATATTATATAGACATTAAAATATGAACGTATAAAATTAAACAGCTCACAATTAATACTAGAATTAAAGTGAAAGTGAAATTGGAACAATTTGATGGTTATATAATTTATTTGTTTAAGGAAAAACTCCTCAGTTTAAGAGCATTGATAGTAAAGTAAAAGATTTTTTATTATACCTGCATCATAATCCGTGTTTAAAACACGCTACAGCGTTCATAAACGCAAGATTAAAACACGCCGTGCTTTAAAGGTTACTAAGCAACCACAAAAATATTTACTATTAATATTTGTCAAAACTGTAAACGTCAACAATAAATGCGAACCAGTCTCCATGTAAACGATATACGTCAAACGTCACACGCGCAAAATTATGAAACGAATCAAAATTAAAATGTTACTTTCCAGTTTTTTCCAGAGTATGATGCAGATATAATAAAAAATAGCGTATGACACACGAGTATAAGAGCTTTTAAAGCACTAGCGACGTTAAAAGCACTCCGCTTCGCGTCGTGCTCTTAAACTCGTCGTACGTGCTTTAAAAGCTTACTTATACACTTGTATCATAATATACTATTGTTTATAGAATCGTTGTCTAGATTGTTGAAAAAGGTGAGATAGTTTGATTGAGCGATCCTCTTTTCTAGTATCGAGTTTGGTATCAAATTAAAGGTCTCAAAGAGGAGAACTGCACTAAAATATAAAAAATCTGATGTGTGCAGCACATAACCTCCAGCCTAAACAACTTTAAAAGGGTATAAAATATAAATTTCAAATAATAAACTATTGTGGGCACCTCAATACCTTCCGCAATAGATTTCTTATCAAACAATGCAGGGACACGGACCGCTAGTACCAAGAAACGCTCATCCCTTAAAAAAATACTTTTCTGTTTTAGAAACTAAGCTTTCACAACTAAAAATTGTTATGTAATCTGTTAAAGTTATGTGGGAGGGCCGAAATAAAACACTTCACTTGAACTGGGAACAAATATATGCAATGTAATTGTTTTTCATAAAATATACGTCAGTAGTGTACATTTTCTATCGGCAATATATGTTTGTTCTTAGTTCAAGTGATGTGTTTAACAAAATCACTAACATTCCATACGCTGTGTATGGAATATGTGCCATTCCATTACTTGTTGTAGAATATACTATTATTTTGACGCATTTCAAAAAATAATATTTGTCACGACATGTTAGGAAACCCCACCTTTATTTTCCCGAAATACTGAGGAAAATATCTACAAAATAACTCAAAATATATTGACGATATCATTTTCTAATTTCATATTTAAAATTTAACTGGCAGATTCATCAAAAGAATTAACGCTAATTCCATTTTTTTCAACCTCTGTAACTTTATTTCTAAATTAATTAAATTAACAAAATGTGTCAAATTTTATGTTAACCTATCGTAACTACAACCTTAGTTAACATAAATATGTTTTGAGGATGGTAATTGAAGTTACGACTAATAATAAAAATAGGATTAGCGCTAATTCTTTTGATGAATCTGCCTGTAAATGTTTTATTTTACAGCTGATTAGATTTTAATACTAATCTATCAACAGGATACCTCAATAAATAATTCAGTTACAGTAAATTGTTATATATGAAAAGATACAGAACTGTATTCGCTACAATTTTTATTTGAAACATTTGTCTATGTTTTGTACACTGGGTGTCTCATTTTAATTTACCACCTGGAATATCTGTAGACCTATGTTTCAAATCGAAAAATGTCACGGGTAACAGTTTAATAATTTGGAGGGGGACATGAAATTATGTAAAAATTTCAACCCCTCTACCCCCAGGGGTGGCTGGATTGGGGGTAAATTTGAAAAATTAAGTTGGACCCCTTATTTTTTATTGTAGATTCGGACAAAACGTAAAAATAAGTAAATTTTACCTAAAAAAAGTTTTTTTAGTACTATGACAGATGACGCTGCAATCTATAAAATTCGTTTTATTATGTATTTCAACTATTTCATTTGGCGGGTAATCATCTATACTATCTATACTCGTAATAATAAGTTTCATTTTCAATAAAACAAATTTTATTGATTTCAGCGCCATCTATCACGGTAATAAGAATTTTTTCTTAAAAAAACTTACTTATTTTTTTATACTTCGTCCGAATCTACAATAAAAAATAAGGGGTCCTATTTAATTTTTAAAAGTTACCCACACCCCTTCCACCCGTGGGGGTAGGGGGTTGAATTTTTTACATAATTACCTGTTCCCCTCCAAATCATTAAACTTTTGTTTGGGACATTTTTCGATTCGAAGCGTAAGTCTACAGATATTTCAGGTGGTAAATTAAACTGTGGCACCCAGTATATCGTTTGTAAATTAAAATTTAAAAAAGTCATACGGTGACAACATCAGAATCTAACGATATCATTTTAAAATTTTAAATTTAGAACTTAGACGTTCAAATTACAAGATTTTGATAGTTTACTATCAACCGAAAATGATAATTTACTTCAGTTCAGTTAGACTAAATTGTGTCATAATCAAATAGATGCATAATAGCATTGTCTTCAATTTTTATTTGAAATTTTTTTTTCTATATTGTATCATATAAAAGTTGTTTAAGAAGAATTTTTTAATCTAATATACCTAAGCTAAATACCTGGCTTTTCTGATATTGATACGTCATCCCCCAGACCCAATCTAATCTCTTAATTATCTCAGCATAGGCCACATACAACCGAGCTACCAGTGGAATTGGCTGGGCAGGTGTTACACCCAAGAGAGAGTTGTCCACATCCCTCAGGCGTGCCAACTGCGTTCGTGTCACTGCCCAAATCCCGCGCTTCCAGTTAGGGTCGTCGGTGTTGGGTTCATCGGTGATGTCGTCGTATTTAGGTGCTGGCGCTTGACCTGCTAGAGGCATCGTGAAGAAGGTGGTGAGGATTTGATGCTGGAATTAAATAAGGAAATATATCATGTTGTACAGGATGCTGAGATAAAAATTCTAGGGATAGTAGAAGAGTAAAACAAGAAAAGATCATATAAGAAATAATTGAAAGTATCCAAAAAAAACTATTGCTCCACCTTCAAAATTGATGATATACATACATACATACATAACGTCACGCTATGTCCCACTTAGTGGGGTAGCACGAACCCAGAAACACAGTCAACCAACAATCAATCTCCTCCACACATTCCTATCCTGACACACCACTTTCGCCTCGTCCACATTCATAGTGCGATTCATACATGCTCGTTTATTCTTCACACTCGGAAACATTCGTTCACGCAACAAACCATCAACCATACCCAACCAGTTATTCTTCGGACGCCCACACAATCGTTCACCTTCAATATATTAGTTTCACCAACCTTTCATTCGACATTCGCTCAACATGTCCATACCACCTCAACTGTCTCACTCCCACTTTCTTCACAATATTCTTCTCAATCTCACACTCATCTACACCAATGTATTCCGTATACGATCACGTCTCGTATACCCACATACTCCTCTCAAATATCTCAATTCTAAAGCAGTTATACGTCGTTCATGCTACTTCATCCACACCCAACATTCAGAACCATACATCAATGTAGGCACTAACACTCCATTATAAACACTCAATCGAGTATCTCTAGATACATTCACGTTTCGAGCAAATGTACCCAGAGCACCCAATACCTAGCACTCTGCAGACACTCAGCTTTCAATCTCCCGGTCAATACGTCCATCTTTCGAGAACATACTACCCAAATATACAAATTCATTCACTTGTTCCAGTTTCACACCATTCACTGAAACATTACCATCAGTCACCAAATCATTCTTCTCAAACACCAACACTTTACATTTATCGACATTCAATAGCATATTACATCCTTGCCCTACTTCATTTATGCTCACAATCATTCTTCTCAATATCTACTTAGTTTCATCCAACACAACATCATCCGCATAAGCTAATGCAGGCACTACACGTCCACCATCCGTTCCATTCAATGCCTTTCGCAACAACACATCCATATACAAACTATACAACCAAGGAGACATTCCATAACCCTGTTTTACACCAACAGCTATACGAAACCAATCACTCAATCAACCATCAACTCTCACCGCAGCCTCACTTCCTTCATACAACGCTCGAATCGCTCCGAAAAAATTACCATCCACACCGTCCTCCACAAGTACATTCCACATAGTCTCTCGAAGAACACTGTCAAGCGCTTTCTTTAAATCGAGAAATCCACAGAACACCTTTTCGTTCTTATCAAGTGACTTCTCAACAATCATTCGGAGAGAAAACAATTGATCTACACAACTTCTTTCAGGCAAAAAACCTCCTTGCACATCACTCAACTTAGAAATTGTTAAGGCTCGTACCTTATGAATTAATATTTTCCCATACAACTTCCCTACCACATTCAATAAGCTTATCGCTCGAAAATTTGTACATTCACTCGAACTGCCTTTGCCTTTAAATAAAGGACAAATTTTTCGTGAATTAATCACAGTTTGAGTAAAAACTACTAACAACTTGCGGTCAGACTCAGGTGACCTTGAAAACATAATTTAATGGGTCACTTTATTCGTTTAACGTAGAACGTGCAAGTGAGCTTATCTCCAGATAAGTTTCATTTTTATTCAGTTGTCCGACTAGATTTATTTAGCGTCCCAATCCCAAACTCCAATGGAAATCTGAACAGATCAAGTTGGTTCTTCAAAATTCGGAACTTTCTGCTTCTGTTGTTCTTTCAGTATTGGTCTAATCAGATTTCCAATAGAGCTTGGGAAGCTAAAAAACCTTGATGGACGACCCAACAGTGGTGGAAATCTGATCAGATCAGAACTGGAGATATAACAGAAGTAGGATTTGCATTGTATTGAAGAATAAACAGTTCTGATTTAATCATACTACCACTGTAGTCGTCTCTCGTGCGGTAGTAGGCGTTCTACAGTATCCCAAACCCAATATAAATTTGATCAGATCAACGTAGATCTTCAAAATTCAAAGCGTTCTGCAAATATGATGTTCTTTCAGTTTTGGTCTGATCAGATTTTCAATGTAGCTTCGGAAGTTAAAGGTGGACAACACGACATCTGTGAAAATCTTGTAAAAAAGATTTGATAAAATTTCTATTAAAAATTGGGATGCAATGATTTATGGCTATCTTAAAACAGCTGTGGAATCCTAATCAGAATAACGTTGCGCCCTCTTGTTTCTACAGTCCTGATCAAATTTTTACTGCTGGGTTTGATACAATCCATGTGCTTCTTTAGCGTCTCAAGCCAAGTGGAAATCTTATCAGATTAAAACTAAAGTGAATACAGAAGTAGAACTTCTTAAATCTAATGTTTTGTGTCGTCTCAAACCCTACTGGAAATCTGATCAGATTATGACTGAAACGTAATCATGACGTTCATTGTTTGTTAATAATTAAGAATAAACGAATCAGATTCGTATTGTGGTTTAGGGAGTTGAAGATATAATCTGATTACAAAGATCCTCTCAGATCAATTTGTTGGTCGCTCAATAGTCTGAGCAGATTATGACCATTGCTTTTTCAATACTTCGAAGTTCTGCTCTCAATGTTTATCTAATCAGTCTCATATTGTTGCGAAATCTGATTAGCTCAGGATTGGCCCTTTAACAAACGGGAAAACCTAAAAGAATTTTCAGTTTTGAGCTGATTAGGTGAAAACTATCTGACCCTTCAATATTACAAATTTGACCAATCTAACGTGGCCTGAACAGATTTCCATTGGAGTTCTGAATTCTAAAAAAACTTGAGATTGGCAATCATATCTTTTTCCTTTTAAAATTATAAAATCCTTGCATTTGTTATTTAATTAAAAAATCTTACCTTTAAATATGATAAGTTCTTGTAAAAAACACGAGACGAAGATGTTTACAAAGATTAAAGTTGTATCTTGAAAGGTTGTCAATGTCAGATGCAGATGAAAATATTTTCAAGATCTGTAGCAGTTTTTTTAAGCTATTAGATAGTCTTGTAATTTCTTGAAGGATATTCGAGGACAGTTGTAGTTTCTTCATTAGCTGATGCACAGTAAGATGTCACTTTTCTTTTAAGTAAATACGAAAAACCGGATTAGATGTCTTGTCAGTCTTGGGTACATACTTTTTGTATTTCATTGGTCATTCATATTGTACTGGATATTCTTATTTCATTGTATTTTCTGACAAATGTTTTTCTTGTGATTGTCTTGATTTTTGGGGGTTTGTAAATTATTTCTTTTTTTATTATTTTTTTTTGTGGGAATGATATTGGAATATTTCACTGATGATTTTGAAGGGTGAATTAAAAATGCTTCAAATTCTATTGGTATGGATTTGTGCAGTAATTGTCATTGTTGAAACTATAGAAACAGGAAAACTTGTCAAATAGTCAAATGACTTACAAGTAGGGATAGTTATTTTAGAGCTCTAGAAGAATGTAGGTATTCTCGTCCGCCATTTTGGGTCCAAATGTCATAAATAAAACAAGTTATTGGAATCCAGTTACTTAAAAAACATTTAAAATTTGTATCTGTCAAATTTGAAAACATATTTCTTGAAATTCTATAAAATCCAACTACACAAATCATACGGTAATATATTAGAAAGTATTCTGTACACTTACTTGTTTGATATGGAATATAATAATTGAAGGAATAATATATCACAATTATTAATCAGTCAACTCTAAATTTGACAGAAAAGAATTAAAGTAACTGGATTCCAATAATTTGTTTTATTTATGACACATGTAATAACATGTAAAATCAGTTTTTTGTAAATTTAAAATGTCCGGCAAAAAATTATGCATCCAAATTTTATATCATAATACTGCCAATATCCCTACATCTTATTTAATACAGATTACTTTATTTTGATACCGCAATTTAATGAAATTAATAATAATAATTCCTAATTTTCGCCTACTCTTTTTATTGCTACTGACGTATAGTGCCTGCAATTTGTTTTAAATATTTTAATCTGTCACTGTTAATTTCTGGCGATGGAAATTATTCAGCGTTCATTCCTGTGGTGTATTCAGATATTTGTCTTGCATTGCGCCCCCATAATACATTCTAATAATATTTACACGGTTCTCGACATTTAATGTATTCTTGATGACAGTGACAATAAAATATTTGAAACAAATTGCAAACACTATACGTCAATAACAATAAAAAGAGTAGGCTGAAAATTAGGAATTATTATTATTAATTTTATTAAATTGCGGTATCAAAATAAAGTAATCTGTATTAAATAAGATGTAGGGATATTGGCAGTATTATGATATAAAATTTGGATGCATAATTTTTTGCCGGACACTTTTTATTTACAAAAAACTGATTTTACATGTTATTTGCCTATGCCAACCTTTACGTGGGGACACACGGTATATATACAGCGTTCTAACCTAAAGTGACATATTTACCTGTCAAATGGAACACCATCTTTTATAGCCTTTTTTTACAATTATATGCTCAACAGGATTTTACCATATTTGATATTGTATTTAAATATGATATAAATAATTGACAAAATTATAAATGAGGGACAAACGCTCGCACAAAATCTATCAAAACAGTATTCTACTCACACGTCAAACGTCAAACCAAGTTCTTGTCATCCAGCCAATCGTCACGTCACTTTCATCTATCTATCTCTATCGCGCTATGTTGGTTACAGACTATCTTTTTCTATACTCCTTCCATACATTTTATTAGTTCTATGCTTGCGACCAATGTACCACAATATAAGAATTCACACAGCAGCGACACTTCAAATATTTAATGATCCCAATATTTCAATGGGGCTCAGCCGGGAAGATGGCCGCTTAGTGTTCGCTGATAGGTCCTTGCTGATAGGCTATCTTAGTAAACATAGAAAAGAAAATATAATATGTCAGTGTCAATTGTATCTGTCAAATATCAAGCTACGGTATTTCTGTCATGTTAAACTCGTCGTACGTGCTTTAAAAGCTTACTTATACACTTGTATCATAATATACTATTATCCATCTGTATATAAAGAAATTAAATTATTTTTAAATCTTTTTTCAACAACATATACAAGATAAAGTTTTTTTGGCACCCTAAGAAGGATAGAATGTAACGTATGGCCAGGTGCACCAATAAAACTTAAATTTTAAACTTGTATTAATTGGACAAAAGCAATTCGAATGTTTCACAGCAATGTAAATTATTCCATATAACATGTAGCTTCGATTCTATTTAATTAAACCAAGTTTAAGTTGTCTTGGTGCAACTGCGCTTTTGGATCTACAATTTAAGATGAATGATTAAATGTACTATAATCCGTGAGCCAGCTGTAAAAATAGCGACTCATTTGACCAAAATATTCTGTAAGTTTTATGGAATCTACCCATTTAGGTACATCGAAAAATGCAAGTCTGCCATGCAGATCTGGGTGGAGTTCAAAATGGCGTCCATTAAAAAAGGAAAGTAAAGGAAGGAATTTTGAATCATGTGACCACAATTTTCTTTTTTATCACATGATACTAGACGAAAATACAAATCAAAAGACACCAGTCTGCCACTCGTATCTGGCCGGGTTGCCTCAGCAGACGAATTTCAAAATATAAAATTTGTTGCTCGAAATTTGACTTAAATGACTAAAATTTTCTTTTTTATTTCATGATACTAGAAGAAACGACACCAGTCTGCCACTCGTACATGGTGGAGTAGTCAAAATTTAAAATTTATGGCCCGAAATTTCACTCAAATGACCAAAATTTTCTTTTTATCCGATACTAGACGAAAATGCAAGTCAAAAGACACCAGTCTGCCGAGGCAACCCGACCACGTACGAGTGGCAGACTAGTGTCTTTTAATTTGTATTTTCGTCTAGTATCATGGGATAAAAAGAACATTTTGGTCATTTGAGTCAAATTTCGAGCAATAAATTTAAAATTTTGAAATTCGTCTGCTGAGGCAACCCGGCCACATACGAGTGGCAGACTGGTGTCTTTTGATTTGTATTTTCGTCTAGTATCATGTGATAAAAAAGAAAATTTTTATCACATAATTCAAAATTCCATCTTTTACTTTCCTTCTTTAATGGACGTCATTTTTAATACCACCCAGATCTAAATGGCAGACGTGCGCTTTTCGATGTACCTAAACGGGTAGATTCCATAGAACATACTGAAACTTTTGGTCAAATGGGTTGCAGTTTTTGAAGCTGGCTCACGGACTACTAGAAGTGATGAGTATTCATCGAAATATATTAATTGAATATGAATCAGTTTTCATGAATGCTGTTATTTACACTTTTGACCGAAAAAATCCCAGATTAAAATTTAAATAATTTTGGTATTTGTTCTCCTTCGTTATTTATTTCATGTTACATTATATTACATGTTACCAAAAATCTTTTATAATATTAGTATTATTTTTAGTTTTTATTAAGGATTCACATATAATTCAATATCTGTTATTGCAATTATACATATTTAATATTTATGTTTATTAAAAAAAAAAATCATCGGGATTTTTTGCCCCCCTGGGAAAAAATCCTGGCAACGCCCATGTTAGGGACAATCACATAATGAACTTTGACAATATAGAATTATTTAAAAAATGTATTATTCGACATCTACAGAGATGAAAAATAAACAAAAGTAAATAAAATCCAAGTTAAAAAGTGAAATACATACCTCATATTCAAATAAAACGGTATATAAAAAAATAGGTTATATATCCGGTCGTGTTTTTGTTTCATAAAACAATGTTTCTAATGCTATGTTCACACCTTACTATTTGCAGGCTATTCAGGTGCTGCAGTCGCACGAAGAAGGAGAGGTAAGGTCGTACCTCGTGCATCGCGAAAAGCAAATACGCCACTAAATTCTTCAATCATTCAATCAAAGTTACCTGAAGAATAATAATTACTATTGCGTTCATGTCAGATTTTAAGCGCTCAATTATAAATGCGAATTCTCGGGGGGGGGGGGGGGGGGCTAAACCCCTCGGCAATGTTAAATAGTTATTTGTTTCACTAGGCAAAAAAAATACAGATCTGTATTTCTTGTTATGTTAAACATGGCTGGTAGTATGGTCACGGTTCTATCGTAGTATATTGCGATTTTAACATGGTTTTAAGAGGGCCCTGTCAGCTATACGTACGACTTATGATAGAAATGCGAAATTAGTTCCATGGTCTTCACGCTACGTGGCAGCACAATCGTTTTATTTTGAAGTTTCCAATTGACATTTGAAACATTCACTTCTCTCTGATTTCGTTTCGTTTTGATCGATAATATTCTGATTTAGTTGATTTTGTGTGAGTGATTATTTTGACTAGTGCATCTTATTTGAAAGGTAAGCCGATTTCACATATTTTCATTATTTGAAACTGTATTTGAATGTTTATAGGGTTTGCAACTAATTTTACATCTTTATTTCTTCAAATTTGTTTTTATTACATGATTATAAATGTCATTAATTTATTTTCAGTTCATACGTGGTTACAAATGTATTCTTCCTGGCTGCAGGAATTTCAATAAAGAGAATCTTGCATTTACATATTTTTGTTTACCAAAGATTCCGTCTGTGTGAAGAATGGACGCAGAACATGTATCTTACATATATATTATGTATATATTTTCTGTTATTTGATGTGTATTTCGTTAATTTGAAATATAACATTTTTATTAATACATAATTATTGTTTTCAATTAATTTTTATTCCTGTTCAAATTTGAAATTTCATACTTTCCCGCCTATATACACCATTAGTTTGTGGTCCCGAGGGTAGAGGCGCAGAACTTCTATCCTTTTCAATTTTGCTGTAGCTGACACGTCTCCTTTATCTTGTCTCTGGTTTTAAGTATGTTTGGTTGTATTTACCATAGCAACACTGTCAAACTTATAACCAAACCAAATCTACTTGCATATGAAATGGCAACTTTTGCTCATCCTCTGAAACGTATTAACAGAAAACAATGTTTTGATTTATTGTTACATTATTATTTTTTTACCTTTTGTCAAGAACAAAGACGATGCAGTATTTATAATCAACAAACTGCGACTGCAAGGCGAATTAAACCACTTCTCTTCAAAATGTATGCTGCATATGCGGTATCCCTCGAGTATACTCGAGTTCATTGGGATCATTTACTAACACTAAAAATAATTTTAAAGGCAACAGCATGGCAGAGAGCGTTGATGCCGGTTCTTTCGATAACGCAAGTTAAGCAAGGCTGTTTGCGAACACTGCGTGCCGTTGTCACACCACCAAAAATTTAGTCCCTCCCTTGTTATTTGATTGTTCATTTTTTTAATTTTCTTGTTTGTGTGTTTGTTTCTTGTTTTTCTTGTTTAATGGCAGCAAGCCTACTTTGTTTAAAATGATTGTTGCAGTTTGTTAAAATTTCTCTTGTAATGGGGTCTTTCGCCATTTTTTTTTATATTTTTTTAAGAAACTTTATCTATATTGAAGACTATCTACACTTTTAAAAAGTCTTAATTGTTATTCATTAATCCACAATGATTTTTTAAAAATGTTGTGACGTCATAGTAGAGATCTAAAACAGTAGAGATTTAAATAATTTTTCTTACATAAATGTTCTATTTTATTGTAATAATAATAATAAAATAAGTAAAAAAATATATGACAACAATTACTTACAATCTGTACTGTTTTAGATCCAACAATACCTCTACTATGACGTCTCAACATTTTTAAAAAAATCATTGTGGCTTAATGAATAACAATTAAGACTTTTTAAAAGTGTAGATAGTCTCCAGTATAGATAAAGTTTCATAAAAAAAAAAATAAAAAAATCTGATGTGGCCAGCACATAACCTCCCGCCCAATACTACTCAAACAGTACAAAATAGTATTTGATACAAAAACATACCTTCTTATTTGTTTATTTTCTATTTATATTTGAGAATTTAAATTTTCTTTCGTATATTTATTGCATTTTTTGACATATTTCACTAAGAAAACAGCTTCACAATCACAATGACATGTGTCACAATTCGAAGAAAAAATTGAAAATTTTTAAATGTTTCCATGGTGTACTAGGAATGCAAGATTTGTGAAATCTAATTTCTTTATATTTTATTATCTCTAAATCTAATGAAAATTAATAAAATTAGTGTAATCAAAACACATGTAAAATTAAATATTCTTCAACTTTCAAAATAACATAAATTGTTGAAAAAGGAAATTTAACCGTGTTTTTTTACAAAAAACTGTTAAGGGCTTCAAGTAAACTTCTACTTCCGGTTGACCAATTTTATCCTAAATCTAATCAGCTCTTCATTTAAATATAAGAAGCAATAATTCACAAAATAGTATTTTTTGGTATTATAGTATTTGAGTTATGCGAGACGAAAAAATTGCCACAGGCTACACACACACACACACATACATACATACATACATACATACATACATACATACATACAGACATCATCGCGAAAATAGTAAAATCGTATTGTAGAGACCTTAAAACGTGCTTATTCATTGAAAACTCACTACCCAATTTTTTTACCAAAAACAATACCTCCCTTACCTAGAGGTAGGCGGGAGGTAAGAAAATGGTGAAAGACCCCATTTTTGGATAGATAAAACAAATGTTTCAGACAAATAGTACAGTAGATAGTTTAAGGATTTTATAAATGTTTTATTTTTAGAAATCGATAGAGTGGTTTTTAAAATATCTGATCGGTCGCCATTTTGTTATTTGATAAAATTGAAAACAATTTTAAATATAAATGTTTTAGAGAATTGAAAGCAAATGCTGAAAGTTTTTGTATTTTTATATATTTCTTAAAATAAGGGAGTAATAACGATTTTTCGAAAAACAAAAGAACGCCCATAGCTATCAACTGGGGCTGAAAATAAAAAATTTGAACTAAGAAAAGTTGTTTGATACAATGAGATTTAATTGCTGTTTTCGGGTGGTACAACTTTGTATTAACACCCTGTATATTGAAAGTGTAGCATAAACCAAACACATTTTTTTTTCACGAAGATTTGGTTCAATTTCTAATAAATCATCCCGCCAAGCCTTTTGCTGCATTAAAATACACGCCAAAAGTACCTTACTTTATCTTCTTCTTTTTTGCATTTTGGGTTCACTTGAAATCACTTTTTAAATATATTTTTTAGTTCCCACATAATTCCTTTTAAGTAAAATTTTAATATGTAAAAAATATACCTTCTTGGCTCACTTGATATCACATTTTTAAAATCATTATGTGTTGATTTTGTTCGTAAATTTTGGCGCACTTTTTACAATTTGATTATAATTTTTGTGTTGATATTTTATTAATATAATATGTAACGGACGCGGTACCGATAAGTTGAATCTTGTCGGCTTACGCCGCCGTTTGAATAGACGCAGCGACAACTTGTTTGAACTAATCTGCTCGCGTCACAATAGGGAATATTCCCGAAGCTTCTAGAAACAAGGAACGTGAAATATAAAAGAGCGAATCATCGGGAGTCAGTCAGACAGTCATTGGGCTCAGTTGACTCAGTCAGTCAGTTGACTCAGTCAGTCAGTTGACTCCCGAGCTACTATGAAGAACACAAAAAATATACCGCTCAGTCTGATCATAAATATATCGTCTTAAATAAATATCGGCTGGTTTATTGTAAATAATAGTGTTTGTTTACAGTAGTAATAAGTATAAGTGTATAAGTTCTTGTACTTATTTGTTATTTTAGTCTTTAAATATAGCGTTAATTAACTTTTACTCTTAATTATAATTATTTGTTATTAATAATATTTCTTCTCGTTTAAATAAAAACGTTTTAAACCCACGAACGTTACAAATATTTGCCATTTTTCGTATACCTACATAGTTGTATCAGCAGTAATGTTATTTTTAATAAAATATACCGCATATACCAATTCCATCGAAAAGTTTTCTGACAGATCGCTTGAATAATGTTTTTATTTTAAATTCTGGTATTATTTTTTATTTTTCACAAATATCTTCAAATTATTTATTTCACTGTACTTTGACAAAATTATTAAAATTATTTTGTACATTCTTGCTATATGTAATTTTTCTGTAATATTTTTGACGCATTATTAATTTCAGAAAGTAAATGATACGGTAAATTTCAAACGAATACAAATTCAAATGAAATTATTTAATTTTAAATAGACTTTTCAGATTTTTTCTTACTTTTTAATGAAATTACTGTTAATGCTTAGATTACATCAAAAAATCTTAATTTTATTGCTCTTATAATATTTATCCGTGATGACTACCTATGATTTATCTTTTTTAAAGTAATAACAGTCCCTAGAAAAAAAAAACACACACACACACACACACACATACACACGCACACCCACCCACACACACGAGCAAACACACAAAACTACACCATCATTCATACACATACACGAACGCGCGGTTTTGTACAAGGTCATCATAAATTTGAAAAGTCATCAAAACTATCAGATAATATTGCGCAACACTCCCAGTATTCCCCGATTTAAAATGATCGTGTCAACCAACGCGAGGTACCATTTGTTGCTCGTGTGTCGTGCGGAAAAGAGGTTCTTATTTTCACTAAATATCAAGGTAAGCCATTTACTTTTAGTTTAAAACTGATATTTTTTTATACATTTTAAATATTTATGCAATCAAATTATATGCCTAATGTAATAAATATATGTTCATGTCATTTAGCCATTTCTTAGAACTTTGGTTTAGCAAATCTTGGTCAGCTATATATTTTTACGGTTTCAATACAATTTTAAACCATCACAACAAATGACATTGAAGATACATAACAATACTTTATGTACCATTGGCTGAAGTGCATGATTTCATCCCGAGGGTGAAGTTTATTTCAAATTTTGTAGGTTGCCTAAATACCATAAACAAAGTGAAAATTTGTGCGTATTTTGAGTGACATTTCATTATGGATAATTTGATGAAGCCACAGTGGAAGTACTGTCGGTAAAATCAGTGCGTGGTGTGACAATAGAGAAATTCAAAAATACACGAAAACTGCGTTGCTAGTAATTTTTAAGAAATATTAGAACGACCAAAAATTGTTTAAGCTATCATTTGGGCGAAATTCGATGTCGAAGGGAATTTTGGTGGTTAGAAATAATACTGATATAAGCAATTTCCCGAAATTAATTTCTTTATTTAAAACAAGAAATGGTGGCTAGTAACCTAAAAAGTCAAAATTACAACAGAATAATTTGCTCAATTCTGGAAAGATGCACTAGACAAGGTATTTTTAATGGTCAAAGTAATTAATTTTATCAAAAACGTTTAAATATATTCTGTACTTATCAACCGTATAAAATTATTAATAATAAATGTAATATATAAAATAATTTTTCTATAACACTGTTTTGGAAACTGGGCATTCCACTACTTAAAATTGTTATGGAATCACTAACATTCCATACGCGGCGTATGGAATATTTTCGACGAATCAGAACCGCTTATTAGCTCGACATATGAAGTATCTTGATTCAGTTACTATGGTTACGTCTGTTTGTTTTAATTTGATTTATTTGAGATTGACGTTTTCAACAGTTTTATATTTGTATTTTTGTATAATTTCCAAAACCTTTTTATAGAAAGTATAGTCTACAACATGTAACGGAATGGCCTATCCCACGCTCGCAAACCGTAGCCCTCGCCTTTGGCTCGGGCTACAAACTTTTTGCTCACGTGGAATATGTGCCATTCCATTACTTGTTGTAGAATATACTATTAAAAATATTTCACTTGTTGCTGTGATTACTTGTTTACTTGTCAATTTAATCACTCCGAGATAAAAACTGACACTTCAGTCCAGGAGAAGGAAAAGTAAATTAGGGTATTTAAACCAGGAAGTGCAAAATATATATTTGCAAATCTTGGTCAGTGATGTATTTTTACTCTTTGCTTACTTTATTCGCCAAATTAGTACTGTTGATAGGAATGTACAGTAATTATCGTATCAAGGTTGTTATCAAGACAATAATGCCTGAGGTACCCACAGTATGCTTGCGAGAGCCTTCTGTCCGAGGTATGTATATTGACCGATGACATTATTGTCCGCGTAACGCCCGTTGTGCGTTCAACGTTTAATATTCGACCGATATATTATTTTTTTTAAAGATTCTTATCGATTTTTACCCTATTATTGTGGTTTTTGTTAGAAAGATTAATCTATTTGCTAGTTGATGCCATGACTAGGTAACGCGATATTCTTATTGGTTTACAATATTTCTATCTGCCAATAAAAGTCTGTGTTTATGTATACTGCGTTCAATAGCAACAACTTCAAATTTATAACATACTCTAGGGTGTTATTTGGTACATAAAGCGGGGCTAATATGATAATAATAACGTAACGGTCATACAAAAAAATTAATTATTTTTCCTGGAGAATCCAAATTAGTTTAATATACAGGGTGTTTCAGGACTTGTGTAACAAACTTTAACAGCTTATTCCTGAGGTCATTTTGAGCTAAAAATGTCATGAACATATGTCCTATTCCTTCTAGTTACCAAAATACAAGAGGTTGAAGTTCTACAAATAACACGAAATTTTCTAATTTTTGTAATCAAGGTACTTTCGGAAAACAAGAGTTTTATTAAAGTCATACCTTATTTGTCTTAATTAATTTTATTTATTAATATTAACGAATACAATTTAGAGAACAAAACACACAATGACACAATTAAATAGACAAATAAATAAATTCTAAACACAGTACAACATAACAACATGGGAAGGTTGGCGTCTGTTTGGGTATCTGTCTTGGTATTCTCTAGACGCGTAACGGGATTTACCATTACATAATCCATAAATAAAAATCATATCTGCATATTCAGCAATACTATAACCATCCATTATGAAACAAAAATAAAATTAAAAGTACAACAATTTTTAATTAAGACAAATAAGGTATGACTTTTCAATAAAACTCTTGTTTTCCGAAAGTACCTTGATTACAAAAATTAGAAAATTTTGTGTTATTTATAGAACTTCAACCTCTTGTATTTTGGTAACTAGAAGGAATAGGACATATGTTCATATGACATTTTTGGCTCAAAATTACTTCAAGAATAAGCTGTTCAAGTTTGTTACACTAGTCTTGAAACACCCTGTATATACGAGCCCAAAATCATATCATTTGGCCCAATTAAAACTTTTAGAATAACTTTAAAAAAATTGTTCTGATCTTACAAAGGGGAAATTGTTGTACTCAATTTCAATTTATTGGTATCTTAAATTCTAGTTTTTTTATGTTTCCCTGCAGCTCCATTTAGATGATTTAAATGATTTTAACCTTGTACTACCCAAACATTTTAATCTTTCTTGTTTGTAATAAACAGCAAACATGGCCAACAATACAATTTATTTTGTTTTGAACAGTCGGTATTCCATTAATTTTTGTAATATTGATATATGAAAATGATGCACGCATATTTGAGCTTTAATTTTAATGTTTTGAGACAATGCTATATTGGGTGCTGGTTTATTAATTCGTTTTTTTTGATGTCATGCCCCGTTTAGAAAATAGATTATTGAGGAAATCCGCAATTATCAATTTACTTGCAATTTCCATTCTATACCTTTTCAAATATACATACAGGGTGTTTCAGACCACCCGTACCCTCCGATTATTTCGCGAACAACAAAACGGACTGAGAAACAAAAAAATACGTCCAAAATATTTTTAAATGTTCTATTGAATGACACCAAATGAGAGTTTCCCCCCACACCCCCTGGGGGAGGGGGTGGGTCACTTCGAAATTTCTAATATTTTGTCTCTGTCTACGCAAATACACTGTTTTGCTGTATTCCCTTTATATAACCCTGTGTATCATAGAGACCTGCACGTGCACGAGCAAGCCGCACTGCTTGCCTGCTAGGCAACCAAACACTCTTGTGTTCCATAATTATTATACTATTATTTTTTTCTACGACCACTGAGAAATCTGCTCATTGTATGTTTGTTGTTGTTGGGGATATGAGGTACATTGCAAGCATCGTGCGAAATGAATTTGTTTTGTGAGTATTTCAATACAGATCAGTTGGATACTTATTTAGAATTGTCAAATATTGGAATGGTGAAAGCGCGACAAATTTATTATTAAAATTAAATTAATTTTGAAATAATATCGTGGTCGTAGAATAGTATATTGTACAACGAGCATGGAATGGTACTCATTTCCTACGAGTATGAAAGTTTGTAGCATGAGCCTTTGTCTCATGCTGCAAATCATACAAGTATGAAATGGACATTCCATGCGAGTTGTACACTATACTTTTTCTACGACCACGATATTACTTCAAAATTAATTTAATTTTAATAATAAATTTGTCGCGCTTTCACCATTCCAATATTTGACAATTCTAAATAAGTATCCTAGCAATGGCACCTGTACTTCAATGAACTGACCTGTATCGATATACGCACAAAACAAATTCATTTCGCACGATGCTTGCAATGTACCTCATATCCCTAGCAACAACAAACATACAATGAGCAAATTTCTCAGTGGTCGTAGAAAAAAAGTATAGTGTACAACTTGCATGGAATGTCCATTTCATACTCCTACGATTTGCAGCATTCGCCTTTGGCTCATGCTACAAACTTTCATACTCGTAGGAAATGAGTATCATTCCATGCTCGTTGTACAATATACTATTATATTTTGTATACCATATTAAGATCAAATCAATGAAATAATTTATATTTTAATGTAATAAATTTTGAAGTTATTAGCAGGGTGTGCAGTGCACTTGATGACAATAGTTTTTAGTTGTTTAAAAATAATAGTTCAATTAGTTCAAAAAAGAGTTCTGTTTTTAAATTCGTTAGTAGTTCAGACGTGCTCTCACCTCTGTAGAGCGCTACAAGATGCAGATAAATTGTAATATCATTTGTTATATTTTGGTAACTGTAACTATGTCAATTGTAATATTAGTATTTGTTTGGCAAGTTGTGCTTTAGTTCAAATATTTTAATATTATATTAAAATAACTTTTTCCTCACCATCAGAATGCTTTAGTATTTTAAACTCTTAAACGGCTTAACCGATTTTAAAGAAATTTTTCTTTTGTATTTATGGGGTCAACTATATGGTTCTTAGCTACAGTTGGTTCCGGTAGGTGGCGCTGTTCTCGAGACACAGAATTTTTTTAATTTTCCCATAAAAAAAGCACTTACATCATAAAAAAATATATTTTTTTTTCGTCAAAATATTTTACAAGCGAGGTCTGTTGCAGGACAACTTCTTCCTACCGGGTCCGCTAGTTTACTATAAGTTTTTCACGTAAAACCACTGTTGAATGACGACATATTTCTCTTACTTTTAATAAAGAGTAATAGCTACATAGCATTAAGCATAAAAACATAAGCAGAATGAATTTAAAAAATTTCCCAAATTTTTTTATGTACAATATGGATTCAATAAATGTGATGCATATTTCAAGGAGAAAAATTTAATAGATAATTATTAAATAATATTTTATTGAAGTGTTGTTACTAATTTAGCACTCATAAATATTTGTTTATGATATGATATTTATTTTTTGATTACAGAGTTTAGTACGAATAACACTTATAAGTAGCAGATAAGCAAAGTACACTTACAAAAATTACACATAAATGACGAAAAAGTTCTTAATGTAAAAAAATAGATAACTTTTCTTGTCATGTTTTGTAATTAATAAAAATAAATTACTTGCAAGTAATGGTTTTCCATGACATTCTAAGTTTATTGTATATGTCAACAAATAGATGTAGATTAAATATGATAGTGGTAAAATATTAATTTTATAAAATTTATTTGTATTGAATTGTAATTTTTCAAAATATTTATTTATTAATAATATGCAGCTTGTAGAATGAATTTTTAAGAGAATTGTTTAAATTAATTCGGATTCGAAACTAACAATTCTATAACATGATATTTATAAGATACTGTAACTTTAATATTTCGTACTCGGTATACAAGCGGAATTCGCTGGTTAAAATTCTGCTCACTTCACTATATAATCAATAGTTATATCACGAGTGCTAAGAATTTAATCGATTAAATTTGACAAGTCTAGCTTATGCAAAAAATTTTGTTTAAAAAGTGTTTGAGTACATAATAATTTGAAAAAGTCCCGAGACCTCAGGTCGAGGGGTTTTATCTTAAATTATTATGTATGATAACACTTTTTAAACAAAATTTTTTGCATAAGCTAGACATCAAATTTAATCGATTCAATTCTTTAGCACGAGGGGTATATATGAAGATTATTTCATGAATTCATAGCATAAACTTCAATATTTGCTGAAGAAATTGAACTTAAACGTTGATTTTGACACATTTTCACATAAATAAATCGGTACACTCATAAACAAAAAGCAGCATAAAATTATGTTGTTGTAGTGTAACTATAGCAAATTGATTGTTTTTCTTTTTCTTTGTCAAATAAATGTTCAAAATTTGCATATAAAAGCTAGCTTCAATTTAATCGCGAATAAACAGCATGGCGCTGTTTAATCACTTATCTAAAATGCTCAACAATGGAAAATGAGACATTCTGATTGCGCCCGAATGGTTCTGATCTCTTTCTAATCTGTATATAAGCAGAACTGTAATTTGGGTTAATTTACTCACATAAAGTAACAGCATAGTATATAGAATAGAATAGTATATTCTACAACAAGTATTGGAATGGCACATATCCCACGCGAGCAAAAAGTTTGTAGTCCGAGTCGAAGGTGAGGGCTACGGTTTGCGAGTTTGGGATATGGCATTCCGTTACATGTTGTAGGCTATACTTTCTATAATAAGATTTTGGAAATTATACAAAAAAATACGAATATAAAACTGTTAAAAACGTCAAACTCAAATAAATAAATAAAATAAACAGACGGCGGAGCCCCTTGGTAGGTGGCAGAGGCATCAAGGACCCCGAGGGCGGAACCCCTGGGTCGGGGATTGGGACCCGGTAGGCCCCGGGACGTAGCTCTTGAGTCAGAGCCTGGGCTCCGTGGGACCTCAGTGTATAAAATTTGACGGAACCATTTGCAATACAACTGTCACATGTCAGGACGTACCATTATCAGCCGAATTTACCATTCCTGATCAATGAGATTCACTGATCAACGCTGATTCGTGAATCAATACAATTCACCATTGAAAATCAAATTAATCTGGTGATAAAATTCAGTGAACAACTGATTCGTCGGATTCCATGAATCAAGCGCTGATTACTCATTTTGTTCAGTATTTTGACATTTGTGTTTTGACAAATGTATCTAATTTACATTTTAAAAATCTGTTCACCGAAATACCTCCCATCATACATTTCTTATCAAGCAATGCAGGAACACGGGCCATTACTATCAACAAACGATCATCCCTTTAATAAATTTACTTTTCAATTATGACACATGTCAAAAGTGACATTTTTCAACTGTTTTGTTTTTTTTTTTCAAAAAGCACAGGGTAGCAGATTTAAACGAAAATGTAAATGGTGACATTAAGAGAAAAATGTTTCAAACAACAATTGTAGATAATAATATTTGAAACATTATTATAATAAGAAAATTTGTTATTAAACCATTATTTACTGAGATATTTCAAAATAACTTGATAGTGCTTCAAGTAAACTAGCACTTCCAGTTATTGGATTACCACCAAAAACTAATCAGCTCTTCCGAAGGGAATACAGTTGTATACAAAAAATAAAAATTTTATGTTTAGAAGTTTTGAGATACCATAACTTCAGAGATCCACACAGACCGACAGACAGACTCACACACAAAATCCTTCAAAACACTGCAGAACCACGAACAGTTCGAAGAAGATTAGATCCTTTCGATGTTTATGATAATGCATTTAAAATGAGGTACCTACATGGAGACAAAAATATGAAAGAAATAATCTTGTACAAACATCGAATCAAGTTTTACTTTAAGATATTATGTAACAGGAAGTTTCTAAAAAATAAGTAGAGGAAAGGGTGGTAATATGGGCACCCATTTTATATTTTGCTTATAGCTGCTACCATTTTGATTCAATTAACCTGAAAATTGGAGAAAATAAACTTCAATATGTTCTAATTACTTTGTAGTATAATGTATATATGATAATCCTATTTGAATCATCTTTAAAAATATTCTTAACAAATACTGCATTTTTTGAGAAATAGAATTTGTGTCGGTAATATGAGCCCCATGGTGAAAATCAGGAAAAGTGCACTCGCTTAGTACAAAACAATTTTTTTTTTATTACTAAGATTACATTTATAAAACTGTAGTAATTTTATTCACAAAAATCGCATATGTAAGTGTGGCATCTGCAACAAAAAATTCAACAAATTTTGTAGTGCTTGAAATATGGGCCCCTTCAGTGTGAGGGCTCATAATATCAGCACGGCAGGTGCCCATATTACCAACCTCGCCATACTTGAATATAAACATTTATCACCGGTTAACCTTAATAATACACTTTAATGTTATTGCAGTAATAAAACCAATGGGACTTGCACAATACACAACAGTAACCATAATTAGAAAATACCTAGTTGTTCTAATAGTAATATTTTTATAAACCCTTACCTTTAAAAGTTTTGATTAGATCACAATACAAACACACTCCGTATTTCAATAATGACAGCAGCTACTACGCCACCGTGCTCCACAGGTATAATTATGAACTATTGCTACTAGTTTCTTGCGGTTTCGATAGAATACGCATTCTACTTTATTGGATATTTGGGGTGCCCATATTACCTGCAGGTGCCCATAATACTACCCTTTCCTCTATGAATTACTTTAATTTTGACAGAAAAGAATCATTTACACAATGAAAATTATAGGAACTGTCAAATAACAATAGTTATTTGTATCACAAGGTTGGAAACTGCTGTTTTGAGAGTGCGAGTTTATTTTGATAGGACTCGCCTACGGCTCGTCCTACAAATACGAGCACTCGCAAAATAGTTTCCAACCGACGGATACACAAGATTTTTCGCGCCAACATTTATGTAAATTTAATAAATAAATTTAATTTTTTACTCATTTTCTTAATGACAGGGAATTTTTTTATGTTGCTAACTTCACAATATTTGAATGTCAATTATGTTTATTTGCCAATATCATAACCAAAAATATCTACATATTTTTATTTGGATTTTACACTGCAAATTCAATTAAAATTACTTACAAATATGCTTAAAATCCATAAATATTATGTTTTCCTGTATTGCAAATACTCAATTGTAGATATATTGCCATAATATTTTTATGTCAATGTAATACTTTGACATTTCTGGCGTCAGAAGTTAGCTAAAAGTGATGTCAACATATAACCATAAAAAGTTATCAATTTTTGTCGAACTAGTACGACAAAAACATGATTTCCGACCGCTTTAGAGATATGTAATTGTATCAATGTAGGACGGCGGCGCGAAAAACAAATATGATAATCAGTTGATTATGGTTATTTGATTCATGGATCAAGTTGGCGAATTAGAACTTATGTTGATCCACGGATCAGCTTGATTCTGGAATCAGTTGATTACTGATCAATGATATGTTGGTGATTTCGGCAGTAAATATTTCATAATTGAACATTATATTTATACTGAGTAAAATTATTATTAACTTCTATTCCGCATATGCAGTTGCAATGTATGAACATTATAATAATTAATAATTATGCTTGAAAAAATATATTTATTTTATAACTTCATGAATTTTATTTTTAGAACTTTCAAACATGGCTCCAAAATACAAGCTCACCTACTTCGACTTTCCCGCTTTGGCTGAACCAATCAGATTTCTTTTCTCTTACGGCGGAATTGAATTCGAAGACGTTCGTTTCCAGCGTGACGAATGGCCAGCCTTGAAACCAAGTAAGAGGTTATATTTCAGTCATATATTCATTATGTAAATAATAATTATATCATTAACCTTTTTATATTTAATAATTTAAATAATAACCTTACTATAGATAAGACATAAGTAATTATGTACGAGTTGTTGTAACAAGCCATCCACTTTCATCTAGTACACTTACTTTAAAATTTCAACATTTATTGACTTTTTAAGAGTCCAGGAAAATAAGACAAAAATTAGCGATAAAAAAGTGTAGGCTTCGAGGTCAGAAAACATATGTCACATTTGCAACTTATGTACAGCGTTTTGAGAAATACAGGATTTTTTCGCTTTTTTTGACCAAAAACTGCTAATATCTCAAAGAAGATGCATTAAAAATAAAAGAGTTATTCAAAATTATATTTACTACAAAATTGCACCTATGAAAAATTTCGACTTTCCCAATATTAGTTTTCCCGTAAAAGCGGAAAAACCTTTATTCACGTTCCTATGGCAACCAAGAAAAAATACCACTATCCAGGAGTATACAGATGCAATACACTTTTAGTTACATCTGTATATACGAGAGATAGTCTAGTGGAGTTGGATGGATGTTTTTCGCTTTTACAGCAAAACTATTGGGAAAATCGAAATTTTTCATACTAACAAGTTTGGAGACAATTTAATTTTAAACAACTATTATTTGAAACTTTTTTTCAAAAAATGCATCTCCTTTGAGATATTAGCTATTTTTAGTCAAAAACCGCGTCAAAATCTGTATATCTCAAAACGCAGTATGATGTTGGTGGTAGCGTGTGTGACATATGTTTTCTGACCTCAAAGCCTACACTTTTTCAAAGTAAAAAAGTACGCTAATTTTTGCCTTATTTTCCTGGACTATTAATAAGTCCATAAATGTATATATGATGAAATTGAAGAATTTCAAATAATTTTCCAAAATTTATATTTATAAATTATTTATACAATTTTAGAGTACTGATGAAGGTCTTGACGTAGACCGAAAGCTCGATTATTAATAAAGATTTAACAATCTAAATTGCCCAGAATAATTGGGTGCGTTCAGTTGCACTCAGCAACTAAGTAAGCAACTTAGCAATAGCAAGTAAGCATTTTAGCATAGTGTTGAACGACATGTTGAGTTAGTGATGGAAAATTTAACCTGTGAACTGTCAATATTAGACATACAGTGGTAAGAATGGTAAATTACTTTATATTTCATTTATATTTTCAATATTTATTTTTGGTACGAGTATTAGAAATCAAGGAAGATTTAAACATAATTGTAAATTATAAATAATATGTAAAGTAACACCTTGTTGTACGCCCATTTATACATATGGGACTTGTATTTCTGGCGTGATTACAGGTGTGTGATTAAAATCTTCAAATTATCAAGATGAAATTAATTTAAAAAGTACTAATGTTCAAAAAAAATAATTTACTACACACTTACCAATTTAGTATACGAGTATTTCCCGAAACAACTTCATTGTCAGCAAAATATGTATTGGTAAATTGTGGATCTAGTATATAAATAGAAACAAAGGAAAATATGAAAATATTCATTCATATTATTTATTATTATAAAATAAATCGTTTTCTATTGCTTGACTAGCACTCAATCTATATAATTTCCATTCAAATTCATGTAAAGTATTATTCAATTTCATTTTTGACATCTGACCTACTAGAAATCATCACTTGCTGACACAAATCAGCGCGTTTTAAATGCGCTGAATTGTTGACTCAGCTGATGACAGTAACCATAAACTCAGCAACTCGTTCAGTTGAGTTTAGCAACATAGCAACTCAGTTGCTGAGTGCTACTGAACGCGATACTCGTTTGTTAGTGGAGGGGGAACCACAGGAGTAAATTTAAATGGAGGATTCTTATAATGACGTCACGCGACTTAAGCGCCACGCTATGAACTATAAGTACAAATGAGTTAGAAGGTACAAATACGAATAGAAATAGTTTTTAGTTGTATTCGAACTGTTTCGAAGTAAAAATCTCTTGTTTGCATTTGTGGGTGATTTTTAAATAAAATTTGATGGGAAATTTACGCAGATCTAAAATAGAACCAATGGTTGAGTTTGGGCTGATAGTTCCTAGCGCCACCGCGATTTTGTTATAAGAATCCTCCATTGGTAACTGTCGGCAGTGGGATTCGAACTGAGGATCTCACGATCCACAGTCGGATGCGTTACCACGGAGCTATTTACCTCATTTAACTTTCCTGGACTATAACGTGTTTTTGGTTTAATTAGATATGCCATTTGGCCAAGTTCCAGTTTTGGAATTCGACGGTAAAATCATCAATCAGACTTTTTCCATTGCGCGTTACGTAGCCAAGTTGGTGAAGCTGGCTGGCAAAGATGATGTACATGCTCTGGAAATCGACGCCATGGTTGACAACATTAATGAAGTTCGACAAAGTAAGTTCCAATGCAGTATTTTATTTTATTTTTAATTTAATATCCGTCAAGCAGTATCAGATACAGAAATTTATGGCCAATTTATAAGATTTCTTTTTAAAAAATATTTATATTTCATTTATTTACTACCCCAGTTCAAATTCTGTATTCTTTGCTAACATTGGTACTCAGATCCCTTACATTTACAACAAATTTTCATATATGTTTCTTAAAACGGTCCTTATTTATCAGAAATTTATTTTGTATAAGTCGAAAATATATGAAGAAACTAGTGTATGCTTCGCACGACAACCTTGTTCATATAAATCTGAATTTGATTATTAAATAAAAAAAAGATACGTGTGGCACTCGGGGACTGCCGCGGTAAAGCTATTGCATAGCATTTTTTATCAACTTATGCAATTATAATTATTTATTTTATTTATGCAGTATTTTTTTTCTCTGTTTTTTTCTTTGATATTAATTCAAGTTACATTTTTTGAGCGTGGTGACCGATAAGAAAATAAATTTTTTTTCTTTTATTGAATAAATGATAAGTTAATATTGATTAAAATATTTTTATTATCTTACAATATATGTAGGTTATTCAGGAATTTTTATCCTTGAAACTATAAGTTTATGGTAACTGAAATAAGAAACATAAGTTTGAGACTTGATATCCTCTAAATATCTGGAAAATACCGCGTCAATTGTGGTCCCATATTTTGTTGTGGATTCTTGTGGATCAATATTCATTTTCAAATTCAATATTTCCGAAAGAAAAGTTGTTAACCGCTAACTCACTCGTGGACGCGACCAAAAAGCACGCTGTCTCACCTAGCAGTTAGCAGCTAGTCTACACGCATACGTCTAGTCGCACGCACAAAAAACATCGTGCTGAAGTCTGCCGAACTGAAACGACGTTAGACGATGCACCGCTGTGCAATAACTTAATAATTGACACATGTTTGATCTAAAAAATAAACATTGCAGTTACTTATTTGTTATAAGTATCAACTTATATAGCATAAATATGGATTTTACATGACGAGGGCCGTAGGGTAAAGAACACTCAAAATTATGTGTTTTGTCGTCCTTCACTTCTTCATCAGAATTATTAATTAGTTCGTTCTTCTTGCACATATTGTTTCCTTTTACGTAAAAATTTACTATCGTGCATCGTACTTCTACAGAAATTATCCTACTTGTATAATAATTACCGTATAATTGCCAACAATATGTTGCTCAAAATCGTAGTATGAGATCTGACATGTAGCGATGTACCATCTAGGGAATTATTTTCAAACACAAAGTAGGGTGAAGATTCCGTTAGACATACATTGCGTCAAATGGGAATAACGATTTTTGAGATAAAAAATGATCGAAATTGTAGTTAAACACCTCGAAAAATCGGAAAATAAAGTGTACTGTGCAGTAAAAGGGTATAATAAGTTCCGTAAAAATTTTGATGTTACATTCCATTATTTTCCGAAGCTGGACAAACGTTTTATTTATAAAGTAAACCAATTAGTGCGAAAAAACATTGGAAAAACTAACGAAAGTAAACAATATGAATGCATTTACAATAAATAATATGCTCTGTACATTTTGTACCAGACGTTTTTGTATATCTAAGTAAGTAAAATTTTAGGTTATAATACGAATTTACTCCGGACTCTTTTCACTTTGTATTTAATTAAGTTCATAAATTAAATTAAAACTAGATTCAAAATTAATGTTTCTTATATTTGTCCATTTTTAGATATTTGTTTATTTAGTTGATTTAGATCAAGAAACGTACAACTAACCTATAACAGTACAACAAAGCAGCAATGCAGTTTTTGCATTTTTAATCCAAAACCAGCCATGCAGGAACAAACAACTCTCATCACTTGTTCGTCTCCTGCAATTTTCCTATTAATTTGATGGGGATCACCTCGTA
Source organism: Poecilus cupreus (assembly GCA_963942605.1). Taxonomy (NCBI): domain Eukaryota; kingdom Metazoa; phylum Arthropoda; class Insecta; order Coleoptera; family Carabidae; genus Poecilus; species Poecilus cupreus. The sequence continues at coordinate 13,409,144 of OZ012731.1, forward strand.
AATTCGACGTTGACATACAGAAAGCCACTACACCCACAGTAACTGTCACTTTCTATTTATTTTTTCCCGAATTTAATCAATTGTCAAGTATACATATAAGATGCGTTCAGCTTCTTTAAAATTTAGTTTGCAGGATCTGTTGTAGCGCATTCGCAAATATTATTAATCGTCAGACTCATTTTTTATATTTTATACGCGAACAGTACTAATGTCACATTCGAATCTTCACCCTAATTGACGCCATCTTGGATAGGCCACGCCCCCATGTCAGATCCCAATAGTGGACTACTACTTTAGTGCGATTTCAGAACTTGTAATGAAAATTGTATTTTACATTTTTAAACCAATCAGAACTGAGAATTTTTGACGTATATCTACCAATCAAATTTCCAGTATAATCTAAATTTGATTGGTCATTTGCGGTATAATATTTCCAGTATAATCAAAATTTGATTGGTAAATACGTCAAAACTTCTGACTTCTGATTGGTTCAAATAAACAATTCTGATCTCTCCAGCACCAGATAACAACTGTGCTAATATTTGAAAAATATGACAAATTGTTATAAAATTCCAACCTGATATTCACGAAATTGTTTCCACATGTATGCTTTCGAGTATTTTGGGAAGTAGTACCTTCATGTGCTTGGTCGATTTCTTAATAATAATACTGATTTATTTGCCCAATTTTTTTACCAAAGTTAATAATAAATATTATATTTTCTTATTATAGAGATAGCTCTATATAGTTATGAATCCGATGAACAACAGAAGGAAAAGAAGCGCGTACTCATCATCAATGAAGCTCTGCCGTTCATGCTGGAAAAATTGGATACTATTGCCAAGACCAACAAAGGATACCTAGTCCGAGGAGAGGTGAGATACATTTTGTTAAATATAAAGTCGATTATGGCAAACACTATTATTTCGTGAAATGAGTCTAAATTATTCTCAAGGAAAAGACGACAGTAAAAATAAAATGACATTCTTTTCATCATCGGAATAATCTTCTATTGTCTTCATATTTTCAAAAGCTCTTTGCATGTAACCTGCTAACAATTTGTAACTAATATAAATTTAATAATTCACCCTTTTTATAGCAGTATAAATGATTATTTTCCTTTTTCTTTGAAAACTTTTAACATTTATTTGTCCCGTTCTACATTTTAAGAGATAAAAATATCGTCATACGCTTAAAATGTAAAATGTTACACAAGTTACACAAGTAACAAAATTCACTGCTAGGGTGTAACCAACCAGTTATTGAGTACCACCCCTTAACTTTATAATTTGACAAGACCTATAAGCAAGACTTCATTGCTTTACTTGCAATAGAAAATTTTGTTTTGGTATAATAGGGTCGTTCAACATTTTTATTTATTTATTTATTTTTTTATGAAATATTCTAAATTGAAGACTATCTACACTTTAAAAAAGTCTTAATTGTTATTCATTAAGCCACAATGATTTTTTTAAATGTTGTGACGTCATTATAGAGGTGTTGGTGGATCTCAAACTGCAGAGATTTACATAAATTTTGTCACATAAATGTTCTATTTTATTGTAATAATAATAATAGTAAAATAAGTACAAATATATCTGACTACAATTATTTACAATCTGTACTGTTTAAGATCCAGCAACACAGCTACAATGACGTCACAACATTTAAAAAAAAATTATTGTGGCTTAATGAATAACAATTAAGACTTTATAAAAGTGTAGATAGTCTTCAATTTAGATAAAGTTTCATAATTTTTTTTTAATGGTGAAAGACCCAATTGTCTACGAGAACTCTAGACACAAACCACTCTGCGGATAATTACATTGACTTTCAAACCATATTTAATGTAATAACCTGTCAACGAAAATGTATAATATTTGTAGAAATAACTATGAAATTGTTGACAATAAAAGTTTTCTTTTTCTACTCGTATTAAAATCATAGTTTGTACATAATAGCTATCATTAGGAGAACGTTCAGTAGTATTAGCAGAAATATATTATCACTAATTATTTTAATAGAGCATTGGTCACAGGGCAGAATAAGTAAATTAAAAATAGAAAAACAAATATCCTCTAATCTAACAAACACTTTCCCCAAAGATGTTAGTGGAGGGAGAAGCAGAGAGTTACAGTTAAAAGTAGCAACTGCTACATGTATACATAGGTATTCGAATATAAATATTTTTTGCAATTTTGTGAAACAATAAATTATTAGACTATTCGTAGTAGTTATAAGTTATAAATAGATCTAGTTATAACACAACATAATCGTTTATATCCGAAAATCCAGTGAATATTAAATGAACTACAGATTATCATATAATATTTGTAATATACAGGGTGTCCCAGATTTAAACGGCCTAACTTAATCCATAGATTAAACACCTAAAAACAAGGTGACAAGTTCATTTGAGCAAATGTCCGTAAATGCTTTATTCCAGAGATATTCATGTTTTTCTTATTGAGTAGCAAAATCAACCTCATAATGAAATATCCGATATCATCGTATTGAGGTGTTACGTAATAATTAAATTAAATTAATAATAAATTGTTTATTACCTAATTTCAAAACAAAATTTAGTTTACTTGCATTGATATCTGGGAAAAAAATGAGTAACTATCAATGAATTTAAAGAAATTTATTGTTTATACTAATAAAGTAATAACATAACTTCAAAAACTATTTTTTTTTAAATATTTGTTCAATATGTTCACCTGCAGCACGTAAACAAGCACGACAGTGATCTGCCACTGCATTGGTTGCTGCGTGACATTGCTCGGGAGATATGGTTTCGCAAACTTGAATAATTTTTCTACGTAGTGAGTCTATAGTTATTTGTCAAACTAGAGAGGAAAACGCTTCTTTTTCCCCTTCGAGTTCGAAGTATGCCTCATGAGCGCAGCGAGTGAGGCATTTCGAACGAGAGTGGAAGAAGAGCTTTGCTCTCGTGTTAGACACAACATTTTTTCACGACATGTTTCCAAAAACGATTTGCTCGGACCTAAAATACACTTTGAGAACACAACTGACAGACTGACAAGTTAAAACTTAGGTTATCAGACACAAGGCAGTGTAGCAGTGTTGCCAATGAACTAATCTTAAATATCTTCAATAAGTTGTCAAATTATGATTTAATAAGAAAAAGAAAAATATAAGACATAATTGTAAGATAATTTAAAGTATGTATATCACTAAAATAAGGATTTTCAATAAAATTAGGAATTTATTTGCAATTTTTATAATATATTTTTATAAATAACATTAATATTGGCAACACTTCCATATTTTCCTCTCTAGAGAGGAACAACACATTTTCCTCACTATTTCGGGAGAAGAACGGTGGGGTTTCTTACCATGTCGTGAAATAAATTATTTATCGGTTCATCATAGACTTTTTCTTTAATGGCACCTCAAAAAAATTTCTTTAAATGCATTGATAGTTTCTCATTTTTTCCTTGATATTAGTGCAAGCAAACTAAATTTTGTATTAAAATTAGGTAATAACAAATGTATTATTGATTTAATTTAATTAATATGTCTCACCTCAATAAGATAATATTGGATATTTCGTTATGAAGTTGATTTTTTAAAGTAGCGCTACTCAATAAGAAAAACATGAATATCTCTGGAATAAAGCATTTACGAACATTTGCTCAAATGAACTTGTCACCCTATTTTTAGGTGTTTAATCTAAATTATAAGTTAGGCCGTTTAAATCTGGGACACCCTGTATAACAAATATATATTTAGTCCCAATTCACAATGAGCATAAGCATAAGAACTACATAAGAAAATACATAAACGTAAAGTTGAGCTAATGGTTTTCAATGGCCGTGTTCACAATGCCGTTATGTATTTTTTACGTTTATGTAGCTACATAAGACCATCCGTAACAAAAACGTAAAGTTGGAATCGGTTCAACTTTACGTAAAAATTACGTATGTTTAGGAACATTGCGCATGCTTTTCATTTCGTTAACAAACGTCAACCATTAATTGAGTATTTCAGTCAGACCAAATAAACTATATATAAAATGGATTAGAAGAATGTTTAATATTTGATGTATTGTTTATTCATTTGTTTAGGTCATTTGACTGTATGACAAAATCATAAATTTTATAAAGTTACTCAGATTTAACAATAATTATACAATGGCAATATCGTTGTCTTCTATAAAAATTACAATTAGTATCATGAGTTACTCAAGTTTTAATAATAAAGCCAAGACGGCAAAATTGTTTTCTGACTCTGACATTTTATAACAAATATTAAGAAATGACAGCTACTACAGCCAACAAGAAAACAAGATTAAACCCTATACACTACCAACGTAATATTCTAAAATAACTAAATTTCATTATTTATGTTTATGTTCATTGTGAACATACGTAATATTTATTACGTTTCATGTTATGTAGTTCTTATGTTTATGCTCATTGTGAATTGGGACTAATATTTTGCGTTTAGTGGTAATGCGGAACGGTAATAGATTATAGATCAAATACTACTATTTGTTTTTAGGTGTTATCTATAATTATTCCAAAATTATTAAATATTTCATCAAATAACACATTTAGTGTTCAACCAAAAAACTTTCTTAACATTTACAAGTTTTTATAATCGAATATCATCAATTTTCTCGTTAAGGGAAACAATTTGTTTACTTCAAATATATGTATAATTATTGTAATAATTTTAGATCATTTATTAAATACTAATTTTATTTTCAGCTTTCTTGGGCTGACATTACATTCACTGCTTTATTGGACTATATAAACTTTATGCTGAAGTTTGACATGGTGGAGAAATACCCCGGCTTGCAGAAAGTCAGAGACAATGTCCTTGCTATCCCCAACATCAAGAAATGGGTTGATAATCGGCCGAAGCCTTCCCTTTGAACTGTGAAATTACGTTTTACACACTGTAGATATTTTGTTGAATTTGTATTAAACTACTTGTAATAACTAAAAGTATTTTTGTACTATTTTATTAATTTCTTATTCTTTAAACCTATTATGGATACGTTATATGAGATAATAATAACTTCTAATAGTATATTATGATACAAGTGTATAAGTAAGCTTTTAAAGCACGTACGACGAGTTTAAGAGCACGACGCGAAGCAGAGTGCTTTTAACGTCGCTAGTGCTTTGAAAGCACTTATACACGTGTGTCATACGCTATTTTTTATTATACCTGCATCATACTCTGGAAAAAAAACTGAAAAGCAACATTTAGATTTTGATAATTTTACGCGTGTGACGTTTGACGTATATCGTTTACATAGAGTTTGGTTAGTATTTATTGTTTACGTTTACAATTTTGACAGATATGAACAGTAATTATTTGTGTTGTTGCTTAGCAACCTTTAAAGCACGGCGTGTTTTAATCTTGCGTTTGTGAACGCTGTAGCGTGTTTTAAACACGGATTATGATGCAGGTATAATAAAATATAATTTTGATGTACCTAATATCAAAATTTATTAAAAAGTTTATTATAGAAAAAGTAAGTATTGTCTTTCGGAGGTTTACTCTTGATTTGTGAATTGCAGTTTTTCATGCTGTTCAATATGATATTTTTTTCTACATTTAATCTGTAAAATATTGCAAAAATAGTTATTTACATAAGAGTCAGGAAAGTAGTGTATTACAGTTAAGAAACCATTTTGAAATACGAGGCACTTTGTGCTGAGTATTTTATGGCTCCGATTCAAGTGCAGACATTTTCCTGACGAGCTATGTATTAATTTTTTTATACCTTTTATTGTATTAAAAATTAATTTTTTACCTTTATGCATTGGCTGTAATAGTATATTGTGTCATTAGGAGTAAATGTGATACTTTGCGTGCTGAGCATGTAAGTTTGAACGACGAGCGAAGCGAGTCGAACAATTACATGCGAAGCATACAAAGACACATTTACTCCGAATAACACATGCTATTTTTTCTTCAAACATATATTTTTTTATTTATAACAATAATAATAACACACCACACCTTGGTAACTACTTTGATTGACATTTTAATTTAAAAATTTGAAGTATATAAAAATAAATAAATAAATAAATATATCATCACGCCTTTTACCCATTACGGGTGTGGCACTCTGCTTACGCAGATCTCGTTAGGTGATATATTTTTTCGTATGAAGTGCGGTTACCAGCCGTCAAATCATAGCCCCCAAGGATGTTAGTGGAGGGGGAACCACAGGGGTATATGTCACTGTCAAATAATATTTCTTTAATAAATTTTTCATTTATTAAGAAGTGTTGAATAAAACGTTATACTTCACACGTGGGCAAAGTGGAATTACCCACTCGATAAAATTATCTCACTCAGCCTTCGGTTTCGTGAGCTAAAATTTATCTCGTGGGTAATTCCCTACTTTGCCCACTTGTAAAGTAAATAACTAGTACACTTATGACACATGTCAAAAATAAACATTTTCCAACGTTGTTTTGTTATTTCAAAAAGCACAGGTTAATAGATTTAAACGAAAATGTCAAAATATATTGTTGTAATTCGTAAACAGTAAACAGTAAAGTGAGAGAATAGTATATTGTGTCATTAGGAGTAAATGTGATACTTTGGGTGCTGAGCATGTAAGTTTGAACGACGAGCGAAGCGAGTCGAACAATTACATGCGAAGCATACAAAGACACATTTATTCCGAATAACACATGCTATTTTTTCTTCAAACATAGAAAATAGACATTAAAACATTAAAAAATGCTCGAAATTTCAACAAATATTCTGCCGTATCCAGTATTTCTAGTTGCCACAGAATATGTTATTTTGTTATTTTTGTTTATTTGTTTTATTCTTAACTGTCAAATTATTGAATTACAACCTTACTATTTTGCATGACATTTTACTTTGTCCACCGCTGGAGTAAATGTGTTGCCAAGGAGACACTTTTACGCCGGCGGCGACAATATTGAACTTCTGCTTGTTGAATACAAATACATAACAACGTACTTTTATGACGTTTGAAGAAAAAAATATTTTACATAGCAATCGCTCAACAAACGTATAGTAACCGTCAACAAATGTATAGCAACCGCTCAACAAATACATGGCAACGTAATTTTACAGTGATAACCTTCAAAATATGTATATAAATTAATCACAAAATTAATATTCATTCCAAATTGGCATAAAAATTATGTGTTCAACTCGGCACCAAACACAGATTTATAGCTTCGGCAGCATTCATTCCTCGGCTTCGTCTCGTCAATGAAACGGCAGCCTCTGCTGTAAATCTGTTATTGTGGTGCCTAGTTAAACAAATAACTATTAAATTTAAAAATTAAATTTGATTTTATGCATGTATCTAGTAGCGCGTTTCTCTCATTACTAAGATAATAGAATGTTTAAACACGTTTTCGTGACTACGTTTCTAAGATAACAGAACGTTTAAACGTTTTACTGCCTAGGCTGCGAAATTCTACTTTCACTCCGCATTTTAGACGCGGAAATAGTACCTTCGCTCCGGTTACAGAAAAATAAATAAACAACTAAAAATTTTAAAGTTACTTGTATAAGTTACCATTTTTGAACAAGCACTACATACATTGTTTGACTTTCAATTATTTTATAGTGGTTTTTTTTTTCAATCCACGTATTTAAGCAATCTTTACTTGTTTTCGGCATTTTTAATATTAGAATAATTAGGATAACCTAGGAGGTGCGTGAAGTTAGCACCAATTATGAAGCACAAATCTTAATTTCTTTAATGTTATAAATACGTCCATAGATCTGAAATTATTGAAATTTTAAAAGTGTGTGTCAGCTTCACGCCCAGAAACCTACTGTGAAGCATAAATCATTTATCATATACCAATCGATTGTGCTTCGTTAGTGCTTTCAATATATGGATTTAAAATAATAGCATCCTCCGTAGAACGGAAGATATAGGGATTTTGGAAAGTGGTGGCCAGTTTCACGCCCAGCAACCTCCTGTGTTGCACAAATAATTTAAGATATATCAATCGAGTGAGCTTTGTTAGTGCTTTCAATACTTGGATGTATAATTATAGCAATCCCTTTAGAACGGAAGACATAGGACTTTGAAAAGTGGTTGCCAGCTTCACACTCAACAATCCGCTGTGAAGCACAAATAATTTATCATATACCATGTAGCACAGCGGGACGTAACTGAACTAAAGGGTTGTCAAATAAAACACATAAACACTATTAAAGGTGAAAAAAAATTATATTTATTATATTTAATTAAAAGATAAAACGGTGAATTGAATAGAATAGAAGCAAATTACAAAATATTACAAACGACGACAACGAATGAATATGTTAACTTAGTTGCATTTACCAAAACATATTTAACAAACAAAATTATGTAAATTCTACATCTTGTAGCGTATTGCAGACGTGAGAAGACGTCTGCTCAGTTGAAGAACCAAAATCCATCTCTCTCTTGTGCTGGCCAAACACACGCATCTACCCCATAAGCGGGTACGCGGGGGTAGGAAATCTATTGAGGACCAACACAAAGATTACATAAAAACTAGAACACTAAAAACTAAAAACTTATCTAGGGTTCTAGGTAAAATTCTAACACACATGTGTAGCAATAAATTAAACTCAAGAAAGCAAGAACTCCTGTCAAGACGATTTTCGATGCGTTCAAGTCCCAACGCAGTTTGAAACTTTATATTTTAAAATCGTTTTCACAGTAAAAACAATAAATCTAATTCTGAATGTTCGCCTTGTTACAACCAATTGATAATTGATGTGCGTCGTTAGTGATTTCGATATATGTGTATAAAATCATAACAATCGGGTGTATTTTGAATAGTGATTGATGTCAGATTTTATAACAAAGCTACCCTCAGAAATTTGATGGTTTTACACGATAAAAATTGTATATTCTGTATTGTATTAAAACTATAGAGAAGTTGATAAATTTTGTATAAGGAGTATCTAACTACAGGAACTACAGAAAATGTTAAAATTTTATTTTCGTTCCAATGTTTTATCTATTAATTTTCAGAACATAAATGAAAATACGAAACGTGTTCAAAACTACATCCCTGGCTCGTTGGATTCAGTTTTACAAATAATAAAATGTAAGAGAAATGTTCGAAATATTTGAACCCAAACGCACTATGTAATTATATTCAAATATCGCCCCACTAAAACGTAATTACACTAATGACACAGAAACGCGAGTTATTAAACATAGCAAAAATTTTATAATAGCCTAAAGAGTTGATTACACGATGAAGTTTTTCTTTTCAAGTGATTTTAAAATGACATTTTATAGCTAATTCGCCTACTAAAAAAAAGCGGTTAGATGGTAATGCGGTAAAGCAGCAATATGCAAGTGTACGGTCATAATTTTAAAGGAAATTTCAAGAAAAAGTACCGCATATTCTGTTTTTTGATTGATCTCTCTCTCTCTCTTTCTCTCTTACACTTGCGTAATTGTGCGACAGAGAAAGTTTTTTAAAGCCAATTGAAAAGAAAATCTTCATCGTATATCGCACGCTTTACTCTTCGAGTGAACAAAATTGTTAAGCGCCATCTATTTTACGTTTTCTTATACGAAATACTCCTACTGACTACTGGCTGAACTATTTTGGCAAATGTTGTGCGGGTTAGTTACGTAATTTTGTGTGTATTTTTTGTACATATTTACAGAAAAACCATAAAAACTAAATGAATAAAATGTAAATATTTTTAAATGATACATTATTATCTAGAAACTGTAATAATTTTTTTATAATAAGTAACATATAATATCACTTTTCGTTTAAAGTTTTTTTTAAGCTATTGCATAGCTTTTATCGCGGGCTTTGAGCGCGGCGACCGAATCAAGAAATTCCGTAATGAAAAAAACCTGACACCCCCCACTCCGACCGGCACAGCGGTGCGGCGTTAAAAGCCGTGCATCGTCTAACGTCGTTTCAGTTCGGAAGAATTCGGCACGGTATTTGTGTGCGTGCGACTAGATGTATGCCATTGACGCGGTATTTTCCAGATATTTAGAGGATATCAAGTCTCAAACTTATGTTTCTTATTTCAGTTACCATAAACCTATAGGTTCAAGGATAAAAATTCCTGAATAACCTACATATATTGTAAGATAATAAAAATATTTTAAACAATATTAACATCTCATTTATTCAATAAAAGAAAAAAATTGTTTTCTTATCGGTCACCACGCTCAAAAAGTGTAACTTGAATTAATATCAAAAAAAAAAAATACTGCATAAATAAAATAAATAAATAATTGTAATTGCATAAATTGATAAAAAATGCTATGCAATAGCTTTACCGCGGCAGTCCCCGAGTGCCACACGTATTTTTTTCTTTCTAATTATATTTTTAATCATTGCTAACTAGTACTTGAGAAAAAAATTAAATTTTCAGAACAGAAAAATTTATCTTAATATCTTTTTCCAATTTTTTGCAATTATGTTAATTAATTAAGGTGAAATTTTAGTATGCAACCCACATAAACCAAACGCCCCCATCTTGTGAAGTGTAATGTAACAATTGAATATAAATTATTCTAATACAACAAGCTTTTCAAAGTCAATTGAATTAACAAAATCAGCTAGATCCGTTTCATAACTGGGCAATTTTTATTACATTGTCGTAATTGTTTAATTGGTTTTTCCCGTTCGGTGTCTAACATTAAACAATCGTAGACAAGATGATCCACTGACTGATCTGCGGCACCGCATTCGTATCCAGCTGTAACACTAATTTTGTATTTATAAAAATAACTTTTAAGTTTACCATGACCACGTAGAATTACAGTTAATTTGTGAGAATACAGTAACTTAGTTTTTTCACGACATGCCAGAAAACCCCATCGTTCTTCTTTCAAAATATTGAGGAATATGAGTTTTTCCTCTCTAGAGAGGAAAATATAGAAGTGTTACCAATATGAATGTTATTTACAAAAAGTATATTATAAAAAGTTTAAATATATTCCTAATTTTAAATTTTCTTACAATTATCTCATATTTTCATTTTTCTAGATTAAGTCACAATTTGAAAATTTTAATTTAGATTTAAGATTGGTTCATTGGCAACACTGTTAGAGCGCCTTGCGCCTGATAACCTAACTTTTAGCATGCCATTAGTGTTGTCAAAGTGTATTTTAGGTCCAAGCAAATCGATTTTAGAAACATGTATTGAAAAAAATTTTGTGTATAACACGGAGGAAAGCCCTTCTTCCACTTCGAGCTCAAGTGGAAAAAAAGAATCGCTTTTCTCTCTAGTTTGACAAATAACTATTTTAATCTAGTTTCAATACTTGGAAAAAATGTTTCAGCCATGAACAATGGCTAACCTTCTGCTCCTCCTATGTCAATACACTTTTTCTTATTATGATTTCACTGCGTTATATATTATGTCACTGTTTAATTTAAATTTGTTGTATATCCTTGAAATTAAATATAATTTTAAAATAATTGGAGTATTTTCTGTCAGAATTCAAGATGCCTTGTAATAAATAGTTCTCTATCCATTTAGTATTTTAATATTTAAAAGTCTTTGTGCTCTTTTCACTTTCATTTGACAGTCATTTCTTTCTAATGCATTCTTCCATACAGGTAAGTCATAATCGGCAGAATCGCTCCTTTATAAATAATATTTAACGCATCCTGTCTTATTTCCCAGATTACTCTTGCGAATTTAGATAAAACATATTTGATTGGACTGCACTGCGAAATGTAATTAATATGTTTATCGAACTGAAATTTAATATCAAATTGTCCGAAATGTCCATTTCCCAGGTCTCCACGAGATAGACAACCGGGAAATTTCGACGAAAACATTCCTATTTCTAAAGCGTTTATTAATAAATTATATTTATTATTAATATAGTATTTTTAACATTCCTTTACATAATATTAATATAAAAATTATGGAATAAGAATGAAGTTTAATTTAAAAATAACAAATTTAGTGCATTTGGTTACCATTGTTGGCAATAAAATCTGCCCGATTTGACAGCTGTAAAATACATAACCTACAAATATAATGTTATCTCAATAAAAATAAGAAATATAATAAATTTACAAGTGAATACGGTAAATATTATAAATATTTTAATTGTTTTCTAATATAATAGACAAATTAATTTGTGTGTTTATATTTATAGTGCAACTTTGACAATTATCAAAATACTTCCTTGAAGAACTTCATTTCTTTGTATGAACTGTCATTAGTTTTATTCTTTTCGTACAATAGTTATTTTTCTACAATCGTTGCACAATATCGACATTGTTATTCCATTTTTAGTTAGGAAATGTTCAAAATTGTCGCTCTAGGGCGACAAAGTGACATATTGTCGCACTAGTGCGACAAAAATAAAACAAAAATAAATTAGATAAAAGTAAATGATGCATTGGATTTTTCTGGTAATAACCTTGCTATTGCAAATACAGTTGGCATATACGTACATACACTTCAACTTAATCACCATAAACGTATTCACTCTGTAGACTTTATGTCAAATGTACTCCATATGTCAAATGTACTCCATGTGTCAAATTATGATTTCCTTGAAAATGTTTATTTTGTTCATAAACGTTGTCATGATTACGGTGACATGGGTAACTACAATTTTACTGAATTGTTATAGGCGTGACCAAAGATAATTTTGAAAATTAAATTTTAATTTTTCTACAGCTTGACATTGTTCAACGATTGTAGAAAAAATATTGTGTGTATCTCGTCGGATAGAGCTTGTTCGGTGCACTTGTCGAGTTGTTGATCTCGGCTTCGCCTCGATCAACAATTTCTCGCCGCGTGCAACAAACAATGCTCTATCCGCACTTGATACACAAATAACTATTGTTTGAATCGAATATTAGATTATGATTATTAAAATTGTATACAGTGTGTTTACGGTCTTTTTGTTTTATTTTTAATGGGTGATACTACAGGTCAAAAGAAGGTGAAAAACACTAAAACACCTTAATAAAATATTTATAATAAAAGAGATAGGATTTTTTTTTAGTTTTTATTTTTATGGATGTAAACAGCGCTATTATAACAGATAAATATCATTATAATTTGACTAAGGTGTTTCAATGTTTTTGTAGTTTTAATTGTAGTTACCCATGTCACCGTAATCATGACAACGTTTATGAACAAAATAAACATTTTCAAGGAAATCATAATTTGACACATGGAGTACATTTGACATATGGAGTACATTTGACATAAAGTCTACAGAGTGAATACGTTTATGGTGATTAAGTTGAAGTGTATGTACGTATATGCCAACTGTATTTGCAATAGCAAGGTTATTACCAGAAAAATCCAATGCATCATTTACTTCTTTTACATAATTTATTTTTGTTTTGTTTGTCGCGCTAGTGCGACAATATGTCAGTTTGTCGCCCTAGAGCGACAATTTTGAACATTTCCTAACCAAAAATGGAATAACAATGTCGATATTGTACAACGATTGAAGAAAAAATACTTTGATTTCAAAATTGCTTCTGTCGTTTCTTTGTTTTAAATAAAACCAAATTGATTCTCATTCATTAGGTTAATCCTGTTCATTTTTTTCCCTCCCACATTAATAAGGTTTATTGGTCTCAATTTAGATGCATTTTCGGAGTTTTCTTTTCCTGGTTTAATTATTTATTGGTACTATTGTGGATATCTTCCAGTCTGTTTTAAAATGTGCTCTTATTAAACATTGATTGTTTAATTCAGTAATGAATAAATGGAATATTCTGAAAGTTCTAGAATTACCATCTAGCCCAGAGGCTTTCTTCGGGTTTATATTAACCAAAATTTCGTCATGTTTAAAAAGTTCATAATGGGGCTAAATAGCTCCGTGGTAACGCGTCGGACTGTGGATCGTGAAATCCTCAGTTCGAATCCCACAGGTGACAGTTGCCAATTTAAATTTACCCCTATGGTTCCCCCTCCGCTAACATCTTTGGGGGCTATGACTTGACGGCTGGTAACCGCACTTCATACGCAAAAATATATCACTTACCGCGATCTGCGTAAGCAGAGTGCCACACCCACAGTGAGTAAAAGGCGCGATGATATTTTTTTTTTAAAGTTCATCATCTTCTGTATCTACCGGATTTTGCATTTCCGCTCTTATTTGAATGTGGCGTTTGTTATCATCTTCAAAGTTATCCTCCGGAATGAATTCATCTAATAAACGCTGTAGTGTAGTTTTTTCATCAGTTGTAAAGTGACCTGTCTAATCTATAATCGTTGACAATATAAAATTTTGTTTTGTTTTACCAGCAGACATTTTATAAACTGTACCCCAAGGGATTTTTTTGATAAAATATTGCAGTACTTTTTTTTAAGACTCAGTTTCCCCGTTTCTGATTATCTCAGAGTATTTTACTTTTTCCTCTAAATTTGGTTCCTTTCTTTCTTTCCTAAGTGTATCGTTATTTCTTGTTCTTTGATACCTTCGTCCGCATTACTGTTAAATCTTCAGACCACCATGGTACAGCTCTTTTTTTATTTTCATATTTCTGTGCTATCGATAATCGAAATGTTCTTATGCAGGCTGTATGCTTTATTATAGTTTTCAATAAACAAATAAAATTTGGTTCTACTTGTATTTTCGTTCCTAAATCTTTGTTTATTTTATCTACAATAATATTTTCATTTTCGCCATAAATTATTTTTAAGAATCCTTCAGTTAAATTTTTATCAAATATCTCCCATTTATCTGATTTATTTATTAACACGTTGACTGCGGCACCCAAAAAGCATGTTTAGAAAATAAGCATGTTACATATCCCCGTGGATATGTACCAAGCCTGTCTCTCAGTGCGGTACAGATCCCCGGGGATATGTATGCATTATCAATTTTAATTGCGGCTGGAGTTTATAAAAAACTATTTTTTAAATTTTTTGTAGCATACATCTCTTAAAAATACCTCAAACTTATTTACATCCTTTGGTAAGTTGTATATGCATTGTTCTTCTTAATGAATTTTAAATCATATTTTAGTATTCTGTGGTTAGAACTTTCTTCTTCCTCAATCCGTAATGTCCGGTCAATGTTGCGTTTTCTTCTGCCATTATCGAATGTAAATAATTCATTTTCTTCATTCATTAAATATATTTATTCTGTTGCTATAAAATCTTCCATATTTCTGCCTCGAATGTTTGTTTGAAGATCATTCTGTATCACTGATCTGGAATTGGCAAATAAAAATGAAGAATTTTTTGCTATTTCTTTAACTTTTGTTAATCGTTTCAAATTTATTTGTATATCTTCGGTTATATTAAAATATGCCGAGAGAGCATAAAATTTTACGTTATAATTAACCTCTAAAGCAATCATATCTTCACTTGATACTTGAGTTCATGTTATTATAATTATAAAATTATTTCTAGTAATTATAGCTGCTCTCTTGTGACCTTTACCTTGCACATATACTCGTAGATGATTTAGCAATCTTCTTAATTTACCATCCACCACATATGGTTCTTGTATGAATGCTAGATTTATGTTTTTCTGGTCCATTATTTGTAACAAATTTTGTGTAGCTGACCTTGAATGTTGCAAGTTTAATAGCAAAATTTTGATTGTTTATTGACCAGTTTCCCTTGCATTTATTACTTTTAAATAATTCTGTTGAGCCATTTCAATAATTAGTATTTTGAATAATTTTTTTTAAAATGCATTTTAGTTTACTTTTCATGCGCAGAATGGTTTTCGTTAACTTTTTCAATTTTACTATTTGTTTCAATTTATACAGTTCATACAATTGAATTCCTCTTTTTTGCTTTTCAATTGCCTAATTTATAGTGTTTTGTACAATGAGGACATTCAATGCAATATAATCATCATTAGAAAATATGTGCCAGCCAATTTTTTATCTCCATTAATTGTGCGACGTATTTCTGAATTTACTTCAATGATCAAGTTTTTATTTTTTTCTTGTTCTTGAAAATTACTTTTGGTATCAAATCAACCTGTGTAAGTTGTAATTCAGAATTTTGTGCAATTATTGTATTTTCCGCATTATTTAAATGAATTTCGTCGGTAATATTGCAGAAAGTTTAGGTACATGTATGTTAACAGGAGGAAATTTCAGTATTTCGCTGCAAATTTCATTTATTTTATTACTAATTTGCCATAAAATTATGTCAAAACATAGAGTATAGTTACAGTTGTGTAGAAAGAAAAATTCTTTAATTTCACTATTAAAATAACTTCAGTACGCCTTCATAAAGCAATCCGTGTATTCGGCCTTTTTTAGAGACAAAACGGAAAAACTTGACAACGCCGCGGAAAACTTAAAAAAATTCATATATCCGTATAGGTGAATAAAATATATAAAAATATATAGGAAGTTCCATTTAAAGAAAGACAAACAATTCTCGCCAAGCCGTTACGTAACTTCCTGTATATGTGAAAATAATTTTACGCTATGCTCCTTGAGTAGTCGAAAATTTTTTGTTTATATATTTATGCTGTATTTCTAACGACAAGGGTGATATCGAAGACGGGCATTTCGATGACTCACTCTATATACAACCTCTTATGGAAATCAAAATCATTCCCAAACCAATGGAGACTAGTGCACATAATTCCTGTTCTAAAACCCGGAAAAAACAAATCAGATGCACAGAGCTACAGACCTATAGCGTTATCAAACGTACTATCTTAAATCCTAGAAAAAATGGTAAACAAACGTTTAATGTGGTTCCTAGAATATAAATAATTTTAATAAATGAACAAAGCGGCTTAAGATCAAAACGATCAGTCCAAGACCAACTCGTAACTCTAACAAATGAAATAGAATCGTCAAAATATTATAAACAACACTTAACAGCCATATTGTTTGATCTTGGCAATATTACATAATAGCAACAGCTCAGAAATATGGATTAGAAGGAAACATATTGTATTACATTCTAAACTTCTTAAAGGAAAGAAAATTTAATGTAAGAGCTAATGGTACACTTTCAGAGGAAAAACAACAAGAAAATGGAATTCCACAAGGATCTGTAATTAGTCTAACACTCTTTCTAATCGCAATAAATGATATAAAAAACTATATACCAGAAGATACCAAATTCTCACTTTTTGCAGATGATCTTATAATATACCATCGAGGGAAAAACTTAAACACGATGGAATCAAAACTTAACTTAACTTTAACCAACCTAGAAACATGGGCCTACAAAACGGGATTTACATTTAACGCAACAAAAAATAAAGCCATCCATTTTTGTAATTTAACTCGCCCTTTCGTAAAACCATTCCTAAAACTCTACAACACAACAATCACATATGTCGAAACTGCTAAAATTTTAGGAATTAACTTCGACAGAAATCTAAATTGGAACAAACAAATAATTGAGCTAAAAGTTGAATGCCAACGTAGGTTAATGGGTCAATTCTGAACATTTTGTCTGTAAGATCGTAAATTCGTAAATCTGTTAGCTACGATACGCCCGTAACTAACAACTTTACAGATTTACAGTTTTGGCAATTCTCCACAGGTACCTGTAAGAAGACAACTTACAGATCAACTTTACGGTCACGAGACGATTATTTTACGACATGCGTCTAACTTCACAATTATATTTTGGTTATCTGTAAGTGACATATGACAGATAATAGTATATTGTGTCATTAGGAGTAAATGTGATACTTTGGGTGATGAGCATGTAAGTTTGAACGACGAGCGAAGCGAGTCGAACAATTACATGCGAAGCACCCAAAGACACATTTACTCCGAATAACACATGCTATTTTTTCTTCAAACACAGAAAATAAAATTATAAATATTATAAAATGCTCAAAACATCAAAAAATATTCTGTCTTATCTAGCATTTCAAGTTGTCATAAAATATGCTGTTTTGTTATTTTTGTTTATTTGTTTCATTTTAAACTGTCAAATTATTGAATTACAACCTAACTATTTTTCATAATATTTTACTTTGTCCGCCGCCGGCGTAAATGTGTTGCCAAGGATACACTTTTACGCCGGCGGCGACAATATTGAACTTCTGCTTGTTGAATACAAATACATAACAACGTACTTTTATGACGTTTGAAGAAAAAATATAAAAATTAATTATTTATACTTATACATCCATTTAAAATGAAGTAAGTACTGAAAATATAATATATTAACTTATGAATTGATTTATGGAATTACAAATTCGGTACTGTTACTGAATAAATATTAAAAAACGAAAACGGATGATCATTGTAAGATCTGGAGGCGCTTAAGTACTACTAATATTTTTTAATACTTTACTCAATTAAACATATCCAACAGTTTGAACCAACAGGATTTTGGAAAGAACTACAACACATAAAATATAAAGTTACGAAAACCTTTAAAGTAAAATAGATATATAAATTGGAAAGGAAAAATGTCTGTATCAAAATACCTGAAAAGGAATACGCGTTGTTGGATAATTATTGTTAAACTTTGTTAAGTAATCCAATAAATAATATCATGTAGATTATAAATTTTTAACTGATTTAATACTTAGAAGTCTTTAGAGGGCATAAATAATAGTAGTGATAATATATTATTCACAAAATATTGATGCATTTTCGCATTCAATTGTTACCGTAAAAGCTTACAGGCACCTCAAACTTCACCGTAATTTTTACAGATATCTGTAACATATTTACGATTTTCTGTAAGGAACAGATGGTATCAGAATTGCCATTTGACCTGAAGCATTTACAGATCTTACAGATTCTCTTACAGACATTACAGAATTGCTCAGAATTGGCCTATAAACCTACTCAAAACTCTAAGCCAACGTGACTGGGGAGCAGAAAAAAGTACTCTTCTTAATATTTATAAAACATTAATACGATCAAAACTTGACTACGGCTGCATATTATACGCAACGGCTAAGAACTATCTCTTAAGGTCAAACATACGCGTCGAAAGAACGAATCCTATATTTTTAAAAAAACAGCAAAGTCTGTATTCCTTATTTATTTTCATGTTCTTTATGGTCCAATACCCTCCATCCGTCAAAATTTCATGGATTTTTTTACAGTGACTTGTACATTGCAAAGTCAGATGAAGTACAAATTTTTGTGGGTTCGTTCATTCCCATGAATTTTGTTTTGCAAATTCAAAATTAAATAAATATTTTCTTACAATTATTCTTATCGAAAAACAAAACAATTATTACAGTAAGGTCTTTGAACATTCTAGTATTTATATATGTGGATGAAAAGGATAGCTAAAACATTGAACTATAAAAAAATATTCGTTGAAGTCTAGTTGGTCAAAAATTCAGAACTTTGATACTGTGTCTCTCATTCCCATGAACGACTACAGTAATGAAAATAATTCGTATATTTGTAAATATGATCATTTATAACATACTAAGTTTATTTGTTTCTCAAAAACTGTAAATTCAAATGTAAATTAATTTTAGTATGTTATAGACGATTATATTTATAAATATACACATTATTTGCATTACTGTAGTCGTTCATGGGAATGTGTGGCATATATTTTACTACTTTGAAAATTATGTTCATGTATAATATGTAAACAAAATTAGCTTTTTAAAATTTATTACAAAACTTTGGACTTTTATCTACAAACGTAGGTATAAAACATTATATGTTTCATTTATTATAATAATGATATATTGTTTCAAAAAAGTCATGTTCATCTTGCGCTATCTTCAGCCCGTATTGGCCCGGATGGTTCATCTTAAAGAAAGTTGACGCTATCCATCATACAGGCTTAAGAATAACTTCAGGCGCCTTTAGAACTAGCCCGACAATTATCTTGTGCGAATCTGGCGAACCTCCAATTAAATATCTATGACAACAACTAACCAGGTCCTACGTAATAAAACTGGCAGCACCCTTTCCAACCCTTCATTTCAAGCGATATTATATTTCAAAAACATATTACTTTATCCCTAAATACCAACATACTTTCCTCTAACGTACAAAAATTCTCACTCACAACTCTGCCCCTGGGTTCTTCATGCTCCAATAGTTGACTTTGAACTCACAAAATTTAAAAAAGAAACAACAAATCAAACACTAATGAAAAATAATTTTCTAAGACTTAAAAATGATCAATATGAAAACAATTCTTTCATATACACCGGTG
The DNA here is from genome assembly GCA_963942605.1 of Poecilus cupreus. Classification (NCBI taxonomy): domain Eukaryota; kingdom Metazoa; phylum Arthropoda; class Insecta; order Coleoptera; family Carabidae; genus Poecilus; species Poecilus cupreus. The sequence continues at coordinate 13,429,250 of OZ012731.1, forward strand.
CCTCAAAAACAAATAATAAAGTGGGGTCGGTAGTAGTAACCGAAGAGAAGGAAGAAAAATACCACCTCTTGAATAAAATAAGTACATACACGGCGGAACTATTTAGTATAATGAAGGCGATGGAAATTATTAAAGATACAGCAAACCACCGGAAATATGTGATATGCTCGGACTCTCTCAGCGCTTTACAATCTCTCCAAAATAAAAGAATGAGCAATTTTATCGAACAAAACACTTAGAAATCTATAGTGTCCTTCACAAACGAGACATGCACATAGTCCTTCTCTGGGTTCCCTATCACATGAGAATACCAGGAAACGAAGAAGCTGACCAACTTGCCAAAGAAGCGATAGAAGAAAACGAAATAGCAATCCCTATCCCAGCAACCGACTACAAAACTGAATTAAAAGACCAAATAATTCACAAATGGGAAGAATAGAGTAATGTAGACATAACAAACAAATTACGAAGAATAAAGGAAACAGTGTTCTAATGGCCAACACCAGAAAAAAGAAGAGACCAAGTCATAACTCTTCATAGTAGCTTCGGAGTCTACTAAGTCATCTGACTTACTGAGTCTGAGTAAACTAACTGACTGACCGACTCAACTCGACTAACTGAGTCCGAGTCAATTAAACGACTGACTGACTGACTCAACTCGACTAACTGAGTCCGAGTCAACTAACTGACTCACTGACTCAACTGTACTAACTGAGTCCAAGTAATCTAAAAGACTGACTGACTGGTCCCGGTGATTCGCTCTTTTATATACATCGTTCCTTGTTTCCAGAAGGTTCTGGAACAATCTCCATTGTGGAACAAACGACTTTTCCGAACTCGCAAGCGTTGCATCATTCACTCGGCGGCGCGGCGTAGGCCGGCAAGCTTCAACTTGTCGCTGCCGCGTCCGTTACAATAATAACAGAATGTAACAACTATGATAACCAAAGACACTTACACGACTTACCAAACACATTAAAAGAAGCACTCACAACAAACACAATAACATTCCTCAAACATATTCAACTTTACAATAAAATATAATTTAATTATATGTAACATGTAGAAACATTTGTAAACTATTGTATCGGAGCCTAAATGATCCAGCAGTCGAAGGGCTCCTAAAATATTCAAATAAAAAAAAATAGTTTACATTGCAATCTGTAGTAAAATATGTTTTAAAATTTAATAATAAAACAAATCGAAACCCTATTTAAAGTATCATCATGACAACTATTTTATTGTATTATTTTATTTATCCTATATTCACAATAATTTTGATACTTTCAAGCCAATTAATAAAAGGAAGATTTCATATAACTATCACAATAAAAGCATATTTATTTCTGTTTCAAAGATGTAACCTTCAAATCAAGCAAAATTAAATTTTTATTTAAACGATCGGTGCCTCTGGCCTAGTTTTCGTATTGCTGGAAATATATCAGAATCATAATATTAGAAAATAAAGTTTTTTAAAACGCTTCAAAAATTTGCTAACTGATATTTACACGACCTTCTAAAACATATGAGGCACGGCTTTTTATATTGGAATGAGATCTATTTAGTCGTAAACTATTATTTAAGACCCTGAATTCGGCACAAAAAATATCTTGTATCTCTTGAAGCGAATCACTTTCGGCAAAATTTAGTTGCGTCCAAGGTATGTTGCGTAAAAAACTAAATGGATTCAAAACATGACGTATTTAAATGTTCGTTACGTATGTCTAAATATGCATGATACATTGGCATTCTACCGGGAGTTCACTTTATTGTAATTTATAATTACACTTGATACGTATCTGACATATAAATACACGCAAGAAAACTACCCTAGAATTTTAAGCACTATTCAGTAAGCTGAGGACATAAGATGCATTTTTTCAAAACAATCAATAAAAATTAAAGAAATTGGGATCTGCCTATCCAAGATGGCGTCAATTAGGGTGAAGATTCGAATGTGACATTAGTACTGTTCGCCTATAAAATATAAAAAATGAGTCTCACGATTAATAATATTTGCGAATGCGCTGCAACAGAACCTGCAAACTAAATTTTAAAGAAGCTGAACGCATCTTATTTACTTGACAATGAATGTAACGTCCAGATGTTTACAGGATTTATTATTACACCCTTTTACTGCACAGTACATTTTATTTTTCCATTTTTCGCAGTGTTTAACCACAATTTCGGTCATTTTTATTTCAAAAATCATTATTCCCATTTGACGTAAAGTATTTCTAATTAACGGAATCTTCACCCTGCTTTGTGTTCGAAAATAATCCGCTAGATGCATCTTATATGTACAGTTCGACAAATTCTCTGTTCTCTTATTTGTGTCTATGATTTTTTTTATGAAGCTGTGAGGCGGACTAACTACTTAGGTCATATGTCGCCTCATGAGTGGATGATTATTAATTTATGTGAACAACACAAACGACGAAACCATGCTCTTTCAGTGGAATTCGAACCCACAATCTCTGACGTGCTAAGCTAGTACACATCCTAGACGCAGTTACAAGAAAATGTTTATTTATATATTTTTTTATTGCTACCAACTGTCTATTTATCTGCTTTATGTTACTATGTATATGATCAATGAATAAATAATAGTATATTGTACAACGAGCATGGAATGGCACTCATTTCCTACGAGTATGAAATGGACATTCCATGCGAGTTGTACACTATACTTTTTCTACGACCACAATTTTATTTCAAAATTAATTTAATTTTAATAATAAATTTGCCCCGCTTTCACCATTCCAATATTTGACACTTCTAAATAAGTGTCCTAGCAATGGCACCTGTACTTCATTGATCTGACCTGTATTGAAATACTTACAAAACAAATTCATTTCGCACGATTCTTGCAATGTACCTCATATCCCTAGCAACAACAAACATACAATGAGCAGATTTCTAAGTGGTCGTAGAAAAAATATTATTATTATTAATATTAGAGAGCGGATTATGTGCAAAGTGCATATATTTTAATTTTTGCATATCTTTAAATAAAATCAATTTTCTGGACGAATTACATTGATTAGAGTTAATTATTGATAATTACTAATTGCAAATATTGCATATTTGGGCATTCTTATACACATTTTTACAAAAGTTGTACATAATTGCATATTTCAATATTTTTAAGTCCTTGTCTAGTGATGTCTATAATTTATTGTAATGCACGTTAATAATTCCCAAATATTGGAGGTGGCCGCAATAAATAGAAGAATGCCACGGAAAAAGCAATAAACAAACAATAAACAAATACTCAATAGTTATTTACTTCATATATGGACAAACCAAGGAATTACCCACGAGAGAAATTTTAGCACACGAAGCCGAAGGTTGAGAGTGATAATTTTCTTGAGTGGATAATTCCACTTTCCTCAAAATTATACCCACCAGTGGGTAATCTGTTACTTTCCTTGTTTAAAATCGCCATAGTTATAGAGCATTTATTGAGAGGTGTAGGAAAAACCAATAAACTCTTAGGAAAATTCCTGTAACGGTAACGGTAGGTATTCATTGAATACACGAATATTGGTAAAAGTGGGTACAATGAATATAAGACCGAGAAACCTCAGCTGGATATACCTATCTTTTACTTATGTTGCACTTTTTTTTTATTATTGTAATTATTTAAATATGTCATAATCTTATAATATCAAGTTTCTAGGCTTAGTTTATATGTATATTAATAGTATATTTGTTAATTGTGAATCAGGACTGTATTGTGTAATAAAATTCATAATGCATTCATTTATACTTTTTATCTAATAATTTAAGAATTTTTGCATATTTTGCTGCATATATTGTCATATTTGTGCATATATAATGCATATTTCCCAAAAAATCAGTGCATATATAAATGCGCATATAATTCAGTTTTTTCGTGCTTATAATCCGCTCTCTAATTATTATCATTTAAAATATTTTTGTAGCTGTAGCTTTGATAAAACTTTTTTTCACAGCTAATTTCGTTTGAGAAATAAATTGAATTTATCTGTACCACTGATAAAATAAACATATTATTATTCTCATCAGTAATCTAACATATTATGCCACTCAGGGAGGTAATTTGATGCGTTTTTAATCCATGGAAAAACAATAACTGGGTTTTTATCAAAATTGCCATGGAAACAAACAAATTCGATCTATTCTGCTCCCTTGATTTTTGAAATATTTGTGGCATAGATAAAATCTTGTATACCACACTTTTGTTAATTAACATTCAAATTCAGTTTAGGAATTATGACGAAAATGAATAAAGTCTAGCGCCTTGTCATGAAACTTATAATTATGAAGTTTTTTATTCTATTTTTTCTCGTTCGTCAGTTATTGAGCATATCCATCCATATAGACGTTATTAAGATATGGTCGAAATTGATTCAGGGGCCTCAGAACACTTATTATGATATTCTCGATAGCGATTTTTGTTAATGATTCCTTTACTTTCTTGTAGAACGTATAAGGAAGTAAAAGGGAAAATACAAACTAAATTCAATCACGAGTAATAAAATATGTACATAAACTCTCTCATAAACAACTTTTAAACGGTACAATATAGAGAAAAAAATTTCAAGTAATTATTGTAACTAATGTTATTCTACATATTTTTAATATGACAAAATTGACTCTAATTTATTTAATGAGATGTGATTCAAATTTAATTTTTAAATTTTAAATAACGTTATTATATATCTTTTCAAACTTAACATCTCCCTTAATAATTAAGGTATGCCTAAAATAGCTGATAGGCCTTCAAGTAAACTATCACTTTCTATTGACAGGTAACTACCAAGATCTAATCAGTTCGTAACTTGTACATCCGAATTTTAAATATGAAATTTGAAATTAATATCGTGTTAAAAATGATGTATTTTTGAATTATCCTGAAAAGCTTTTGAAGAAATCAAACTCAAAACATTCGAATGTGACAAATCAATATTTATTTTTGTATATTCTTAATTTTTACATTAGGGAGTACTATATTTTAAATTAAATTCATGAAACAAACCAGAAGGTCTATTTCTTTTAAATTATTAACACTCCTCCTTAATTTAAAAGAAAATAAGCATGCAACAATATATTCATATTTCAAGAAACAATTTACATTTTTAAGAAATTATATTTAACAGGATTCAAGGGCTTTGTTAACAAATCAGCTATTTGAGATGTATTGGACAATATTTATGTTTACTCAAATTTCTTTAAATTTTGAATTTGCAAATATATTTGCTTCTATTCTTGATAATTCCATTTTTAATTAAATATATAGTACTTTGATTGTCAATGTTCAAATTTGCAATTCTCCTGTCAATTCCTCGATTGAATTTTTCAAGTACGTTATTTCTTTCGCGACTTCTGCTGCTACGATATATTTTGCTTCAGTATTTAACATTGCTACTATTGGCTGTTTACTTGAACCCCAAAAGATGGGTCCTCCGCAGTAGGAAATCACATAGCCGGTGGTACTTTTCCTTGTTTTTGGATCTCCAGCATTATCTGCATCGCATAATTCTTCCAAAACATTAGCATTTGATTTTTATTTATACTCAATTCCATCTTCCTTTAATGTATGTACCTACCGAAAAGATCTTTTTATATTATTAATATCTTTCTGTGGAAATTTTGTCATCGATCTACTTTCAAAATTATTTGCAAAAGCCATGTCTGGTATACATTTACAAAAATCTTCCTGGTATAATTTCAATCTATCTGTTATTCTAGCAATATGTAAACTGACATGAATCTACTGATTTAAAAATTGTCATTTTAAATTCATGTTTTTTTTTAATTTGTTAATTTTTTTCTAGATTTTTTCCAACAATTACCCCGTCATCCACATAAAAAACTAGATATTTTGAACCATCTTGCTTCTTAAATAAACAATTTAGATTTAAATTTATTTAGGGCCGATATTTCCATCTACGAATAAACTAAGTTATTCGTTGAATAAATAAAAATACGCATAAAAAAAGTATCATTTGAGCTATGATTTCCATGCCACATTTTTTATTTATTCGGCGAATATTTATTCGGAACTTTGTTCCTAGATGGAAATATAGGCGAAATATTTGTTCATCCTCAGTGTAGGACAAAATACAATATTTCTAGCAATTTATACTCGTCTTGTTTTAGCATCGTATACTCTATTGGGATCTGACATGTAGCGATATGCCATCTAGCGTTTTATTTTCGAACGCAAAGTAGGGTGAAGATTCCGTTAGAAATACATTACGTCAAACGGTAATAATGATTTTTTAGATAAAAAATACCTGGAATTGTAGTTAAACACAGCGAAAAATCGAAAAATAAAGTGTAGTGTGGTAAAAGGGTGTAATAATAATTCCCATAAAAATCTGGACGTTATATTCCATTATTTTCCGAAGCTGGACAAACGTTTTATTTATAAAGTAAACCCATTTGGAGTGCGAAAAAACCTTGGAAAAACTAACAAAAGTAAACAACATGAATGCTTTTACAATAAATAATATGCTATGAATATTTTGTACCTGACGGTTATGTACATCATGTACATTTAAGTAAGTAAATACGAATTTGCTCCAAAATATTTCACTTTGTATTTAACTAAGTTCATAAATTAAATTAAATCTGTAATCAAAGTTAACGTTCCTTATATTTGTTCATTTTGAGTTATTTGTTTATTTAGTTGATTTATATCAAGAAACGTACAACTAACCTATAACAGTACATCAACGTAGCAAAGCAGTTTTTGCATTTTTCACCCAAAACCAGCCATTCAGGAACAAACAACACTCATCACTTGTTTATCTCCCGCAATTTTCTTATTAATTTGATGGGTATCACCTCGTAAATTCGACGTTGACATACAGAAAGCCACTACACCCATAGCCACTGTCACTTTCATTTAATTTTTTCTTGCATTTAATCAATTGTCAAGTATATAAAATGCGATCAGCTTCTTTAAAATTTAGTTTACAGGATCTGTTGAAGCGCTTTCGCAAATATTATTAATCGTGAGACTCATTTTTTATATTTTATACGAGAACAGTACTAATGTCACATTGGAATCTTCACTCTAATTGACGCTATCTTGGATAGGCCACGCCCCCATGTCAGATCCCAATAGATAAATTAAATTGCCAATAGTACAAACTCAAAATCCGAAAAAACTAAAAGAATCAAGTCGTGCTTCGAAATGAGTTACGAGAACACCAACAAACATTTCGGTTATTTAGCCTCCTACAATGTAGTTTGAAATAGTGCATTCTGATTGGCCAGAGGTAGAAAAGTAACGCAAAAACTTGGAAGTTGCGTTTGCGTTACGTTGCTCTTTATTATAAAGCGTTATATTTATGCAGTCCCGTATATTTATCGTTTGCGTTATGTTACTTCAACCGCGTTACTTCTTGCGTTACTTTATTATAAATTCCGTGTTTGTTAAAAATGCGAGCGAAGCGAGCTTATATACAAATAATTTCAATTAAAAATGTTCACTCTGATGCGAGTTGCGTAGGCTTTAGGTTTGTTTGTTAAAAGTGTGAGCGAAGCGATCTTACCAACAGATAATTTGCTTTTGACAGAATAATATTCAAATTTTCGAATTTATTCGAATGAATGTCCAACTTCAAAAAATGAAAACTAGTGAAGTGAAAAACGCAATTAGTAGAAAAAATAACTACAAGACAAAGTTGTCAGTAAAAAAAAATACAGAAAAAAAGTGCAGTTGAAAAACTGAAATGGAAAAGTGTCGTATAATTACAGGGTGTTTACGGGCTTTTTCTATTATTTTTAATGGGTGATACTACAGGTCAAAAGAAGGCGAAAAACATTGAAACACCTTAGTCAAATTATAATGATATTTATCTGTTATAATAGCGCTGTTTACATCCATAAAAATAAAAACTAAAAAAAAAACCTATCTCTTTTATTATAAATATTTTACTAAGGTGTTTTAGTGTTTTTCACCTTCTTTTGGCCTGTAGTATCACCCATTAAAAATAAAACAAAAAGACCGTAAACACACTGTATACAATTTTAATAATCATAATCTAATATTCGATTAAAATAAAATATAGTTTTAATACAAAACTGAAATATTTCAAAATTTTTTTAATTTTCCACCCATATATTCAAGATCAAGGGGGCACCCCCCCCTTCGATTTTATACGAAGGGGCGGTCTACCCCATTGGACTTTGACTTCGCACGCCCCTTTACATACGTCATCGTGAAAATAGTGGAATCGTGTTCTAGGGACTCCAAAACTATTCCTTTTGATATGACACGGAATCTCCCTTTTGTGAATGTGCCGAAGAAAAAAAATTACAGCCTTTTTTTTTTAAACTTATTTTATTTACTATATTTTCTACATAGATAAATTCCCAGTAATTAATATCTAATATATTTTGACTTAAACTGACTAATAAGCTATTAAGTAAATTGTGGGTAACCCTACAACCATAATTACTCGGAAACAAAAAGTCATTAGAATGTTAATGCAGCTTAAAATGTATTTTTTGCAATACCTGTACTGTAAGTTACCCATTAATAACAAAATTTAAACACAGTAAGTGGAACTTTTATTGCACAATTGGTTTTCATTGTTACATCATTTACTTACCGTCCACGGTGGATGGTAAGTGAAACTTACCGTTCATGGTGGACGGTAAGTAAATATATATCATTCAAATTTTATTTTTAACCTCAATCTGACTGCTGTTAATGTTGATACCTATTTTTCCTTTTCTTATATTTACGCAGGTATTGCAAAAAATATCTTACTAACCTCGAACTGTAAGTGATTTTTTAGGTCTCGAATGTTTAGGAAATCTCGACCCTACGGATCTCGACATCCAAAACTATATCTCGACCTAAAAACTATCACTTACAGTTCACGGTACGTAATATACTATTACATGTTCTTGTTTGCTGTTGTTTATTTGTTTTTCTTAAAATTTGAAGTAAATAAATTTTAATACTGTATCAAGTGCGCACGATTTTTCTAAAATTTTACTAGTTTTAGTATGGAAAATAATAAAGATGTCCTATGTCAAAATAAATTTACAGCTTATTTGAATTTTCCGCTTCTAAATTATCAAATAAAATATATAAACCATTAAGGTGAAAAATGAGCTATGATATTTTTATGAAAAATATAATTTTATCAAGAAAAAAAACGTCAAAGAAAATTTAAAAAGTTATGTTTCCATTATAATGAATTTGTATTTATAAAGCCTAACTTTTTGTCTACAATAATATGTGCTTTACATATTAAGTTTAACTCGACATAATAACGATATCTTCTTCCAAAGAAATTGTAGTCGTAAGTAGGGTCACTTCACACCTTAAGTGTTAAGTGCTAGAAAGCTATAGCTATAGTTGGATCCATATAGTCATATAGAAACTAATCTATTACTATTAATCTAACAAAATTTAACATCAAACGACCGTCAGTATTAAAAAATTATCAAAATGTTTTCTTTGCGACTGTATGTGCGTGGATCACCATTATGATTTCGATATTGTAAAATCTACAATATCGGTAGAACTCAAATGAAAATTTCCATATTAGGTATTGGCTAAGTAAGCATAGATATTTTTTCCATAACAATGTATAGATGGAGGCAAAAAAAAATAAAATTAATAGTATGTATACTCGAATACAAACTTAATTTTTGCGTGATCGTAGATAGTTTTCTTATGGCCGTTCCCACCGGTTTCCCTTAAAATTTAAGTTTGTGTGAAGTATAACGTTTTATCCAACAACTCTAATAAATGCAAAATTTATTAAAGAAATATTATTTGACAGTGACATATGCATTAAATTTTTGAAATTAAAATGTCAATCGAAGTGGTTACCAAGGTGTTGTGTGTTATTATTATTGTTATAAATAAAAAAATACTCACTAGTGGATTTTCTTAAAATTATACCTACTAGTGGGTAATCTATTACTTTCCTTTTTTAAAATCGCCATAGTTATAGAGCATTTATTGAGAGGTGTTGGATAAAATGAATTTTAAATATGATATAATAGAAGAAGATAATGATTTGGATGAATTAGAATAATGCAAAATGGAATTCCGCGGTAAATATATGATGTATTTTATAATTCGTTTGATGAATTAGGTTTTTCTAGACGATTTTTTTATTTGTATTAGCAAATATAGAACAAGAGTTTACATATAATTTGTAAGTATCTAAATAAGCATAAATGGATATTCACATTCCAGCTGACTACATAAATATATGTGCAAAACTCAGAAGAACATCAAAACCTTATGCTGTGCAACATTTGGAATACCGATATTTTAAAGATTAAAATTCAGTTTTTCCCATCTTTAAGACTCTGAAAGAAAGTAGGTGACACAGTGGTTACAGACATTCGCGCAGTACAGTCCGGATGGGAATATATTTTATAAACTCAAAATTACAGACAACTGGAACCTTGTAAATATAAGAAATATATTGTTAATAAAAATTTACTTACAAATACAATGTTTATAAACATTTTGCTTCATTTATTTAAAGTTTTGGACGAAAGCTGAAAATCTCGTATCTATAATGTAATATTTAAATTAATTTTGACTATTGTCGACCAATTGAAAATATAAATTATATAAACGGTTTTATTTTGTTTGTTTTCTCTTCTGTAAAATTTACATTTTCGGAGTTGCTAGGCTTTCTTCTTAGGGTGACGATGTACAGTATATGACGTATAAGTGAACAAATATCAACCTGTAGATGAAAAATAACTATAATTTCTTCTGCTAGCTAAGTTTCAAATACATTCCGTTCGTGCAAACCATTTAATCTAAGGGTACCTTAAAAATTAAGCAACGCTTAACTAAGAGGCGCATTAAAGTGGAACCGGTGCAATCGCCCATTAAAGCTACAAATCAAACTTAATAAAATAAATAAACATATTACCATGAGTTATCGTTAAATAGAGCGTTGGTCACAAGTGGAAATAATTAAAAAAAAAAATTAGAACAGATACTCGTATTCCTCTTATCAAGCAAATAAAATAAATAAATATATCTCTCTATTTGCCCATTTTTTGTGTAGTACTCAGCTTTCGACAAGTAGCGATCGCAATGATGTTAGTGCAAGGGGTGAAGTTTAAAGTAACGACTACGGTAATTGAACTAAAGATTGGAAATAAAAATTTCATTTATATTTACATAATAATTCCATTTCTGTAATTTTTCATATATTATCATTACTGCTATATTCTATAAATTCCACGAAATATAGACTACAATTTATTTTAGTTTTGCATTAAATGAAACTGATTGTTTTGGTGTGAAAATAAAATTAATAAATATTAATAATAGTTATTTACTTTACAAGTAGGCAAAGTAAGGAATTACCCACGAGAGAAATTTTAGCACACGAAGCCGAAGGCTGAGTGTGATAATTTTATCGAGTAGGTAATTCCACTTTGCCCACGTGTGAAGTATAACGTTTTATCCAACACCTCTTAACAAATGAAAAATTTATTAAAGAAATATTATTTGACAGTGACATATGCTTTAAATTTTTAAATTAAAATGTCAATCGAAGTGGTTACCAAGGTGTTGTGTGTTATTATTATTGTTATAAATAAAAAAATACCCACTAGTGGCTTTCCTCAAAATTATACCCACTAGTGGATAATGTTACTTTGCTTGTTTAAAATCGCCATAGTTATAGAGCATTTATTGAGAGGTGTTGGATAATAGTATATTGTGTTATTAGGAGTAAATGTGATACTTTGGGTGCTGAGTATGTAAGTTTGAACGACGAGCGAAGCGAGTCGGACAATTACATGCGAAGTTTACAAAGTCACATTTATTCCGAATAACACATGCTATTTTTTCTTCAAACATAGAAAATAGACATTAAAACAATAAAAAATGCTCAAAACTTCATCAAATATTCTACCGTATCCAGTATTTCTAGTTGCCACAGAATATGCTATTTTGTTATTTTTGTTTATTTGTTTTATTCTTAACTGTCAAATTATTGAATTACAACCTTACTATTTTGCATGATATTTTACTTTGTCCGCCGCCGGCGTAAATGTGTTGCCAAGGATACACTTTTACGCCGGCGGCGACAATATTGGACTTCTGCTTGTTGAATACAAATACATAACAACGTACTTTTATGACGTTTGTAACTAAGATTACTGAAATAAATAATTAAATACATAATTTAGTTTTTCTCAAAATTAGAAGTATGTACAAGAAAAATGCAAATATTCCAAATATTCTTGCTAATATCTTTCATTTGAAATTTTTTTTCATAACTGATTCTGATTTCGAAAAAAAATGAAATTTATTGTTTTGTGTATAGAGTAAACTTCCTCTTCCGGTTTTTCAATTTCATTCAAAATCAACTCATTTCTTTATATTTTCATGAAACTTATAAATTCCTAGTTTTGTTGACATATCTTGTCTCGTTCATGAGATATTACGCACACGGACATCCATCCAACCATCTATCCATCTTCACACACAGACATCATTGAGAAATAGGTCTTAACGGATTCAGTGGACGTCAAAATATGTTTTTCGCGCCGCCGTCCGACATTGACACAATTACATATCTCTAAAACGGTCGGAAATCATGTTTTTGTCGAACTAGTTCGACAAAAATTGCTAACTTTTTATGGTTATATGTTGGCATCACTTCACTAGTTTTAGCTAACTTCTGACGCTAGAAGTGTCAAAGTACTACATTGACTTAAAAATATTATGGCAATATATCTACAATTGAGTATTTGCAATACAAGAAAACTGAATGTTTATGGATTTTAAACATATTTGTAAGTAATTATAATTGAATTTGCCGTGTAAAATCCAAATAAAAATATGTAGATATTTTTGGTTATGATATTGGAAAATAAACATAATTGACATTCAAATATTTTGAAATTAGCAACATAAAAAAATTTCCTGTCATTAAGAAAATGAGTAATAAATTAAATTTATTTATTAAATTTACATAAATGTTGGCGCGAAAAATCTTGTGTATCCCTCGGTTGGAAACTATTTTGCAAGTGCTCGTATTTGTTGGACTCGCCTACGGCTCGTCCTATCAAAATAAACTCGCACTCTCAAAATAGCAGTTTCCAACCTTGTGATACAAATAACTATTTCATGATTCCAATACGACCTTATACTTTGTATAAGAAAGTAAAAATTAATGATAAATTAAAGAAGTAAATTGATATGAATTAAGCATTAAGTTGGGAAGAAGTTTTAGTTGAAAAGTGTTAACAATAGTAGTTGGAACAAAAAATATTACTTGGCAATTGTTTATAATATTTAGAAAAACTAAATAGTATTTCAAATCAAAGTTGTTTTGAAAACAAACATGACTAAATTATTTCTTTTGCATGTCAACTGTATGAGTAAGGGTCGATCTTTCCATCTACAAAATACCGAATAAATTATTCCCCGAATAGATGAAAAATGTCGCATCGAAATCATAGCTCAAATGATAGTAATAATTGTTCTAGCTGTCATTTTTTGATGCGTAATTTTTTATTTATTCGATGAATCGAAAGTTTATTTGTAGAAAGACTGGCCCTAAGCGTTCGAACCCAAATTCATATGTTTTAAAAAGTCGTGTGGTGCACACACCTGATTTTTATAATGGTGAAAGTAGTATTTTTTGCAAATCCCCATTGTTTTATTGTGACCCATATAGTATAAAAGTTTTGCTATTTCTGCTATAGATAATAAATATATGTAGACCAAACTTCTAGTTACAAATGTAGATATTCAATTCAGGAATTAGTTTTGACCAAATCAGTCTTTGAATTCCATTGTGAAATTAGTAATTTTTACTTGTTTTATTTAAGTGTTAACTAATAATTTTATAAAACTAATAGGTACCATTTTACATATAAACGTTCATATTTTTTTGTGATCACACTCCACATTTCCTTGCCTACATACAAGTGTGCAACTTGAATTGATATAGAAATAGAATCTAGAATAATTAATATCATTATGTATCATTTGTCTGAGACTCATATTTATGAAACTCCTTTTAATTACGATTAGAAATGTTGATACTATACTTCGATAAGTAATTGCATGTAGAGCGACGTTTAATAGTTTACTTTAATAGTTTTATAGAATGAACATTACTATTTGTTGCTGGAAAAAATAAGCAAGGTAATTTGCGTATACATTTCTGAAAAATGAGCTATAAATGCATGAATAGGAATGATCAAAAAATTTTTGGTTTGTAAAATTAGTTCATTATTATATGAAAATAAGCTCAATTCCATAAATCTAAGGTATATACATATAGTCTTACGAACTTGTATAATAGTAGGTATATTACATAATAAGTCAGGAAAGTGATGCTTTCTTTGACGAGGCGGGTGTTTGAAATACGAGGCCGTAGGCCGAGTATTTTAACCGCTAAATCTAGTAAAGACACTTTTCTGACGTATTATGTATACTATTTTTCCCGAAACCGTTTATATTTAATAATAATTAAATAAATCATCATAAGAATCATATTGACAGCAGACTATCCAAGATGACAACAGAAGTAGTTTAAAACAACGTCTAATGAGAATAATATTTTTCGGTCAAAAGTAATTTTTCATAATTCACTATTTTCATGTGTAAATTTCAGTAATATTAATAACCATACATTTAATATTAATGTTACTGATAAATAAATAAAGAGCTTATTGATTTTTATCAGTTAATTATTTGAGTCAGGTAAAGTATTTATTTGAGTCAGGCAAAGTACTTTACCTGACTAATAGGCCAATTCTTTGCAATTCTGTAAAGTCTGTAAGAGAATCTGTTAGATCTGTAAATGCTTACAGGTCAAATGGCAATTTTGATACCATCTGTTCCTTACAGAAAATCGTAAATATGTTACAGAAATCTGTAAAAGTTACAGTTAATTTAGTGAAGTTTAACAATAATTATCCAACAACGCGTATTCCTTTTTATGTATTTTGATACAGACATTTTTCCTTACAAATTTATATAAAATATCATTTTACTTCAAAAGTTTTCGTAACTTTATATTTTGTGTGTGGTAGTTCTTTTAAAAATCCAGTTGGTTCAAACTGTTGGATATGTTTAAGTCAGTCGTCTGTGAGTAAAGTATTAAAAAATATTAGAATTTGTAATTTCATATATTAAACAATAAATAATTTAATTTCGAATTAAGTTAATATATTATTTAAGTATTTTCAGTACCTACTTCATTTTAAATGGATGTATAAGTAGAAATAATTTAATATTTTATTTTATCTGTCACATGTCACTTACAGATAACTAAAATATTATTGTAAAGTTAGACGAATGTGTAAAATAATCGTCTCGTGACCGTACAGTTGATCTGTAAGTTGTCTTCTTACAGGTACCCGTCGAGAATTGCCAAAACTGTAAATCTGTAAAGTTGTAAGTTACGGGTGTATCATAGGTAACAGATTTATGAATTTACCATCTTACAGATAAAATGTTCCAAATTCACCCATAATTCAGTAATGATCTACTTTTTATACTAAAATGCGTCAAGAAAGTAGCCACTTTTTTGGCGGTTTCGGGAAAAATAAATTATTTTAAATTTAAATTAGTTTAGTACTATATAAATTTGGTTACCAAATATTTTATAAATATGTACATGTATAAATACTTAATAATAAGTTTTTATTGCATTCAGCTGTGTTTAAATTTAAATGCAGAAATACAAATCGAATATTACGAAAATTACTGTAAATGATGGTACTGCCTAGGTATTAAAAATGAACTTTGCGGTCAACAATATATTCATTTGCATGTATCGTCACTATTTACAACACTTATCGAAAATGTTTCGCAAGTGAAGATGAGCCAGGTCAGGACATGCAGAAAACCTGTGTCATCGCAGTGAAGCTGAATACAACAGCACTGTTTACTCGACACGAATACTTCTGCAGTATTAAGTATCAC
Source organism: Poecilus cupreus (assembly GCA_963942605.1). Taxonomy (NCBI): domain Eukaryota; kingdom Metazoa; phylum Arthropoda; class Insecta; order Coleoptera; family Carabidae; genus Poecilus; species Poecilus cupreus. The sequence goes on from OZ012731.1 coordinate 13,445,199, forward strand.
AGATATACCGTTACCTTGACTTGTATGTCTCGTCACAAGCGGGACATACCTCCAGGGCATCGTAGCCGTTGTTGCCATAACTATCACTCGCTGCACTATCAGAGCGCGGCGCAGCGCCAGTTTGAAAGTTACCTTCGAAGAAGGAACTCTTTGCTTGTTTCTGTGTTCAATGATTCTTAATATGCGTTGTGTAAGTTTCTTGTTATTCATTTTGATTATAGGTATGTTTAATTTGATCATTTTGTTATGTGTATATTTAATCTATCTTTTGTTACTAATTTTCTACAATTTTGTACATAGTTTCCTGCGTAATCTTGTGGAAGGGAATATTCTTGTGGCATTGAAATTTTGAACTTTGTAATGTGATAATAACGTGTGTATGTTAATTGTGGCACGATACCTTTTGCTAGATCATTAATTGTTAAATATTGTAGAGGACGTATTGTATCTGTGTTAATTATAACCATTGACCACATTCAAATATATAATAAAAAATTCATTAAATAGTTGCGATAATTAAAACAAATTATTTAATTATGGATATAAATTTGTATTTAAGGTACTTGTAGTAATGCTGTACTTATTTGATTCTTACTCTACGACAATAATTCCACATATAATATTAATGTTTATTTCTAAAAGTACAATGTGCAAACTTTCCATTTTGTACTGCAATAAAAAGCGTCAGGTATATTTATATTATTCGAACAATGTTCCTGTTTCTGTTTGCATTGTGGACATATAAAAAAAAACTGGTACCTCACACATTTATATAATATATTTTACTCTAATGATAGTGTGTTATGATAATTGCGCAGCTTAAAAACAGTATATAACGATAAATTTGAAAGTTGATATTTCATATCATTTACATTTGCTGTCAATTTGTTTTTATTAGTATTGTTTATACATACAATTAATTTCATTACCTCAAGAGAATCTTTAATCTCTGAATATAAAGTTATTAAATTAATACCAAGCATGTAATTTAGTTTCAAATGACCTTAGACCTTACACGAGTTACACTCTCACTGCAGTTTTATGTAATAATTATAAATAAGATATGTACGATTTTCTAAGGAATTTTTAATAAATACATTGTTTATCAAAGCCAATTGTGTACCGATCATCTATGATTATTTGTTAAGTAATGATAATTAATTAATTGTCTCATAATAACATTTAAATTATTGATTATGATAAATTTTGGTACCTATTTGTCTTTTATATTTTAAAATAGTTTTAAATCAAATCAATCTACATGTGCCTTAAAATATGAATGAAAAATCTAAATATATATTTCCTTCTCAACAGTAAAATCTTGACAATTTGTGTTTATTTTACTATATTAATTATAAATTTTATCGAAATAATAGTTATTTATTTAACTAGGCACAAAAATACCAGATTTATAGCAGAGGCTGCAATTTCATTGACGAGGCGAGGCGAGGCAATGAATGCTGTCGAAGCTATAAATCTGTGTTTGATGCCGAGTTGAACACATAATTTTTTTACCGATTTGAAATTAATTATTAATTTACTGATTATTTTATATACATATTTTGATGGTTATCGCTTTTAAATTACGTTGCCATGCATTTGTTGATCGGTTGCTATGCATTTGTTGCCAGTTTCTATGCGTTTGTTGAGTGGTTGCTGTGTAAAATGTTTTTACAGCCAAAGCATAAAAGTGATATTTTAAAGACTGTTGGCAGTCCGTGAAGTGCCACCTTTAATGTTATATTTTCTTCCAATTGTTCCAATGTATCAACTTCTGACCAAAAATCAAAATACATTGTATAAATTGATTTTGATATTTTGTGATGTTTGCTATTCACTATTACATTCTTTACGAGTACTGCAATTATATTCTTATACGTTGATATAGGATTTATATATATTTAAAATAATTTCCATCTAATTAGCGAAAAGTATTTTTTAATTAGGATGTTTTTGGATTTTCTAATCTAAATGGGTTGTCTGAAATAAGTATAAATAATACAAATTTTAATACATGAAATGAAAGGGTTTCTAAAAATAATGTGATGTTTAATTTAGCAAAATACCTTTTCACTGTTTACCAGTTTATACTAATGAGTTATTGTTATTTCAAGAAAAAATAGTTTTCAAAAGTCCACGACACACATTTTAAGTACACCACACTTATAGCAATCTGCAAAATACAGAGATGTCGTTAACAATACATTTGTGTCAATGTAATTTTCTTTTAATTATTATCTATTGAGCCTATGTAATGACCTATAGAACATACAACTCTTTATCGAAGACTATATAATTAGCCTTATTTTTTTTTTGAGATGGAATAATCTTCTTTATTTGTCTGATGCACAGTTGCACCAACGTTAGTTAAATTTTAAACTTAGCTTAAATAAATAAAAGCGTATCTAATTTTTGACATCAATGTCAATGGGGTCATACACCTGTTTTCATTTTATTATTTTTTTTCTGTAAGTTTGAGGAAAATTATAGATATAGATACTAATTTTAATATTAAAAGGCATTTAGTTATTAAGATACGATTTTTGAAACTGGCATCCCATTTCAAATTTTTCGCTTGTGACGTCAGCACCTGCGTCATCTTGTTATTCTACAAAACACGCTTTTGCGGAGAGCGAGGAACTACACCAACTGTCAAAGTGACTGTTATCAGTTATTATAATTAACTGAGAGGTTTTTACAAACATAGTTTATTCACATTACCTGGGCAAAATAATATAACAAATATACTAAACATAAGTTTAATTTGAAAATCGTTGTTAACTGCAACATATGACTTGAGATGACAAGACAAGCGACAAGATATAGTACAACAAAGCATTTTGTTTTAATACGTCCTAAACTCTTTGACTAAAAATGTTATAATTAACGAATATCTAATTTAATTTATCGAAGTATTCGTTTTAATAATAATAAGTAATTATTGCATTCTGAAAAGCAAGTTTTTATTTGTTATCAACACCTCTTTCGCCTTGCCATGCTTTACATTCTAATACAAGATGACGTCACGATTTTGCAGCCGCGAAACTTCAGAAAGGAAATTATGAATGAAAAGTTGAAAAATTATAAGAAATATTGAATAATATGTGTTTTTTTTTTATAATTTGTAAAAAAACACAACTTTTTTTTTAAAGTGTATGACCCCGTTACTCCATATGACATGTAACTTCAATTTGCTTTTATTTATTTAAAACAAGTCTAAAATTTAACTAATGTTGGTGCAATTGGGCATGAAATAATTATTGTTATTTTCAAAGAAAATTTTCAAAAATTGAAATTAAAAATAGTACGTCAATATGTGATTATCAAAGAAACATATCTGAACTTCATAGTTTCTCATGTTATATCTAGAACTAAAAACCCACTGCGTGTTTCAACATAATACAAAATGATTTAAAAAGAAACGACATGCAGAAAGTAAATGAATAGATGGGTTAATTAATTTTGTAATAAATTTTTATTTATATCTTAATTTGAATTACTGCTATTTTAATAGGAACGTCGAATCGCTCTAAATATTTTTATTATAGGTGCGTATTTTAAATTAAAAAATAAAGTAAAATCTATTATACCAGGTACATGCATGAATGTAGATTATATGTCCATAAAATATTACAAGTAAAAACAAAATTTTATTTTGAAGAGATCTATATATATCTAATATATGTTCGTTTGTTTTTTAATTTTTTATAACTGACTAAACCAGTATTTGTCTACTTTCCTTAGCAAAATTCTATTAATAAATATGGGAATATAAGAAATAGCTTTATATGTTTACAAAATTTTTTATTCAAGTTTTTTCTGCGGATTCGATTTCCGAATTCTCAAGGTCATAAGATATTAGTTTTAGGTAACAATTAGTAGCTAATGTTTTTAATATCTTTATATATTAAAATTATTTATTTAAGCAATATTTGTTATCCGTAATGAATTAGAATAAAAACTAACTATATTTAGTATATTTTTCGTACGTACCATTATACATTTAAATTAAAAATAATCATAATCTATTAAGTGCTAGTTTGATTTCCGGAAATTTACCGCCTGGTCTATTGTGCTTTTATTTGTACGAAAATGACCACGAGTCGAAGACGAGTGATGATTTTCAAGTAGCAATAAAAACGAAATATTCCAGAAGGTAAATTCCCAAAGGAAATCAAATCTAGCACGAAATAGATTCAGCTAGAAAATCATATTTTATGATAAAACTGACAGATCTTTCTTTAAAAATCATATTTATTCAGTTGTAACTATGGCAACAAATTAGAATGTAAATAAACAACGGTAGGAAAAATTTGAAAAGCTTGCAAATTTAAAACGAAATGTCAACAATAGTTATTTACTTTACAAGTGGGTAAAGTGGAATTACCCACTATATATATATATATATATATATATATATATATATATATATATATATATATATGTATATACAGGATGTTCAATTTAAGTGTGCCACCATTGCTATCTCGAGAACTATAAAAGCTACGAGGTCGGTTAAATTAGTAAACAATTTCTATATTATAAGACAATAAAAATGAGAGAAACAAGATTTTTTTTAGACCAGTGGTTCTCAAAATGCGGGGTGCAACTTTCTTATTTTAAATGGCAACCTATTTTTTTATTTGCGTATTCGATTCAGTATTTTTTTCTGAATACAATGATATTCACATGTAATGACCAAATAATACAAAATATTTGAGAAAACTGCATAAATAAAAATGTATCATTTTTATTTAAATATGCCTATACAAAGTTTGCCATGGAAGAAAACAAATAAATCAAACAATTGTTAATATTAGTGTACCTCTGTATTTCTGTATTGTAACAACAAAATGAATAATTATTCTCATGGCGATCTCGGTGGCGTAGTGGCTATGTCACTAGCCTAACACGCCAGAGGTCGTGGGTTCGAATCCCACTGAAGAGCATGGTCGTTTGTGATGTTTACATAAAAATTCACAATCATCCTCTCATGAGGCGGCATATGACCATAGTAGTTAATCCGCCTCCCATCTTCGTAATAAAAAAAAAAAATTATTCTCATAATTACAGTATTTGCAATTATTTCTGCATTTGATTTATTGTTTTTCTTCCATGGCAAACTTTGTATGGGCATATTTAAATAAATATGAAACATTTCTAATTTTGCATTTTTCTCAGATATTTTGTATTATTTGGGTATTACAGGCGGATATCGTTGAATTCAGAAAAAAATACTGAATCGAATAAGCAAATAAAAAAAATAGGTTGCCATTTAAAATAAGAAAGTTGCACCCTATATTTTGAGAACCACTGGTTAAAAAAAATATTTTTTAAGCTCATTAAAATAGTCTTGTAATATTGAAATTGTTTGCTAATTTAAGCAACCTTGTAGCTCTTATAGTTCTCGAGATAGCAATGGTGGCACACTTAAAATGAACACCCTGTATATATATATATATATATATTTTTGTTATACGTAATTGTGTTCAGAATTTATAACAAATGATGTGTTTTTGCAATAAATGCGCAATTTCCGTCACAGGCCGGGAATGTTATTCTCGGACCGTTATCGCAGATTGCCTGGTAACAACTAAAAAATAGAGAAATCATGTATTTTGTGGTTCGAAAATAAAACGGGAATGTGTCACTTTTTAGTTCGATCGGAGGAAAATGAATTTTCCAACGACTGCTATAGAAAGTTGCCTTTGACGCTTGCATTTGTCAATGCAATTATGATGTTTTCTGAAAAAAATTTGTAGCTCGTCTCCTATAGCAACGAGTTACAAAAGTTTAGTTTGGTTTGGTTATTAAGTCATCAATCACCATGGATACGAAGTAAAAAACAGCCATATCAATCTATGACAAGATGGCACGAATATCATACATGCGTTTATTTTAATGAAATTAGATCAATATTTTTCTTTTTATAATCAGTCATCGGAAAAATATATTTAATTCGATCGTAAAGTATTTATGTCGCTGCAATATTTGTGTTCAAACGACAAAACATAACTTGGCGCTCTCAATATACAAACAACTATTTCGCTTACAAATTTATTCAGAAATATAACAGTGACATTTTCCACAAAGGTGATTCTGTCCTTAATGTTTCATAATTTTTATAATTACGTAATAAAAAATCTGGTGTGGTCATCGTGTGATCGTGTGCATAGTACATAAATCTAAATTTAATATTTTATAATTACACTTGAAATTTGTGTGACATATAAAATAAATATATGTACTGCGCATTGCCATGAAACTTTCGTAATTGTACATTTTGTGTTGTCTGTGTGGTGCTGGCTGAATTGGAGGACAGATGGATGTTTATGAAATATTGGCCGTTATTTATATTACTTGTGGTTGAATTTAGTTTGAACTCCTTTTGTAATGTCATACGTAATATAAAGAAGTGTATAAATCGCGAAAGGAGGATCAATGACGAGATTTTCATGGATGTAGATCTTTTACGGTCCCCTGAGTACGTTTTTATCATTCTCTCTATGACGTTTATTTGAATTGATAGATAGATAGATGTACATTGTACATATGCTCAATAAGCCACTAACGAGAAAATATAGAGCAACAAAAGTTCATAGAAATGCAAAAAACTAATTTGATTTAAGCTATAATTGTAAATCCGGAAGTGGAAGTTCACTGAATACACCAAACAAAAAGTGATTTTTTTAGATTAATATGAATAATTATTTAGTTTAGAAAATACAATACGTAAGGAAAAATGTTTTTATTTTTAATTACTTCAAGTCAAAATTATACCACAGTCTTTACAGCAACTAGAAAAAACAAAACATTTTGTTTTTACATTTTTGTTATAGTATAAAGATAAATAAATATATCATCACGCCTTTTACCCCTTTCGGGTGTGGCATTCTGCTTTTAAAGCTATTGGAAAGTGATACATTTTTAACACGTGAGTGCGGTTACCAGCAATTAAGTCGCGACCACCAGGTATGTTAGTGGAGGGGGAACAATTTAGCTCGTATGTAACATACATGATAATAATAATATTACAATAAATTATAATTCACTTCAACACGAGCTTCAACAGTATTTAATAATGTATTTTAGTATACTCAGAGAAAAAAAATTACTTTCAAGCAATAATTTGTTATATCAAATAAATTTTATCATTCAAAAATACTTAATTTTATTTAAATGTCATATTTATTTATTAGTTTCTAATAAATAAATACACTCAGCAACAAAAAAAAACGCGCCACTTGAAAATGCACAAAAAAACGCGAATTTTCAAACCGCTGTAACTTTGTTCGTTTTCGACGAAAATGGATGAAACTTTGACTCCGAGAAAGGTTGAAAGGTTTTCTTTAAGGCCATGTGAAGGGATGAGTCGTAAGTTGGAATCTAACCCCCATAAAACCCCTGTGAAAAAAAATGTTCAGAATGACAAAAAATGTCAAAGTTTGACAACTTGTAATACACGTGAAAAAAATCGTAGCTTAGTGTGACAAACAAGGTGATAAAGTTCACTCAATTTCCGTTAGATTTCACAAACATTCAAGCCGCTACAATAAAATGGCGGGAAATTATGAATTTTTTCAATTTGAATACACATAAACAAATACTGTAGCCAAATCGAAAACCTTTTTTTGTTATTAGGGATGGGTTGGAAAACCACATGAAATGTACTCTACAACATTTTTCCATTTCAGATCTGAAAAAATCATCAATTTCAGACCAAAATTAACAGATTTTGGTCTGATAACATGTTTTTTTCAAAAATTCATAACTTTGCGAAAAGTCATTGAATCTCCTTGATTTTTTGCGAAATCTATCGTAAAATAATTGAATTGTATTGTTAATCATGTCACATGAAGCAACGTTTTTGTTGCGCACGGTACAAGATGTCAAACATTGATGTATTGACGGTACGAACATTTTTTCACTTTTAGGGGGTGCAAAAGGGTGAACTGTAATTTTTTATAAAACTTAGGCATGTCACCTGAAAGAGAACATTTATACGCAGCAAGATCCCAAAGAATCATCCATTTCCGACAGAAACTGCCCGAGTGATACCCAAAAATACACTTTTTTTTTTAATTCATAACTTCCCGCCATTTTATTATAGCAGCTTGAATGTTTGTGAAATCTGACGGAAATTGAGTGAACTTTATCACCTTGTATGTCACACTAAGCTACGATTTTTTTCACGTGTGTTACAAGTTGTCAAACTTTGACATTTTTTGTCATTCTGAACATTTTTTTTCACAGGGGTTTTATGGGGGTTAGATTCCAACTTATGACTCATCCCTTCACATGGCCTTAAAGATAACCTTTCAACCTTTCTCGGAGTCAAAGTTTCATCCATTTTCGTCGAAATTTAACAAAGTTACAGCGGTTTGAAAATTCGCGTTTTTTCGTGCATTTTCAAGTGGCGCGTTTTTTTTTGTTGCCGAGTGTATAAGAAATATTAGTAATCGACTATTATCATTATTAAAATTAAATTTAATCTTCATTAAAATTAAATGTATTCTTTATTCAAATTAACTAATTTTATATTTAATTTAAATAAATAGTGTATTAAATAAATAAATATGTTTGTTTTAAACAAATCGGTTACATTTTTTTTAAATAAATATTTTGTTGCCACATATAAATTTATATTTCATTCAAATAAATATTTTTGTAGTAAATGCATTTATTTAAAATTATTATTTTTTTTTCTCTGAGTGTAGATATCTGATTTGTATGTCAAACGAATTTTATAATGGGGTCATAAACTTAAAAAAAAAGTTTTATAATGGGATCATAAACTTAAAAAAAGTTGTTTTTTTCAAAAGTTCATTCATAATTTCCTTTCTGAAGTTTCGCGGTTGCAAAATCGTGATGTCATCTTGTAATAGAATGTACAGCATGGCAAGGCAAAAGAGGTGTAGATTACAAAAAATAAAAACTTGCTTTTCAGGGTTGTAATAATTACTTATTATTATGAAAATGAATACTCCGATAAATTAAATTAGATATTCATTAATTATAACGTATTTAGTCAAAAAGTTTAGGACGTGTTAAAATAAAAATGCTTTGTTATACTACTAGTCTTGTCGCTTGTCGGTAATGTTGGTAGTCTCATTATCACACCTGTCATCTCAAGTCATATTACAAGATGACGTCAAGAAGCGAAAAAATTTAAATAGGATGCCAATTTCAAAAAATCGTATCTCAATAACTAAATGCCTTTTAATATTAAAATTAGTATCTATATTTATAATTTTACTCAAACTTACAGAAAAAAAAAAAAAAAAATAAAAAAAAGGTTTATGACCCCATTATGATTTTAGTTTGTGAGAAGTGAGTTACGAACACGACGCAGAATAAACTGATTCAATTATCGATTTTTTTTTCATATCCTTTATACCACATGGTTCAATATTTCAAAGACAATAACAGAGTGTAAATATGTAACGAACATTCACACATAAATAATAATATAGAAAGAATAATGAATCAAAATTAGTTACGTGCTTACATTAACAATTATCAATTTTGTACGACTTTGGAAGTGTAAAGGACGAGGTAAACCTACTGACCTGGTTAGGAGCAAAGACGCGTATTTTCATTTCAGCAAAAAAATAAGTCTTTCTTGTTCATTTTTTTAATCTTTATAATTTTTCTGTTTAACCATGAATGAGAGTTGACTTTAATGCAAAAATTGTAAAGAGAAAGTACTAATTATTAGATACAATTACACAGAATTTAATCCCAGTTTAAAGTAAGTAGCGGACTTGTTCCGAGTATCATTTCAAGTACTTTAATTGTTTCAAGAATTAAAAATATATATGTTGAATCCTTTTAAATTTCTGATTTATGTTAAACTGGTAGGCTTTAGGATCAACAAATAGATATATAAATTTTATAATATTATTTTTTTTTGTACTTTTCGACTAAATATAAGTCATAATCAGCAAGAAATAATAAATCAAAATATAAATAGTAAATAAGTAATCAAAAATCAAATTATAAATTGTAGAATAAGGAGTATAAATATTATTATATTTGTTACAATTTTTACTTTCTTATACAAAGTAGGTATAAGGAAGTATTGGAATCACGAAAAAAATCGCTGACGAGATTTTTGCGGAAATACATATTTTGACGTCCATTGAATCCGTTAAGACCAATTTCTCAATGATGTATGTGTGTGAAGATGGATGGATGGATGTCCGTATGCGCAATAGGTATCTCATGAACGAGACAAGATATGTAAACGAAACTTGGAATTTATAAGTTTAATGAAAAAATGAAGAGCTGAGTTGGTTTTGAAGAAATTGAAAAACCGGAAGAGGAAGTGTACCGGACATACAAAACAATAAATTCCATTTATTTCAAAAAAAGAATCAGCTGTGAGACAAAGATTCAAATGAAGGATGTTAGCAAAAGTTTGTGGAATATAAAATATTTGCATTTTTCTTGTACATGCTTCTAATTTTGAGAAAAACTAAATTAAATATTTAAAAATATATTTCTATAATCTTAGTTAGAATGGGAACAAAAACTAAAACATTTTTATTATCTTTGTGTCAAACTTGTCAAATAATTGTGAAGTGTCAAAAATATGTGTCGTGTGAAATATTATAAAAGTAATATTTGTAGTATTAGTTAGAAAGTTTTGAAGACTATATTGACAAAAAAATTAAACAGGTTTAACATCTATATATCAAATAAATGTCAAAATAGTCATACGCAAGGAGCAAGTCATACGTGTTCAGTTGGTTTTATTTGTACAAGAAAGTAGTGTGGTGCCCACACCAGATTATTATATTTATACTCCTCATTTTACAATTTATAATGTGATTCCTTATTTACTATTTATATTTTTATTATTTACTTATTTTTTGCTGATGATGATTTGTATCGAAACGTCCAAAATAAAGATATAAAATTTATATATCTGTTTATTGATTCTAAGGCCTACCATTTTAACTTGTTTCAAGAATTCTTAATAGCTTTAGATGGAATGGTAGCGCCATCCTGATCAAACAAAAAATATAAAATAGATTTAATCATGTATTAACAGTAGAGAAAATAAATAACATCCAAACATTTTTCTTAAATTAATAATTACCTCGATTTGCACAGAATCCGATTTTTATTTATCTACATGTAGAAGTAAATGCGTAAAAATTTAGGTATTAGAACAGGGAATGTTTGCAATTAAAAGGAACTCACATTATAGAACTTCTTTTTTATTAATGGCAATATTATAGTTCAAAATTATGTGGATCTACTTCTAAAACCTGCATTACAGCTTTTAATATTGGAGAGTCATTGCATGAATTATTATTTTTTTAAATAAGGGCACAAAAAATTAATTTTTACAAAAGAAATATTCAGATATTGACAATATGTGTGTTACATAATTTTTTTTTCTTAAAATAATATTTTTTTAAAGTTTTTTTCTCTATTGGGAACATTATGAACAAATTCAACTTGTAATAGAATTATGGTCTATTGGGTCGTGTTTGCGTACTATACAAAATTGTTTGATGAACAACCTCTTCTAGGAATACATCAGATAAAAATAAATTTTTGAAATTTTATAAGGTGTATTTAGCTGTAATGGATCAGCAGGTGCTGCCTTCAAATTTTACATTTTCTAAGTCAGTTTTTGTAATTTTCCTTTTTCACTTCAACTTTTTACCTCCCGCCTACCTCTAGGTAAGGGAGGTATTGTTTTTGGTCAAAAAATTGGGTAGTGAGTTTTCAATGAATAAGCACGTTTTAGGGTTCCTACAATACGATTTTACTATTTTCGCGATGATGTCTGTATGTATGTATTGTATGTATGTATGTATGTATGTATGTATGTATGTATGTATGTATGTATGTATGTATGTATGTATGTATGTATGTATGTATGTGTGTGTGTAGTCTGTGGCAATTTTTTCGTCTCGCATAACTCAAATACTATAATACCAAAAAATACAATTTTGTGAATTATTGCTTCTTATATTTAAATGAAGAGCTGATTAGATTTTGGATAAAATTGATCAACCGGAAGTAGCAGTTTACTTGAAGCCCTTAACAGTTTTTCGTGAAAAACACGGTTAAATTTCCTTTTTCAACAATTTATGTTATTTTGAAAGTTGAAGAATATTTAATTTTACATATGTTTTGATTACACTAATTTTATTAATTTCCTTTAGATTTAGAGATAATAAAATATAAAGAAATTAGATTTTACAAATCTTGCATTCCTAGTACACCATGAAAACATTTAAAATTTTTCAATTTTTTTATGAAATGTGACACATGTCATTGTGATTGTGAAGCTGTTTTCTTAGTGAAATATATGTCATAAAATTAAATAAATATACGAAAGAACATTAAAATTCTCAAATATAAAGAAAATAAACAAATAACAAGGTATGTTTCTGTATCATCAAATACTATTTTGTACCGTTTAAGAGTAGTATTGGGCGGGAGGTTATGTGCTGGCCACATCAGATTTTTTTTTATGTTGAGCAAATTAGGAGGAATGACCTAATTGACAATTGACAAAGTACTATAATGTTCCCAAATGGTTGCAACATGATTGCCTTGAATGTATACTGCATAATTTTTAATTTTATGTTCTCGATCGGGAACAATATGCAATAGAGGGTTAACTACACACTGCTTAAAATGTCAGATTTTTTTAAATCACACATTTCCACGTTGTTGGAATGAGACGCGGTGAGAAATAGAATTGTCTGTTGGTATCTCAAGCTTACACCATTAGACTACTGAAATCAAATTATAGGGAGAAACCTACTAAATACAGAAAAATTAAAAATATAAATTCCAAATATCTAAAGTTTGTAACTGATTGTTCATCGTTTGGCCGTCAATAGAGTGATTTTTGTTATTTTATAACACTATTATGAACGTTATAAATTCAGTTAAATATGTTCCCTGCTTGCCAGAGGCGTAGAAACCAAATTTGGGGAGGGGGGGGGGCAATTTTTTTTTCGGTATTATATTTTCACTTTTCAGGGATTATCTATCCTCTTTAATTGTTATGTTAATGCGATATTACAATTCAGATTTATATTTACTGACCACAGCGATAATCTGCGCAAAAATAGGATTATTTTGAACTAACTATCGTTATTTTGTGGTAGTGATTTTCCATTTTTGAGGTGAAAAAGTGCCTAATTACAATTTTACAAGCAGATTCTCGATACTGTCAGCTAATAAATATCTCAGCAGTAATTTTTTTATTTGCAAAACATTTTTAAATTTATGGTTTCAATATTTTCAATGAATTATGTCACATATAGAAAGTAAAAATTATAATCAATTATGATAATGACTTAAGACATTAAAAAATTCGTTAAAGAAGAAATATAGGTTGGTACTAAATTTAGGAGAAAGAAATTTTCTAAATTTAAAGTATAGATGTATTGTAGTTCAATGATTTCATGAACGGTTCCAAGTTTTGCATAAGCCTACCAAATTATAATCTAGACAATTATTTTAAAAATAATTAATTGTATAGATATTGTCGTACCATATTTTGCCATTAAAAACAGTTTTAAATCATGCTTCGTTTCTTATATAAAATATTGCTTATTCCACTTACGAAAGCTTGTAAGAAAAAATGTACGAGTTTGAGAGAGAAGTATATATAAGAAGATTATAGATAAATATCCTAATAAATGATATGGTCCAGTCTTTGCCCCCTCGGCCAAATTTACGGGGGGGCAACTGCCCCCTCTGCCCCCCTCCCCGGTTCCTACGCCCCTGCCTGCTTCATTTTAAATAAGACATTAATACAAATTCAAGTATAAAAATTTTCTCGCTCACGCACGCGCTAAGTCACGGCGGGTCACGGTTTTTTTTCCTAGTTGGTTTTATAAAGCAAATAGTACCTCAAGATTTTTCGAGACGCTTAGGTTTGTAGACGAAATATTATCTATAAATTCTTTTAGGGCGGTTTTATGAGCTATGTGACTGAGTGACTGACATTTATCCTTCAATCTTCTTAGTGTGTTCTCATTTCGTTTTCGTAACTGCAAACTGCTAGAGCCCTGTTCGCTCTTCTGTTTATTTTATATTATCACTAATGAATTAAAAAACTAGCTGTGCCTAATGGTTTTTTGTTTTGAAAGTAAAATTTTTAATTTCCGTGATTAATTCTTTTTATTGGTTCACGTCCATTAACTCCTAAGATAAAAAAATAACTCTCTCGTTCACGTCCACTCACGTCCCAAATTTTATTCACGTTCACGGTGGTTCTAGCCGTGACCCATTAAATTTCACGCCCAGCGCCCATCTCTATTATGGAGTTCTGAAAATGCAGTTCCTCGCCTAACTAGGTTAAACCACGGTTAAACAGCATGATGATACATGCATTTTAATTTTGTATTTCATATTTTCACCGTAATAATACTACTTGTATATTTTCCCATGTTATTCAACCGCGACTATAAGCTATAGGTAATCAACTTTTAGTCTTACACTATATCAGGAATAATCTGTAATTTGCTTGACTATTTTCAATTGAGTATAATAAATAATGCCCTCTTTATTTTTTAAGCTTTCTATTAATGTAGGTGTTAGATATGTAAAAACAGTAGGTTTCTCCGTTGTCTAGGAGACAACTATTGTATGTTTGTTGTTGCTAGGGATGTGAGGTACATTGCAAGCATCGTACGCAATGAATTTGTTTTGTGAGTATTTCAATACAGGTTAGTTCATTAAAGTGCAGGTGCCATTGCTAGGATACTTATTTAGAATTGTCAAATATTGGAATGGTGAAAGCAAGACAAATTTATTATTAAAATTAAATTAATTTTGAAATAATATTGTGGTCGTAGAAAAGGTATAGTGTACAACTCGCATGGAATGTCCATTTCATACTCGTAGGAAATGAGTACCATTCCATGCTCGTTGTACAATTTACTATTTTAGAATCATGTTGATTGAGTAATGTCATATTTTGATGAAGTAATTTTGTGTGTCCTTTAATAAACTTATCATTCATTTGTAATTGTTTGCAATAATATAATCTATTCAAAATCAAATTCACATACTTTACAGTAGGTATCATATTTTCTTCTGTGTTGTCTGTTCAATCCGAATATTATTCAATAGTTATCACGAGTGCTAAGAATTTAATCGATTAAATTTGACATGTCTAGCTTATGCATAAAATTTTGCTTAAAAAGTGTTTGAGTACATAATAATTTGAAAAAATTCCGAGACGGCAGGTCGAGGGATTTTATCTTAAATTATTATGTACGATAACACTTTTTTAAAAGCAAAATTTTATAAATAAGCTAGACATGAAATTTAATCGATTCAATTCTTTAGCACGAGGGGTATATGTCAAGATTATTTCATGAATTCATAGTATAAACTTTAATTTTTGGCGATGAAATTGTACTAAATCATTGATTGTGACACATTTTCACATAAATAAATCTGTACACACATAACCAAAAGGCACCATAAAATTTTGATGTTATATTGTAACTATAGCAAATTGTTTGTTTTCTTTTTACTTGTCAAATAGATGTCAAAAATTAATAAATAAAAATAGTTTGAAATGAATAATTCACATTTTTAAATATATAGAATACCAGTAAAGGTAAAGAACATGTTAGTATCTTGCTTCTGCAACTAATTATCCGGCTAAATATGCCTTCAAAATGTTCAAAATTTGCATATAAAAGCTAGCTTCAATTTAATCGCGATTAAACAGCATGGTGCTGTATAATCATTTATCCAAGGAGCACCTTCATTTATCTAAAATGTACAACAATGGAAAATGAAACATTCTGATTGGTCAAATTTGTATGAATGAAATGATCAGTAATAATATAACAAGAGAGTGAGAATAAATTGAAAATAATTTGACAGAACTTTCGATACCTTGTTGCCCCTACGGGCTTTCGTGGCTATTGCCAAATGGCGACAAGTTTGAGAAAGATACTGGTGAATTATTTTCTAATTTATCGAGCTCTCGAGTTGTATTTAATTAGATTATTTTTTGATTTCATCATTAGGCACGTCACTAAATCTATCTTTTTAGCTCATTTTTACTTGTGTTGATATCTATCTGACATCTGACATCTGTCAACAAAAACAAAAAAGCTACAGAGAAAATTGCCGGGAATAATCACAAGAGCATTATTCTCAGTATAATAATGACAGGATTAGTTAAAACGCAGACACGTGACATACAATAAAGCATTTTATTGGTTTAAAGAAACGTCAAAAACTAATCAGTTTAATTTTGTCATTTTAATTTTGCCGCTGTAAAAAGTACGTGATTGGTCAAAAGTGATGAAATGGAAGCAAATGATTGGTTTATTTTATATGTGGGAAATAGTCAAATTAATATCTCAGATTAGTTACTGCTTTTTAATTTATTTATACAGGACGTTTCTTATTTATCCGAACTATCTATGGAATGTCGATAATTTAGATTAGGTATATTAAGCAATAGTTTCCATATTGGTAGGTACTTCAGTGATGTTTGGAATTTTCCTGATGTATAAAGTCACTAGAATGGACGAAAATTTTAAATTAGCGATTTAATTTCAAATACTTGTAATAATTAAATGATTGCATTTATAATGCTTTTAATGGAATGGTATAATATAATATGTACGAGTATCTTTGTAAATGGACTATTTTTATCTTTTCATTAACAAGAATTTTATATTTTATGCAAGAATTCTTCATGTTTGAGATATAGGTCACCACTCTGAGTATAAAATATATAAAATTCGATACAATAGTTTTAGAAGAGTTTCAGGAACAAATCTAGAATATAATATTCCTACAGTTTTAGGATCGATATACATATAATAATAATACTTTCTTTGAATCGTACAGATTATAGATATCGTGAATAAAAAATTTAAATAAATAATACAACATATTAAGCAATATGATTTTTTCCAATAGTTAAAAATTCTACTTCTGTATAAAAATTTTTAATTAATATTTTTTTAATTAAAAATATGTTTTAGATCCTTTAGAAATTTAGATTTTTAGGTCTATGATCAATAAAATAAAAAGATAATATACAATGTATAGTATATTTTATCCAACACCTCTCAATAAATGCTCTATAACTATGGTGATTTTAAACAAGAAAAGTAACAGATTACCCACTAGTGGGTATAATTTTGAGAAAAGTCACTAGTGAGTATTTTTTATTTATAACAATAATAATAACACACAATACCTTGGTAACTACAGCCGGATTTATATTCGATAGACATTTTAATTTAGAAAATTTAAAGCATATGTCACTGTCAAATAATATTTCTTTGATAAATTTTGCAATTATTAAGAGGTTTTGGATAAAACATTATACTTCAAACGTAGGCAAAGTGAAATTACCCACTCGATGAAATTATCACACTCAGCCATCGCCGAGGCCTTGGCCTTCGTGTGCTAAAATTTCTCTCGTGGGTAATTCCTTACTTTGCCCACAAGTATATAACTATTTATTCGAACGTTTCGACTTTCATATAAGTCATCATAAGCTAAAAAAATAAATATAAATTATTGTTCGACAATTGATCTTGGCCATCTATAGTTCGGAATTATAATTCAAATTTTTCAAATAGGCTCTTCTATAGAAAATTCATTTACTCAAAAATGCATAACTTATATATGGGGGTTCCTATTTAAGAATTCAAAGTTGCCACTTGCCACGCCCCCTGTGGGGGGGGGGGGGCAGCATTTAATAAAATATTGAACACGTATTTTGTCGTATTTTTAATCCTATGAGTAGTTTTTGAATTATTTTGTTATCTCTACTATTTCTATAAGTATATACGGGATGTAACATAAATAGGTACATTAAATTTAACCAGTGATAGAACTCGTCGAGAACAACAATTTTTCTTAATAGCTTTTTTTCTAAATCCCAGTTTTAAAATAATTTTATACTGTAGCTATATTCAAGGGTAATATCATAAGATGTGAATAGGTATTTTTTGTTTTTCTAAAAAAAATTACGTCAAAATTTCGCGATTAAAAAATTTCGTTAAAAATACCACGAGTGGTATTTGAGAAAAATTTAAAGAGCGAAATTTGTAATAATTAAAAGTTAACAAAAAAAAAATTAAAAAAATTGTTATTTGTATCACAAGGTTGGAAACTGCTATTTTGAGAGTGCGAGTTTATTTTGATATGACGAGCACTCGCAAAATAGCAGTTTCCAACCTTGTGATACAAATAACTATTTTTTTAAATTTTTTACATACACAAGATTTTTCGCGCCAACATTTACGTAAATTTAATAAATAAATATAATTTATTACTCATTTTCTTAATGACAGGAAATTTTTTTATGTTGCTAACATCACAGTATTTGATGAATGTCAATTATGTTTATTTTCTAATATCATAACCAAAAATATGTACATATTTTTATTTAGATTTTACACTGCAAATTCAATTATAATTACTTACAAATATGTTTAAAATCCATAAATATGTTTTCTTGTATTGCAAATACTCAATTGTGGATATATTGCCATAATATTTTGAAGTCAATGTAATACTTTGACATTTCTAGCGTTTAGCCAAAATTAGTGAAGTGATGCCAACATATAACCATAAAAAGTTAGCAATTTTTGTCGAACTAGTTCGACAAAAACATGATTTCCGACCGGTTTAGAGATATGTAATTGTGTCAATGTCGGACGGCGGCGCGAAAAAAATATTTACTTAAGTGGCATTTGGAAAGGTTATAACAGGATACACTATTTTCTATTTTTTCATTAATTTCATGAATGGAAAACTTCCAGAGTGCAAATTATCACATATTTTACGAAAAATGACAGTGACGTTTAAATGAAAAGAATAGTTTATTAAAAAAAAAAACATTCCAGATATTGCCATGTTAACCCTCTATTGCATGAATTATTTTTTTTTTTGTAAATAAGGGCTCAACAAAATTATTTTTCACAAAAGAAATATTCATATATTTAAACTAAGTGTGTTACATAAATTTTTTTCTTAAAATAAAAAAAAAATTAAGTTTTGTTCACTATTGGGAACATTATGAACAAATTCAACTTACAAAGAACTTTGGCCTATTGGGTCGTCTTTGTGTACTATACAAAATTGCTTGATAAACAACCTCTTCTAGGAAAACATCAGATAAAAAAATTTTTTGGAAATTTTGTACAGGTGTTTTTAGATGTAATATATCAGCAAGTAATAAACTGCTTCCTTCAAATTTTACATTTTCTACCTCAGTTTCTGTAATTATCCGTTTTCCACTTAAAATTTTTTTTATGGTGGTCATATTGGGAGGAATGACCTAATTTGCAATTGACAAAGTATATATAATGATCCCAAATGATTACAATATGATTGCCATGAATGTAAACTGCATAAGAAAAGAAAAGAAGAATTTTAAATTTTATGTTCCCAATCGGGAACAGTATGCAATAGAGGGTTAACTGGATATACTGCCGGGACTCGTATACGCGCTAATATACTGCTTTGATTAGTCAAAATAAATGACTCTCTTATTAGCATATTTATTATGGCCTTGAATAATCATTGGAATTTGTTCTTCATCTTCAATATCGTTTCAAGAAATTTTATTTTCATAACCTTGACAAATATGTGATTATTTATTCACATTAAATATAGATTCTGTACTGATCATTTTAGGGCTATAATGAATAAAAACTGTTTAAAAAAAAACAATGTAACGGCCATGGCAGAGAGCGTTGATGTCGGTTCATTCAATAACTCAAGTTACACAAGACTGCCCGCAATCAGTAGTTGTAGTAGGGTGACCGCTTTGCGAAAACCCATACCAGCGAACACTGCGTGCCGTTGTCACACCACCGAAAACAAGGAAACGAGACGGCATTTAACACATTTATTGTCACAGATGTTACTTTTGTTAGATTTTTTTTGTATTCACCGACGCGGCAAATATTCTGAAATTTCGCATTGAGGTATCATTCGTGCTGACATATTTATGAATCCGGGCTAGGCTTTGCTAATTCCTATCCCTGGTTTAAACTAATAACGTTTATTGATTGGGTGCTCACTACTACAATCAGGTCACTCTGCAAGCAACAATATATGGTTTTCGATTGGATATTGCAGTGCAAACCAGCAACACAATTTTTGTTTGATTGGGAACACAGAAATGTTCGCACATTAATTTTCGAGCAAGAAATATGCTTGAACTCAAGAGGTCAAGCAGTTTTATCAGTGCAGTGAAATGGCGGCAATGAATAAAACGATGTTGATAGATTTATTATGAGAATCATCTTCCAGCAGCGATGATGAAGATGTTATTGAATTTTTAAATCTAATACGACAAGTTAGGTAGGAACCTAAAGTAAAACATTATACAACAGAAGTTATAGACAAATATAGTGATGTTGAAGTACCTAATATAAATGTTATATTTAATTTATTAATAATGTTTACATGTTTTAAATTCAATTCATAAAATACTTCGCATAAAATATTTTTCTACTACCATGCGATTTAACAAGTTTTATTAAGATAAACAACTGCAAATAGACTTTTGAAACACTGAGTGCGGAATAATATATTATATCTAGTATGGAAATACAATTCCTTACGAGTTTTGGATTTTGTACAGTTATATGTTTATTTTTTGTACTAATAAGAACAGCTTATTCTGAACATTGCCACTGTCATAAATAAATCGATTATTATATTATTTTTTTATATAAATAAAAAATATCTTTTTTTCACTACGTACCAGGAAACTCCACCGTTCTTCCGCCGAAATAGTGAGGGAAATGTGCTTTTCCTCTCTAGTGTTACCAATATGAATGTTATTTATCTAAAGGTTATAAATAAATCCCTAATTTTATTGAAAATCCTTTTTTTAGTGATTTACATACTTTAAATTATCTTACAATTATGTCTTATATTTTTCTTTTCCTAGATTAAATCACAATTTGACAACTTTAGTTTAGATTTAAGATTGGTTAATTGGCAACAATGCTACCCCGCCTTACATCTGATATCCTAACTTTTAATGTGTCAATTGTGTTTTCAAAGTGTATTTTAGGTCCGAGCAAATCGTTTTTAGAAACATGTCGTGAAAAAAATGTTGTGTCTAACACGAGAGGAAAGCCCTTTTTCCATTCTCGCACGAATTGTCTCATTCGCTGCGCTCATGAGGTAAACTTTGAGCTCGAGTGAGAAAACTATTTCCTCTCTAGTTTGACAAATAACTATTACAATTTGACAACTGAGATAGCAAAATCAAAAAAACAACGTAACGTACCAAGAAGTTGCCTAGATTTTGATAACAATTGCATTACCCCATGTATTTTAAATGGATTAATTGAAAAACTAGTGTGTATTGCCTGTTACGGAATATTGTGCTTGAGATTGTTCCGTAACAGTATGACAGAATGTGTGAATTTCGTAGTAGTGTTAGAGAATAGTATATTCTACAAGTAATGGAATGGCACCCACACGGGCTAAAAGTTTACGAGTGTGGGATATGCCATTCCGTTACCTGTTGTAGACTATACTTTCTATAATACTGTTTTGAAAACTAGGCATTCCACAACTAAAAATTATTATGGAATCACTAACATTCCATACGCTGCGCATGGAATATTTTCGACGAATCAGAGCCACATATTAGCGCGATATATGAAGTATCTTGTGTCAGTTACTATGGTTACGTCTGTTAATTTGATTTATTTGAGTTTGACGTTTACAACAGTTTTGTATTTTTTGTATATTTCCAAAATCTTGTTATAGAAATTATAGTCTGCAACGTGTAACGCAATGGCATATCCTACACTCGCAAACCGTAGCCTTCGCCTTCGACTCGAACTACAAACGTTTTGCTCGCGTGAAATATGTGCCATTCCATTACTTGTTGTAGAATATACTATTCTATAACAAGATTTGGGAAATTATACAAAAAATGTTGCTTATTTAATTAATAAACGTCAAACTCAAATAAAATTAAAACAAAGATACGTAACCATAGTAACCGAACCAAGATACTTCATATATCACGTTAACACGCGGCTCTGATTCGTCGAATTGATTCCAAAAAAATCTGATGTGGCCAGCACATAACCTCCCGCCCAATACTACTCTTAAACGGTACAAAATAGTATTTGATGATACAGAAACATACCTTCTTATTTGTTTATTGTCTATTTATATTTGAGAATTCTTATTTTCTTTCGTATATTTATTAAATTTTTTGACATATATTTCACTAAAAGAAAACTTCACAATCACAATGACATGTGTCCCATTTCGTAAAAAAATTGAAAATTTTTAAATGTTTCCATGGTATACTAGGAATGCAAGATTTGTGAAATCTAATTTCTTTATATTTTATTATCTCTAAATCTAATGAAAATTAATAAAATTAGTGTAATCAAAACACATGTAAAATAAAATATTCTACAACTTTCAAAATAACGTAAATTGTTGAAAAAGGAAATTTAACCGTGTTTTTTACGAAAAACTGTTAAGGGCTTCAAGTAAACTGCTACTTCCGGTTGAACAATTTTATTCAAAATCTAATCAGCTCTTCATTTAAATATAAGAAGCAATAATTCACAAAATTGTATTTTTTGGTATTATAGTATTTGTGTTATGCGAGACGAAAAAATTGCCACAGACTACACACATACATACATACAGACATCATCGCGAAAATAGTAAAATCGTATTGTAGGGACCCTAAAACGTGCTTATTCATTGAAAACTCACTACCCAATTTTTTGACCAAAAACAATACCTCCCTTACCTAGAGGTAGGCGGGAGGTAAAAATGATAGTTGTTTCAATACAATTTTTAGTTGTGAAAAATAAATAAAATAAATAAATATATCATCACGCCTTTTACCCTTTACGGGTGTGGCACTCTGCTTACGCAGATCTCGGTAAGTGATATATTTTTTCGTATGAAGTGCGGTTACCAGCCGTCAAATCATATCCCCCAAGGATGTTAGTGGAGGAGGAACCACAGGGGTAAATTTAAATTTGTAACTGTCGGCAGTGGGATTCGAACTGAGGATCTCACGATCCACAGTCCGACACGTTACCTCGGAGCTATTTACCCCATGCGTATTTTCCAAAACAGTGTTATAAAAAAACATTTCCACACTCATCTGCGTATTTACTTAATATATTATCCTTGGCAACGATTTGAAATGCATAAATGTCGATGGGATGCCAATATTCTAACTGAATTTAACTGAAATTTTTTGCAAAAAAAATGAAAGAAGAGTGCGACTGTAGAAAAAACAGCATACTTATAACACTCTTGCGGAAAGGTATACTCGTTTTTTAATGAAGTACTTTCCGAACTTGTATTACATATGTCCGCATCATTTATTAGTTTTATGTTTTCGTCGAATTTAACCTGCAAAAATACTATTTTTAACGTTACTTTTCTTATAACTATAACTCGCTATTTTCGGATGCACCCGAAACAAAACAAATTCGATTGAGGAAATATAGTTCTCCTGTAGAAACTGGAGCGTCACCAGTGCGGAGCATGACGTCACAGACTAAATTTCAGAGTGTGTGTGAGCATGCCAAACAAAACAGTACAAGTGTTTTTATGCAATCTTTGAGTTGGCCCTTGAAGAGGTTCCCCACCCCCGCACCTATCCGAGTATGGGGTGCATTTGGCCAACTCGAAGATTAGTGATGTTTTTAGCTTTGATAAAGTCCAGATGTGTTCGTATATCATTAATGCGGTACAATGTAGCAAAATTTTTAATTTTTTTTTTTGCCTTTTTTTAACGACTTATTAAATATTAACTTCATATCATCCTTTAAATTTGTTCCATTATTTCATTAATCTACCTTTCGGTTCATCATCACGGTTCGTCTGTCATCTTGCCATTAGTATGTTTAATTTGGTTTTAGTATTAGTAACTTAACATCTGACTGTGGATCGTACAAATTTACATTTACCCCTGGGGTTCCCCCTCCACTAACATCTTTGGGGGCTATGATTTGACGGCCGGTAACCGCATTTCATACGAAAAAATATATCACTTACCGAGATCTGCATAAGCAGAGTTTTTATTTTATTTATTTTATTTAACTTAGCAAACATCCCCATACTACAGCATGCAATAAAGATCAAAATGAAGCAAGTTAATTATGTATGCACAGTTTTTGACCTCCCGCCTACATCTAGGTAAGGGAGGTATTGTTTTTGGTCAAAAAATTGAGTAGTGAGTTTCCAATAAATAAGCACATTTTAGGGTCCCTACGATACGATTTTACTATTTTCGCCATGATGTCTGTATGTATGTATGTATGTATGTATGTATGTATGTATTTATGTATGTATGTGTGTGTGTAGTCTGTGGCAATTTTTTCGTCTGACAACTCAAATATATAATACCAAAAAATACAATTTTGTGAATTTTTGCTTTATTTAAATGAAGAGCTGATTAGATTTTGGATAAAATTGGTCAACCGAAAGTAGCAATTTACTTGAAGCCCTTAACAGTTTTTCATGAAAAACACGGTTAATAATTTCCTTTTTCAACAATTTATGTTATTTTGAAAGTAGAAGAATATTTAATTTTACATGTGTTTTGATTACACTAATTTTATTAATTTTCATTCGATTTAGAGATAATAAAATATAAAGAAATTAATTTCATAAATCTTGCAGTCCTTGTACACCATGGAAACATTTAAAAATATTCAATTTTTTACGAAATGTGACACATGTCATTGTGATTGTGAAGCTGTTTTCTTAGGGCCGGTATTTCCAAACTTAGTTACCTAGGGAATAAATTTATCAGTAGAATAAACAAAAAATAACGCATCAAAATCATAGCTTAAATGATGATTATTATTCTAGCTGTCATCTTTTGATGCCATCCTTTTTGTTTATTCGATTGATAATTTATTCTATAGTTCATCTGAGGTTGGAAATACCGGCCCTTAGTGAGATATGTCAAAAAATTAAATAAATATACGAAAGAAAATTAAATTAAATTAAATAAGAAGGTATGTTTCTGTATCATCAAATACTATTTTGTACCATTTAAGAATTTTATTGGGCGAGAGGGTATGTGATGGCCACATCAGATTTTTTTTTGTGTAAATACGTAATAAAATTGCAACTAATAATCTTAAAATTTCACAGAAAGTATGGAACAAGTGCCAGGTTTCCTGTTGAATATTTAGTGCAACCCTTCAAGTATAAAAAATTCCTAATCATAGTTAAAGATTTAGTATGTCGTAAGAAGTATTATGCCCATTTCATAATTTGTTATTAGGTAACACTGATGTTTTAATTTAAGAGTTTCTACTATTAGCTTTTATTGTATTTAATGCTAATTGTTTATCTAATCATAAATTTTTGTTATATCTGTCTCTAAAATTCAAATTCTTAAGTTACAAATATGTATTCAACTTATTTGCCTTAGCCGTGGCATACTTTCTCGCCATGTAAATCATCCGTTACATACCTATATACAATATTACGATAGCACGTATATATATATAAATACACACACTCGTAAAATGATGAAATATACTCGTATGGTGATCCAAACCTGTATTGACTTCTCAGGAAAGACATTAGTATTAGTTAACTTTTAAATTTTATCAGTCAGCTATTTTAACGATGATTTTATTTTAAATCGAAATTGAAATACTATAACTAAAATATCACCGATTTTGTAGATTAGTACCTATTTTATTTAGCATTTTATTTAAACTCTATTAGGCAAATTTATAAAAAGGATTAGCGTTAACTCCATTTTCTTCATCATCTGTAACTTCGTTTCTAAATTAATTATATTATCAAAATGTATCAAATTTTATGCTAACCAATCTTGATTACAACGTTAGTTAAAATAATTATGTTCTAAGAATGGAAAATAGAAGTTTCCAGTAATAAGAAAAACGGAGTTAGTTAGTATATCATGGTATTACAATTCAACAATACAAATTTTGATAAAAATTAATCCTGTTATATACTTTAAATGTACTAATTAACTTGCCATTTGTAATACACTGACCAACTAAGCCATGGAGTAACGCACGCAAAATATAGGTACAAAAGTTCAATCTAAAATGAGTAGTCATTAGCAGAATGCTACTAATTTCTAAACTCAGGCTTCCAAGGCAAAAACAGTACTCGTCGCAAATATCAACATACACAATCCCCAACAATTAAAGATTGTCTTAAAAATTTTGCGGGTCATGCAAATAAAATATTGGTGAAATATTATAGTCTATTCCAAATAGCGGTACAACTTGGAACTATTTCAAAAAAAATCTGGTGTGGGCACTACACTACTCTCTTATACAAATAAAACCAACTGAACACGAATGACCTGTACCTTGCATATGACTATATTTTGACAATTATTTGATATATCAATTAATATCTAGTCTTCAAATCTTTCTAACTAATAATACAAATATTACTTTTAGAATATTTCACAAGATACATATTTTTGACACTACGGGCTTTCGTGGCTATTGCCAAATGGCGACAAGTTTGAGAAAGATACTGGAGAATTATTTTCTAATTTATCGAACTCTCGAGTTATATTTAATTTGATTATTTTTTGACGTTTATTTAAACCAATCAAATGCTTTATTGTATGTCACTTGTCTGCGTTTTAACCAATCCTGTCATTATTATACTGAGAATAATGCTCTTGTGATTATTCCCGACAATTTTCTATGTAGCTTTTTTGTTTTTGTTGACAGATGTCAGATAGGTATCATCAACACAAGTAAAAATGAGCAAAAAAGATAGATTT
Organism: Poecilus cupreus; assembly: GCA_963942605.1. NCBI lineage: Eukaryota > Metazoa > Arthropoda > Insecta > Coleoptera > Carabidae > Poecilus > Poecilus cupreus. The sequence continues at coordinate 13,471,990 of OZ012731.1, forward strand.
AGTGACGTGCCTGATGATGAAATAAAAAAATAATCTAATTAAATATAACTCGAGAGTTCGATAAATTAGAAAATAATTCTCCAGTATCTTTCTCAAACTTGTCGCCATTTGGCAATAGCCACTCAAGCCCTACGGGCTTTCGTGGCTATTGCCTGGCAACAAGTTTTCGAAAGATCTGTCAAATTATTTTCAATTTATTCTCACTCTCTTGTTATATTATTACTGATTATTTTTTGATTTCATTATCAGGCACAGCACTAAATCTATCTTTTTTGCTCATTTTTACTTGTATTGATGATACCTATTTGAAATTTGACATCTGTCAACAAAAACAAAAAAGCTACAGAGAATATTGCCGGGAATAATCACGAGAGCATTATTCTCACTATAATAATGACAGGATTGGTTAAAACGCAGACACGTGACATACAATAAAGCATTTCATTGGTTTAAAGAAACGTCAAAAAATAATCAGGTGAATATTTAACAATATTTAGTTAGAAATATAAAACTCATGTTTATGCCTTGTGTTATGAATTATGATCATATTTATCCATAACTAAGGAAAAGGAATTTTTTTTTTTGCTATACGAAGTTTGAAAGATATAAATGTCCGTTTATGTTAAATGATTAATTTTTTTAAAGATCTCTGCAAGGTGCGTTGTATTTAGCTCCTGCCATCCTGCCAAATATCGAATAATTCTCTTTTGGCATAACAACCAATCATTTGCTTCAATTTCGTCACTTTTGACAATCGCGTACTTATGACAGCGGAAAATTTTATAAAAATGCCCTATGGCATATTAAACTGACAAAATAACCGTCAGGACCCCATGACTACCATATGTGACAAAATATTAATTCCTTATTATATTTTTGTTTACAATTTGTCTAAATTGTTATTATTCAAAACTTGTTAGTACACCCAATGTATTGCATTCAGTTTTAAGGTGCCTTCTCGTTCTCAATCCGCTTCATAGCAAATAATTATTTATTATATTCTCTGATTAAATATAAGTTCGCGATATGATTAATAATTTAAGATATTGTTCGTGAAACCAAAGTAGTACATTTCACTCATTCTTCAGATGCAGCGTCGGTTCCACTCGAAGATATCATTGATGATAATATCAGATATGACCTCACCTCAGAGAGTAATTGTTTATAATATTTCCTATACCAATCCGTACCAATTGCATTTAGCTTGTAAAAAAATCGGATGTGGCCAGCACATAACCTCCCATCCAGTACTACTTTTAAACGGTACAAAACAGTATTTGATGATACAGAAACATACCTTATTATTTGTTTATTTTCTATTTATATTTGAGAAATTTAATTTTATTCCGTATATTTATTTCATTTTTTTTTCATATATTTCACTGAGGTGTCACATTTCGTAAAAAATTTAAAATTTTTAAGTGTTTCCATGGTGTGCAAGGAGTGCAAGATTTATGAAAGCTAATTTTTTATATTTTATTATATCAAAATTTAATGGAAATTGATAAAATTGGTGTAATCAAAACACATGTAAAATTAAATATTCTACAATTTCAAAATAACTTAAATTGTTGAAGAAGGAAATTTAACCGTGTTTTTCATGAAAAACAGTTAAGGGCTTCAAGTAAACTGCTACTTCCGGTTGACCAATTTTATCTAAAATCTAATCAGCTCTTCATAAGAAGCAAAAATTCACAAAATTGTTTTTTTTTGTTGGTATTATAGTATATGAGTTATGCGAAACGAAAAAATTGCCACAGACTACACACATACATACATGCATACATACATCATAGCGACAATAGTAAAATCGTATTGTAGGGACCCTAAAACGTGCTTATTCATTGAAAACTCACTACCCAATTTTTTGACCAAAAACAATACCTCCCGTACCTAGAGGTAGGCGGGAGGTAAAAAGAAATGAGAAAAGTCGTGTTAAATTATGTTCAATGATTATGAACATTCACACTCCTCAATATCATAAATACATAATTTAATTACACGAAAACTCGTCTCTCACTATATCTGACAACCTACGAAAGTAGAGTAAGAAACCTCACTTTACACCATAATGGTTCCTGAGTGATCTGTAATGGCTGGTTTAAACTGGATTTAATTTATAGATTTAGTTTTAGAAATTTAGATTTGAAATTTGCGATTTACCTCTTGTTTCATACTGAATTCATTAAATCTGAAATCTGCCAAACATGATTAATTCTCAGCTTTTTGACATATACTTTAAACAAAAACAAAATAACCTTAACTTGTCATATGCGATGCTCTTCAATCAAATATATTAAATTAATATCATATTTAACACTCTCCGCATCCAGATTACAACAATATTTTATAATAATCACAAATAAATCAGATTGAATGACAATTTTGACACATTTTATTGTTGTCAATAGTTATTTGTATCACAAGGTTGGAAACTGCTATTTTGAGAGTGCGAGTTTATTTTGATAGGACGAGCCGTAGGCGAGTCCTACAAATACGAGCACTCGCAAAATAGTTTCCAACCGAGGGATACACAAGATTTTTTGCGCCAACATTTATGTAAATTTATTAAATATATTTAATTTATTACTCATTTTTAATGACAGGGAATTTTTTATGTTGCTAACTTCACAATATTTGAATGTCCAGTATGTTTATTTTCCAGTATCATAACCAAAAATATCTACATATTTTTATTTGGATTTTACACTGCAAATACAATTATAATTACTTACAAATATGTTTAAAATCCATAAATATTCTGTTTTCTTGTATTGTAAATACTCAATTGTAGATATATTGCCATAATATTTTTATGTCAATGTAATACTTTGACATTTCTAGCGTCAGAAGTTAGCTAAAATTAGTGAAGTGATGCCAACATATAACCATAAAAAGTTAGCAATTTTTGTCGAACTAGTACGACAAAAACATGATTTCCGACCGATTTAAAGATATGTAATAGTATCAATAACGGACGGCGGCGCGAAAAAGTATTTTTAGTTTGCTTGTAAAGTTGATTGGTAGGATTTGGAATATAAAATAGGGTGATATTTTAAATGTAAATTATAAGTTTATAAATTTGTAAATACAACATAAACCTATGTATGTATTTTATATTTTTTAAATTAAATTTCTAAATCTAAATTTGTAAATTAAATCCAGTATAAACCAGTCATAACGCTTGGGAAAAAGGGTTTTCGCCGAGAAAAAAATTACGATCATCTGATCACTCAACAATACAAGCAAAACGCTGGAAACTTCGTCAAATTAGGGTTACATACGGCAGGAGATAACCGCAAACACTGAACTATAAGTAAATGACTAATACTCGAACTCCCCTCACTGCAATGCGTTCTGGCGACTGCACCATATCAAAGGATATAGGATCATAGTATACAGGGTGTTCATTTTAAGTGGTACACTATTGCTATTTCGAGAACTATAAGAGCTACGAGGACGGTTAAATTAGCAAACAATTTCTATATTATAAGACAATTAAAATGAGCAAAAAAAGAATTTTTTTAGACCAGTGGTTCTCAAAATGCGGGGTGCAACTTTCTTATTTTAAATGGCAATCTACTTTTTTTATTTGCTTATTCGATTCAGTATTTTTTTCTGAATTCAATGATACTCACATTTAATGACCAAATATTACAAAATATTTGAGAAAAATGCAAAATTAAAAATGTATCATTTTTATTTAAATATGCATTTACAAAGTTTGCCATGGAAAAAAACAAATAAATCAAATGCAGTAATAATTAAAAAAAACTGTAATTATGAGAATAATTATTAATTTAGTTGTTACAATACAGAAATACAGAAGTACACTTAAAAAAACTAATATTAAAAATTGTTTGATTTATTTGTTTTCTTCCATGGCAAACTTTGTATATGCAAAAAATAAAAAAATATATTTTTAATTTTGCATTTTTATCAAATATTTTGTATTATTTGATCATTACATGTGAATATCATTGAATTCAGAAAAAAATACAGAATCGAATAATAATTTGTTTTCTTCCATGGCAAACTTTGTATATGCATATTTAAATAAAAATGATACATTTTTAATTTTGCATTTTTCTCAAATATTTTGTAATATTTGGTCATTAAATGTGAATATCATTGAATTCAGAAAAAAATACAGAATCGAATAAGTAAATAAAAAAAGTAGGTTGCCATTTAAAATAAGAAAGTTGTACCCCGCATTTTGAGAACCACTGGTCTAAAAAATTTCTTTTTTCGCTCATTTTAATTGTCTTATAATATAGAAATTGTTTGCTAATTTAACCGACCTCGTAGCTCTTATAGTTCTCGAAATAGCAATAGTGTACCACTTAAAATGAACACCCTGTATACGTTATTCGTGCATTGTACGCTCAATATACTCCATTCAATCATTTAACCAGTTTAACAATACTTAAATCCTTTGTAAATAACTAGTCATGTAAAGATAACTCACCGAAATAGTTATTTACATACCAAATGCGGGAACGCTTAGTTCCCGGATGAACGGAACGAATCCGGAAACCGAGTTCACGCAAGAGGTTTGTACAATATTTTTTTTCTACAATCGTTGCACAATATCGACATTGTTATTCCATATTTGGTTAGGAAATGTTCAAAATTGTCGCTCTAGGGCGACAAAGTGACATATTGTCGCACTAGCGCGACAAAAACAAAACAAAATTAAATTAGGTAAAAGAAGTAAATGATGCAATGGATTTTTCTGGTAATAACCTTGCTATTGCAAATACAGTTGGCATATACGTACATACACTTCAACTTAATCACCATAAACGTATTCACTCTGTACACTTTATGTCAAATGTACCCCATATGTCAAATGTACTCCATGTGTCAAATTATGATTTCTTTGATCAACAATTTCTCGCCGCGTGCAACAAACAATGCTCTATCCGCACTTGATACACAAATAACTATTGTACGAAAAGTATAAAACTAATAACAGTCCATACAAATAAATGAAGTTCTTCAAGTAGTTATTTTGATCATTGTCAAAGTTGCACTATAAATATAAACACACGAATTAGTTTGTCTAATATATTAGAAAACAATTAAAATATTTATAATATTTATCATATTCACTTGTAAATTTAATATATATCTTATTTATATTGAGATAACTAACATTACATTTGTAGGTTATGTATTTTACAGCTGTCATATCGGGCAGATTTTATTGCCAGCATTGGTAACCAAATGCACTAAATTTTTTATTTTTAAATTCTATTTCAAACTTATTCCATCATTGTTTATATTAATATTATGTAAAGGAATGTTTGAAATACTATATTATTTTATTATAAATATAATTTATTAATAAACGCTTTAGAAATAGGAATGTTTTCGTCGAAATATCCCGGTTGTCTATCTGTTGGAGACCTGGGAAATGGGCATTTCGGACGTTGCTTAGGCAACGCTAAACAACACATTTCAATGTATGAATACAAAAACAAATATAAAGAATGTACTCGTAATTATGATTTCTTACGCGCACCCAACACAAAATATACTGAATTACTCACTTGCAGCAAGGGTGCTTTCTAATTTTAAAAATTCCTACCGAAGACTACGCCAGTGTAAAATTGGGGTGCTTGCTAACTAAATTCTTATTCACATAGATTAATTTTACGTTTTAGATTAACATAACATAAGCGTTTGCATATAAGGTTTTTAAATAGTTTTATTGATTAGTGCCATTTCTGAGCAGTTTAAAAAAATTGTGTCAATCTCCTTGCGTGTAACGTTTCTGTAATATAGGCCTAACCCGCCATTTACGTTTTCTAATATTTATATTTTTATCCCCGCCTACACCTCTAGGTAAGGGAGGTATTGTTTGTGATAAAAAAATTGGGTAGTGAGTTTTCAATGAATAAGCACGTATTAGGATCCCTACAATAATATTTTACTATTTTCGCTGTGATGTCTGTATGTATGTGTGTGTAGATATGTGTGTAGTCTGTGACAATTTCTTCGTCTCGCATAACTCAAATACTATAATACCAAAAAATACTGTTTTGTGAATTTTTGCTTCTTATATTTAAATGAAGAGCTGATTAGATAATGGATAAAATTGGTCAACCAGAAATAGAAGTTTATTTGAAGCCCTTAACAGTTTTTCGTGAAAAACACGGTTAAATTTCCTTTATCAACAATTTATGTTATTTTGAAAGAACATTAAATTTTACATCTGTTTTGATTACATTAATTTTATTAATTTTTATTGGATTTAGAGATAATAAAATATAAAGAAATTAGATTTTTAACTCTTGCACTCCTTGTACACCATGGAAACACTTAAAAAAAATACTTGTGGCACTCGGGGACTGCCGCGGTAAAGCTATTGCATAACATTTCTTATCAACTTACGCAATTATAATTATTTATTTATTTTATTTATGCAGTATTTTTTTTTGTTGATATTAATTCAAGTCACACTTTTCGAACGTGGTGGCCGATAAGAAAACAATTTTTTTTCTTTTATTGAATAAATGAGAAGTTAATATTGTTTAATAGTATATTACGTACCGTGAACTGTAAGTGATAGTTTTTAGGTCGAGAATGTAGTTTGGGATGTCGAGACCCGTAGGGTCGAGATTTCCTAAACATTCGAGGCCTAAAAAATCACTTACAGTTCGAGGTTAGTAAGTTATTTTTTGCAATACCTGCGTAAATATAAGAAAAGGAAAAATTCGTATCAAAATTAACAGCTGACAGATTGAGGTTAGAAATAATATTTGAATGATATATATTTACTTACCGTCCACCTTGCACGGTAAGTTTCACTTACCGGCCACCTTGCACGGTAAGTTTCACTTACCATCCACCGTGAACGGTAAGTAAATGATGTAACCATGGAAACCAATTGTGCAATAAAAGTTCCACTTACTGTGTTTAAATTTTGTTATTAATGGGTAACTTACATATTTTTAAAATATTTTTTGCAATACCTGTACTGTAATGGTAAGTGAAACTTACCATTCATGGTGGACGGTAAGTAAATATATATCATTCAAATTTTATTTTTAACCTAAATCTGACAGCTGTTAATTTTGATACCTATTTTTCCTTTTCTTATATTTACGCAGGTATTGCAAAAAATATCTTACTAACCTCGAACTGTAAGTGATTTTTTAGGCCTCGAATGTTTAGGAAATCTCGACCCTACGGGTCTCGACATCCCAAACTACATTCTCGACCTACAAACTAACACTTACAGTTCACGGTACGTAATATACTATTTATTATCTTACAATATATGTAGGTTATTCAGGAATTTTTTTTAATGCCGCACCGCTGTGCCGGTCGGAGTGGGGGGGTGTCAGGTTTTTTTCGTTACGGAATTTCGGTCGCCGCGCTCAAAGCCCGCGATAAAAGCTATGCAATAGCTTAATATTTTAAATTTTTTACGAAATGTGACACATGTCATTTTGATTGTGAAGCTGTTTTCTTATTGAAATATATGTCGAAAAATTAAACAAAAATACGAAGTAAAATTAAATTTCTGAAATATAAATAGAAAATAAATAAATAATAAGTATATTTTGTATCAAGTACTATTTTGTACGTCAGATTTTTTTAAATACATACGAGATATGCATATATGTATACAAAATCAAGGTAATTGCAAAAATTATTACGTTTTGACGATTCAAAATACTTTTAAACTATACTACACTTTTAAACAGACTGAATAATAAATTGTTCTAACCATATTAAATCGGGAAAGCATTTTCTACAATTTTAATTTACAATATTTGGCACAAAACAAACAAAACTGTGTTACAATACAAAACTCTAACCGCCAAAAAACTCGTCACTTGTCATATCAATACGAGAACGAAAGCTGTAAACGTAAATGCAGTAAACTAGGGAATAAGTCAAAAAAGTATGTATACTATTTCACAATATTTTAAATAAAACAGAATGAAACGAATCATAAATTGCATTACAAAACACTTGTCATATAAACACACCTGTAAACGTAAACAGTTAAGTAGACAACGTGCATTTTAGCCAGGCTGTCCATACTTTGCGGAGTTCTTCTAAAACACCTAACCTAAAACCAGGAATCAGCGAACCCTAACTCGGATATAGAAATATACACGAATGAAGCCTCAAGACGAAACTTCAGAATATTTTCCGGGTTCATCTTAAATTACCGTTTCTGTAAACTAAATAACTACTAAATTAAAGAAATGTGTGATCATAAATTTAATTAATATTAAATAAATATAAAGTTGCACATCATTGCGCGAAAATGGAACACCCAGTAAAAGAACTTATACCACTTGTAACAATTTTTTTTTACATAACAACTGTTCAACAAACGCATAGCTACCGTTCAATAAGCGCATAGTCACATAATTTGACTTTCAAAATAGGTACTAAAAATTGGGATCTGGTATGGGGGCGTGGCCTATCCAAGATGGCGTCAATTAGGGTGAAGATTCGAATGTGACATTAGTACTGTTCGCGTATAAAATATAAAAAATGAGTCTCACGATTAATAATATTTGCTAATGCGCTACAACAGATCCTGCAAACTAAATTTTAAAGAAGCTGAACGTATTTTATTTACTTGATAATTGATTAAATGCGGGAAAAAATTAAATGAAAGTGACAGTGGCTGTGAGTGTAGTAGCTTTCTGTATATCAACGTCGAATTTACGAGGTGATCCCCATCAAATTAATAGGAAAATTTCAGGAGATGAACAAGTGATGAGTATTGTTTGTTCCTGCATGGCTGGTTATGGTTGAAAAATGCAAAAACTGCATTGCTACGTTGTTGTACTGCTATAGGTTAGTTGTACGTTTCTTGATCTAAATCAACTAAATAAATAAATAACTAAGAATGAACAAATATAAGGAGATAGTTAAATACATAGTGAAAAGACTTCGGAGCCAATTCGTATTATTACCTAAAATTTTACTTACTTAGATGTGCATAACCGTCTGGTACAAAATATACAGAGCATATTATTTATTGTAAACGCATTCATGTTGTTTACTTTTGTTAGTTTTTCCAAGGTTTTTTCGCACTCCCAATTGGTTTACTTTATAAATAAAACGATTGTCCAGCTTCGGAAAATACTGGAATGTAACGCCCGGATTTCTACGGAACTTTATTACATCCGTTTACTGTACAACACACTTAATTTTTCAATTTTTCGCGGTATTTAACTACAATTTTAGTCATTTTTAGCTCAAAAATCATTATTCCCATTTGACGTAATGTATTTCTAACGGAATCTTCACCCTACCTTGTGTTCAAAAATAATCCGCTAGATGGCATATCGCTACATGTCAGATACCAATAGTCACTATATTAATGTTAATTACAAACCGGTAAAAAATAATGTGCTCAACACGGCACTAAACAGACCTACATCTTCGGCAGCATACAATCAGGCGCGGATCCAGACTTTTATTTGATATATATTTATATATTTGAATTGAAATATGTAACATAGGGAATACAGTGATATTTTTACTTTTTTTACAAAGTATAAGAAAGTATTGGAATCACGAAAAAAATCGCTGACGAGATTTTTGCGGAGACACATATTTTGACGTCCACTGAATCCGCTAAAATCAATTTCTCAATGATGTCTGTGTGAGGATGGATGGATGGATGTCCGTGTGCGCAATATCTCATGAACGAGACAAGATATATAAACGAAACTTGGAATTTATAAGTTTCATGAAAAAATTAAGAGCTTAGTTGATTTTAAATGAAATTGAAAAACCGGAAGAGGAAGTTTACTGAACACACAAAACAACAAATTCCATTTTTTCAAAAGTAGAATCAGTTGTGAGAAAAATTTTCAAATGAAAGATGTCATCAAAAATATTTGGAATATATATATTGTTATTTGCACTTTTCTTCTACATGCTTCAAACTATGAGAAAAACTAAATTATATATTTAAGAATATATTTCAATAATCTTATTTACAATGGAAACAAAAACTAAAACATTTTTAATATCTATGTGTCAAACGTGTCAAATAATTGTGAAGTGTGAAAAATATGCTTCTTGTGAAAAATTCTAAAAGTAATATTTGTATTATTAAAGTAAAAGATTTGAAGACTGGATTGATTCTATTTTAAAATAAATTCAGAATTACAATGAGAACAATAAATTTTAACAGGTTTAACATCTATATATCAAATAATTGTCAAAAAATAGTATATTGTGTCATTAGGAGTAAATGTGATACTTTGGGTGCTGAGCATGTAAGTTTGAACGACGAGCGAAGCGAGTCGAACAATTACATGCGAAGCACCCAAAGACACATTTACTCCGAATAACACATGCTATTTTTTCTTCAAACATAGAAAATAAAATTATAAATATTATAAAATGCTCAAAACTTCAAAAAATATTCTGTCTTATCTAGCATTTCAAGTTGCTGTAGAATATGCTGTTTTGTTATTTTTGTTTATTTATTTCATTTTTAACTGTCAAATTATTGAATTACAACCTTACTATTTTTCATAATATTTTACTTTGTCCGCCGCCGGCGTAAATGTGTTGCCAAGGATACACTTTTACGCCGGCGGCGATAATATTGAACTTCTGCTTGTTGAATACAAATACATAACAACGTCATTTTATGACGTTTGAAGAAAAACTTGTTTAGTTGCTTTTATTTGTATAAGTAAGTAGTGTGGTGCCCACACCAGATTTTTTAATATGGTGATTATTGCTTCCCTAATTAAATTAGACCAAAAGTGTAAAAAGTAAATACAAGAATTAAAAACTATCCAAAAAGTATCGACTTGTTGCTTAATTGTTTATTATGCAAAGAAGCAAACGAAAAACTGATTTTATAAATAAAATGACGGATTGAGAGTTCTCTGGGAAATTTTTATTATAAACTTTGATAGTTACTGAAATAAATTATTTAAACTTGCAGCTTAATTTTGAGTTATTGCTCAGCTCTAAAATGTTTTCTGTCCGTAAATAGGTTCTGTCACTTGTGGTCAGCAAATAGAACAATTTTGATCTGCAAATGATGTCATATTCAGTAGCTCTAAAGTTATTTGTATAACTAATTAAATTTCCAATAATATAACTAACAAACAGGCAAATCCTATGTCACATTTAATAAAATTTTGTCTATCTGTAAAATGTATTTGTTTGTTCTCCCAAGTCGGGCGCCGGCGATGCGCTCCGCGCCGTCGAACGCGCCCCTTTTCGCTCACGCAATATGCATAAATATTAAGCTGACCTAAATGTGTTTACTTGATGATGCAATTTAGTTTGTTTGCTAACCACGTATTGTACCCTTAATTTACTTAATTAAAAGCCTAAATTGATTTTTAAAATATATTTACATGTCAAACTTACGCATCATATAATATTGTAAAAATGTCATCGTTATCAAGATTAATGTGATTGTAGTGTGGGAAATAAATAATAGTATATTGTGTTATTAGGAGTAAATGTGATACTTTGGGTGCTGAGCATGTAAGTTTGAACGACGAGCGAAGCGAGTCAGACAATTACATGCGAAGCATACAAAGTCACATTTACTCCGAATAACACATGCTATTTTTTCTTCAAACATAGAAAATAGACATTAAAATATTAAAAAATGCTCAAAACTTCAACAAATATTCTACCGTATCCAGTATTTCTAGTTGCCGCAGAATATGTTATTTTGTTATTTTTGTTTTATTCTTAACTGTCAAATTAATGAATTACAACCTTACTATTTTGCATAATATTTTACTTTGTCCGCCGCCAGAGTAAATGTGTTGCCAAGGAGACACTTTTACGCCGGCGGCGACAATATTGAACTTCTACTTGTTGAATACAAATACATAACAACGTACTTTTATGATGTTTTAAGAAAAAATAACTTTTTATACAATATCTGGAATCAGAATATCAAAATGTCCAATAATTATATTTGATTTAACAAAAATACCGGCAAAAAGCCTTATCTATTTTTCTAACCAAACATCTGGGCATGACATGCGCGATAGGCGTTATGACGTCACAATTCAGGGAGGTTTACAGTAAGCCTAAAAATTGCAATCTTCTAAAATAAAATTATGAATGAAAACTTGTTATTAAGCATGGAACGAGGGAATGAAAAAGAAATTTTCACGTCTTGATATACTTTTTAAATAAAGTTTTTGTAAAAGTGTGAATCAAGGCGTGATGACTTATTTTTCCTTGCCTCGTTCCATTTTTCATATTCACACTTGGGTGACTTTCCATCATAATTTGTTATTAATCATGTTTTTTTATTGTGACATTTGTATTAATAGTGAACAAAACTAGTAATAAAAAAAAATTAAAAATTTAATGCAATGTGATAGTTTTAATTTTTTGTTTGAAATGTATCATGGCCTATGTTAATATTTTATATTCATATATAAGACCGAAACCGACAAATAGCTCTAGAATCACAAAACAAAATTCATTATTTAAGCGATTCTAATTTCTACAAAAGAATTGAAAAATGACTCTTCCTTTAATTGGAAATTTTAACTACTAGTTGACGTTGACGGGCAATATTTTTACGAACTTAAAACAGGCACGTAAACGGCAAATTGTAATTTCGTAAGAGTGACAGTTACAGCTAACAAATTCTATTCCCAAGAAAGCATTATTAAAGATTAAAGCAGAAGTTTCCAAGAATATGAATTTTAAGCTTAATTTTATTTTGCTGGTAAAGATTAACAAAATAAATCAGATATTATTTATTAAGTTAATTATTGATATTAGTTTTTTTTTAAATAGCGAATGGAAGTGTATTACGTTAAAAAAATCTACATTGTAAAATTCGGTCTCTTACTGTTTCAGATAAACAGCATTTTGCACCGCTGTGTTCATAGTGTTGCTATTACCTTATTGTCGCAAATCCCTAATGAGTTTTAATTTTGTCTCGCCACGAACAATAGTTATTTATCAAACTAGAGAGGAAAGCGCTCTTTTCCTCCTCGAGTTCGAAGTTCGAACGAGAGTGCAAGAAGAGCTTTCCTCTCGTGTTAGACACAACATTTTTTTCACGACATGTTACTAAAAATGATTTGCTGGGACCTAAAAAACACTTTGAGAACACAACTGACAAACTGACACGTTAAAAGTTAGGTTATCAGACACAAGATGGTGTAGCTGTGTTGCCAATGAACCAATCTTAAATAAGTTGTCAAATTGTGATTTAATAGGGCCGGTATTTCCAAACTTAGTTACCTAGAGAATAAATTTATCAATAGAATAAACAAAAAAAATATCACATCAAAATCATAGCTTAAATGATGATTATTATTCTAGCTGTCATCTTTTGATGCGATATTTTTTGTTTATTTCATTAATAGTTTATTCTATAGTTTATCTGAGGTTGGAAATACCGGCCCTAAGAAAAAAAAAATATAAGACATAATTGTAAGATAATTTAAAGTGTATATATATACAGGGTGTTGACCGCGACCCAGGAACATAGGATTTTAACATGTAAAATCATACTTTCGTAATTTCCTGCTTAACAAATTATATTAGACAAAAAATGTTCAAATAAAGTTGAGAGATCATAAAATTCTACATCAGAATCAATAAACAGAATTACATTTGCATGCCCTATAACGAAACGAAATTCTCATTTTCAATTGTATACAATTTTGTTTCATTTCCAAAGATAACCCGATTTTTGAGCTAATTTTTAATATTTGTATATTTAATTTCTGGCGTTATAGGACATGTAAATGAAATTCTGTTTATTGATTCTGATGTAGAATTTTATGATCTCTCAACTTTATTTGAACCTGTTTTGTCTAATATAATTTGTTTAGCAGGAAATTACGAAAGTACGCTACATGTTAAAGTCCTATGTTCCGGGATCGCGGTCAACACCCTGTGTATAACAACTTTTTGGATGGAACTCTTTCATTTTAGACCCTAGAGAACGAAATCTATTTTTTTCGACCCACCCTAATATATATATATATATATATATATATATATATATATATATATATATATATATATATATATATATATCATTAAAATTAGGAATTTATTTATAATATTTATGATATATTTTTTGTAAATAACATTCATATTGGTAACTCTTCTATATTTTCCTCTCTAACAACAAATTTTCCTCACTATTTTGGGAGAAGAACGGTGAGGTTTCCTACCATGCCGTGAAAAAGTTAATTTTCAATAAAATGATAAATAATTGTGTTATACATAAACTATAAACAAGTACAACTATAACAACAAAACTCGCCGATCTCGGTGGCATAGTGGCTATGTCACTTGCCTAGCACGCCAGAGGTCGAGGGTTCGAATCCCACTGAAGAGCATGGTCGTTTGTAATGTTCACATAAATTCGAAAAAAAAAAACTCGTGAATCCTCATAAAATAATATATTTATAATCCAAATTTAGATTCTAACCAACTTTGCATTATTTGCATTTTAAGTCTAGTCATGTTATTGATAACAATCTATACGCATTCAATATATAGAAATAAATGTATTTAAATAAAATATGATGAACTTAATGAGTTATGAACCTGAAAGATGTATTTCTAAATAAGCATGCAGCACGTGGTTTATAGCTGTTGGTTGGTTACAGCCGGACCGTGGAGGCATGTCCGTTGTACTTGTGTCCTGGAGTCCGAATTTGGCTTTACTCTCAACTGTGCTTTTAAGAAATCTGGTCTGTTCCGTGTACGGAATCTCGGTGGTATCAAAGCACACGTAGGCCTGGGTAATATCTTCTATGCTATTTTCATTCATCTTATTTGTCAAATCATTTCATTTACAGTATCGAGTCGAACTACCAGTAAAAACTTACCAAAAATTTTATTCGACTTCCAAATATTTACTAAATTAATTTTTCATGCATATGCCAACAAATAACTAAACTTAAAATATTCGTTTAAGATGCAAAAGAAAATCGAATCATTATTGATGTCATTTAATAATTTCTTTTATTCTTGTTTAAGAGCTGTATTTTTACAGTCATAATAGTGACCATGTTATCACATATTTCGTAATGTCGAATTTAGTTCATCGTACGATAAGGCACAGAATGATAATTTAATTTCATTGTTTACGGTATACCTGCTTCTTCGGAGTGTCGGTTCGATACTATAAAATCATTTAACCACCAACAAAACTGATAAAATTTATTTTATAATTAATCAGCTTATGGTTGCATTGATATCTATCTAACTTTGTATAAATTACATCTATTTTTAATTTTATTTCAAGTTCTCTTGTACTCACACTGATGTAGAAATATTTGTTTCGAGAAATTTGCTTTTTGTTATACAAAATACTTATTTTTGACGGGAATCTTTTATTGAACTTTTCTTTATAAATTACGTAAAACTTTACACTAACACCATTTTCATGCTCACATTAAAATTTTCATTTAACTATTAATAATAGGGAAATTTTGCAATTGTATATTATTTTTTAGGATTCACTGTTGGAGATGAACTCGGGTTTGGTGAGTCATTATCCAACGTAGAAGGTAACAGACGACGTTCTACTCAAAATAATCGGTTCCAGAATGCGTTGCTAGCTGCAAATGCAAATAAAAATGCTGTAAGATTGAAAACATTACATTATGAACAATTAATTTGTATAAATCTTTTCATTTTATTTCAGAATAATAAATTGACAATACCTTCTCTTATTACAAATGGTACTTCTGAAGAAATGATCCGAAATTTACATATGAAAAATAATAATAATAGAATAAGCCATTCTCAAGGCTTGCCACCTTTTAAACCAATACCTCCAGCACAAGAACGACCTCTTACTCCAGGAGATAAAACTGTTACCATGACAGCAATAAATGTATCCAAGCCAGTTAGAAATGGTAATGCACCAGTTCCAGCTCTTGTTGGTATTGCTGTACCAGCATTTGAACAGCTGCCGTCTTCAATTTCTAGAATATCACAAAACGGCAATGGTAATAATTTGATTATGCCTTCTAAACTTATTACTGTTGAAAAAACTCATAAAGGCCCGATAGAAACAAGCACTATATCTCCAGAAGCTGCTGTTCAAGTTATTAAACATATACCAGAAATATCCAATATTTCAATGGAAGCTATTGAAGCTGCAATCCTATTTAGACAACAGCAATTAGCAAAGCAAAAACAGCAACAAGTAACTGCAGCTCCTGTAACAACTACAACAACAACAACAACACAAAAGTCAGTGCCAATCCGTCATATTAGCACTGCCAGCAAAGTCATGAATGCACCCAAAGAATATTATCCAGTTGGTTATGATAAAAATTTCGACGACAACTTCGTTTCCAAAGTGGAATTACCTGAAACGTCTTTTAGTTGTGGTGGACAAAAACATTTTCCTGGATTATACGCCGATCCAAATTTAGGCTGTATGGTAAGTATTAACTTTAATCGATGAATGTGCATGATAAGGTATGCATTTAATATTGTAATAAATAATGTATACGAGTAATTGGACCAATTTAGGTGTATTATATGGTACTAGAGGACTGCGAAGTGAACTACTAATCATTTGTTTATAAAACATTATTAGTTAAGGTTGAAGATAGCGCAACATAAACATGACTTTTTGGAAACAATATATCATTATTATAATAAATAAAATATATAATGTTTTATACCTACGTTTGTAGATAAAAGTCCAAAGTTTTGTAGGTAATAAATTTTAAAAAGCAAATTTCTTTACAAATTATACATGAACATAATTTTCAAAGTAGTAAAATATATGCCACACATTCCCATGAACGACTACAGTAATGCAAATAATTTGTTTGTTTATAAATATGATCGTCTATAACATACTAAAATAATTTTTCATTTGGATTTACAGTTTTTCAGAAACAAATAAATATATACCAAAAAGTGTGCTATTCAAATTAATTGAAATTGAAAATAAACTTGATCATATTTACAAATATACGAATTATTTTCATTACTGTAGTCGTTCATGGGAATGAGAGACACAGTATCAAAGTTCTGAATTTTTGACCAACTAGACTTCAACGAATATTTTTTTATAGTTTAATGTTTCAGTTATCCTTTCCATCCACATATACGAGCCCAGAATCATATTATTTGGCCCAGTTGAAGTCATAAAAAGGAAATTTGTTAATTCGCCTTATTTATATCTTAAATTCTATAATTTTTATATTGCGCACATACATATGTGTAACAGAGGTATTGTTTATGCTACGAATTAATTAGATTTTTTTAACAATTCTTCAACAGTAACTTTTTGATTATTTCAAGGCCTCTCAGGGTTTTTGGGCTTATCTTAATAAATAAATGAGATAGAGAAAATTTCATTGGAATCAAAAAGATGTAGAATAATATTACTTACAATTTTTATTTGAAACAATTTTTTGTATTTTGTTGTCATCAGATTTAAAAACAGTGTTTGTGGTACCAGCCAATACCTTCGGGACAAATTGTAAATTTGATATTATTTCAGTTGTTATTATTGCTTAAAATATTCTTTAATGTAACAAAATTTATGTTATAAATAAATTTTCCCTCTGTTCGATCAGAACTATTTTTTTAAAGCTATTCTAAAAGTCTTAACTAGGCCAACTAATATGATTTTGGGCTCGTATAAATACTAGAATGTTCAAAGACCTTACTGTAATAATTGGTTTGTTTTTAGATAAGAATAATTGTAAGAAATAATTTATTTAAATTTGAATTTGCAAAATAAAATTCATGGGAGTGAACGAACCCAGCCTGTGAAATGTACTTCATCTGACACTGCAATGTACAAGTCACTGTAAAAAATCCATGAAATTTTGACGGATGGAGGTTGTTGGACCATAAAGAACATGAAAATAAATGAAGAATACAGAAATTGCTGTTTTTCAAAAAAATAAAGGATTAGTTCTTTGACGCGTATGTTTGACCTTAATTTAGATGAAAATGGGCTTATTCCTGTAAAAATAATTCATAAATTCAGACAAACAAAAATAATTATTTTCACGTAAATTATTATTAAAAATGTATAATGATATATTTTTATAAGGTCCATTACCAAATTAATTCATAACATATATACAGAATATTTCATTCAAACAACCAGCGCTTTTTTGGGCGAACTAATGATTCAGAGAAAAATATTATATACATAAATGACCAAGAAAAATAACCCTATTTAATAGAAATACAAGCAGAAAATTAAACCAGTGGTTCTTAAATGATAGAATAAAATTATATTTTTTTTAAATAGTAACTTATATAAATTTTTAGTCCATTAGATAGAGTTTTTCTGATTTCAACGATATAAATATGATATGAGGTTGTATAACAATTATTTTGAAAAAATAGTATTAAAAACCCGAAATAATTTTACAATATTGCAGTAGGCTATGCAATATACAAATACAGACAAATGATACAGGTGACAGATAGTTTTGTTAGTTACGTTAATAAGTGTTTGTTTTCGCAATTGTTCAATTACTTATTAATAAATAATGGCTTTGCAGTTGCAAGCATTAACAAATTTAGACAATTTTAATCTTACTGTTATGTATGGAGAGTGTGGAAAAAATTTAAATTCAACAATACAAAGATTTTCACGACTTTATCCCCAAAAAGTGCAACACACTAGTGAATTATTGAGAACAATTTTTCGAAATGCTCAAACTGTTGGGTCATTTTATAAGTTGAAAAAAGAACGTCAACCCAGAATAATTGATAAAGATATTGAAATTGATGTGCTAGCATTTTTTTATGCTTAACCCTATGCATTAACTAGAGAAGCTGCACAAGAGTTTCAAATTGGAAACAATTCATTATGAAAAATTTTAAAAAATCATAAATATCGTACTTATCAATATACTTTGACTCAAAATTTGCACCAAGATGATAACATAAGAAGAATACAGTTTTGTGAGTAGATCATAATAAAGTCGCAAGATGATTAGGAAATTTGTAGAAAAATTATTTGGTCAGATGAGAGCAAATTTACAAAAAATGGACTATTTAATCGGCACAATATTCATTATTGGACGGATGAAAATTTAAACATAAATCGAAGCAGAAATCATCAAGTTTATTGGTTTTTTAACATGTGGTGCGAAATTAAAGACAACATAATTATTGAGTCTGTATTTTATGGACAAAATCTTAATAGTGATTTATATTTAAATATTATTGAGACGGACTTAACCCTGTTCGTTGACAATCTGCCGTTAAATCAGTATAGAGAAAATTATTTCCAACAGGATGGAGCTCCAGCACACAATACACAACGTGTTAATCTAGCACTTTGTCAACTTTTTGATGATAAATGAATAGGCAATAATAGTTCAATACTTTGGTCTGCTAGATCGCATGATTTAACTCCATTAGACTTTTTTCCTGGGGCTATCTTAAAAACAAAGTGTTTAATGTACCTGAGGATGAATGTAAAAATAAAATTCGTCAAGCAATTAGAGACTTAAATGCTCAATCTATTAGATGTGCTACATCTATCGAATTGAGAAGAAGAATTGAACTTTGTCTTCAAAATCAATGAGGCGTTTTTGAACACAAAAAAAATTAATACTTTTAAGTGAAAAAATACCAAAAAATCCTATGGTTGCATAAATCGTAAATAATTTCCATCATATTGTTTTTTTTATGTTATCACTATTATTTTCTGGTATTTGTTCGTTATGTAGTTCATTTGTTATTATTAATTTCTTAGTAAAACACGTTATTTTAGTTATAAGAAGGTTGCGACCTAGGTAATAATCAATAGTTATATCACGAGTGCTAAGAATTTAATCGATTAAATTTGACATGTCTAGCTTATGCATAAAATTTTGCTTAAAAAGTGTTTGAGTACATAATAATTTTATCTTAAATTATTATATACGATAACACTTTTTTAAAAGTAAAATTTTATAAATAAGCTAGACATCAAATTTAATCGATTCAATTCTTTAGCACGAGGGGTATATGTCAAGATTATTTCATGAATTCATAGCATAAACTTTAATACTTGCCGAAGAAATTGTACTAAAACGTTGATTTTGACACATTTTCACATAGATAAATCGGCACACACAAGAGCACCTTAAAATTTTGTTGTTATATTGTAACTATAGCAAATTGATTGTTTTTCTTTTTATTTGTCAAATAAATGTCAAAAATTTGTAAATAAAAATAGCTTAAATTGAATAATTCAGCATGTTTGAACATATAGAATACCAGTAAATGTAAAAAAACATGTAAGTATCTTGCTTCTACAATTAATTATCCGGCTAAATATGCCTTCAAAATGTTCAAAATATGCATATAAAAGCTAGCTTCAATTTAATCTCGAATAAACAGCATGGTACTGTTTAATCACTTATCTAAAATGCACAACAATGGGAAATGAGACATTCTGATTGGTCAAATTTGTAATGAGTGAAATTATCGAGGGTAATATCACAAGTCCTACTGATCACAATCACGAAAGCAAACTGCATGGTAAATCCCGACTCCGAAGGAGGTGGGGTTTTACCTAATGTCAGTTTGCTTGAGTGGTTTTGCTTAAAAGCAAAAAAAATGAGTGCTTAAAAATAAAAATTTATCTGAGAAAATCAGAGAGGTCGCGTGGTATTTGATAAGATAAATTCCAAAGACAAAGCAAAATGTAACTTGAAATATTAATTAACTGTCACACTGACAGTGATGGACAGTAACAATTATTTGTTTCCTTGGTAGCGGGAGTTTTATCGGTGTAACCCTGGCAACGGGGTTTTACCGCGGTAAAACTCTGTTAAAACTCCCGTTACCCGGGCAACGGGGTTTTATCAGTATAAAATTGGTTGAATTTTCAAGTGTTTTGCATTATGATTGGTTAAAAACTAGTCGTGGGAATTTATCGTGTTAATAATTGTTTATTATATAGCCTACTTCAATATTGTAAAATTATATCTGATTTTTAATACCATTTTTCGCAAAATAATTGTTATTTAACCTTATATAAAAATATTTATATCGTTGAAATCAGAAAAATATTATTTATCTAATGGACTCAAAATTTATATAGGTTACTATTTAAAAATATATAATTTTATTCTATCTAATGGACTCAAAATTTATATAGGTTACTATTTACAAAAATAGTTTGAGAAACACTGGTTTAATTTTCTATTTATTATTTCTATTAAATATGGCCTTTTTTCCTGATCATTGTTTATACAAATATAACATTTTTCTCTAAGTCATTAGTTCTCCCAAAAAAGCGCTAGTGATTTTAAAGGATACAACCTGTATATTTAGGTGTGTTTCACAAGTGTTTTTGCTGTATATAGTTATTAGTACTGATAACTTATTATTACAAGAAAACTCTAATTAATATCAATAAATAAATCATTTATAAATATCTGACGTATGCATCAACTAATATTAATTATCAAAAATCATCCACTGTTTCACTTCGCTGTGGACACTTATTTTTCTAACAAATGTATCCTATGTCTGCAGGTATTCCACGTATGTGCTTTAACGGACGATGGACTTATCATGAAGAGTTTCTTGTGTCCCGAATCAACGTTATTTGATCAAACTATCCTAAAATGTAACTGGTGGTTCTATGTAGATTGTAAGAGTTCAGAAAAATTGTATGACTCAAATATACCCGTGTCAAAAAGTTATCAACTTATGAAAGCGTTGACGTTTTTCTCAGCTTATAAGAAAGATGCAAATTCTCGAAATTGAAGTAAATATCAGATATATGAATTATAATTTATAAATATTTTGCTCAATGTATTTATCTAAGTCGTAAATTTAATAAAGAACTGTGTAGTGCATATTTACAAGCAAACTATAGGTTCTAAGACGGAATGTTTTCTCAGGGATGAGATGGTTATGTGAAAATTGCTCTGAAAAGTAAACAAATTAACTTATTTTCAACGAACATTAAATAGTATATTACGTACCGTGAACTGTAAGTGATAGTTTTTAGGTCGAGAATGTACTAGGGTCGAGATTTCCTAAACATTCGAGACCTAATAAATCACTTACAGTTCGAGGTTAGTAAGTTATTTTTGCAATACCTGCGTAAATATAAGAAAAGGAAAAATAGGTATCAAAATTAACAGCTGACAGATTGAGGTTAGAAATAAAATTTGAATGATATATATTTACTTACCGTCCACCATGAACGGTAAGTTTCACTTACCATCCACCGTGGACGGTAAGTAAATGATGTAACCATGAAAACCAATTGTGCAATAAATGTTCCACTTACTGTGTTTAAATTTTGTTATTAATGGATAACTTACAGAACAGGTATTGCAAAAATGATGTAATTTTACTTAATTTCACTGACGTCAAAACTATATAATTATTATGAGACCGTAAGGATGATCAGAGAAAAATTTGTAAAATAGTTGCAATACGTCTTTGCTCGGGGATATTTAAAAAGGTTTAACATTTAGTTTTCTCTATTATATTAATATTAATAATACGAGATATAATTTTAATTGAAATTATAAACTGTGATAAGGTGTTTCCATAAATTAAATAAAATTTATTTTTGTAATAAGTGCAGAGTTATTAATGCTTTACCGATCTACTTATAGGGTAGATTGGCGTTTATTTCCCGACTAAGTAAATTAAATTATTAACTGACCTAGGGAGAAAGCATAACCGTGCACTTGTTACAAAAAATTACGTGTACATCATCGGTGGTACGCAATTCTAAATTCGTGTAATCGCTGCCGTACCGCCCTTGGAGCACAATGTATTATTATTTTATATAAAAATTGTGTTTAAACATCTTTCTTTGTTAATAACTTTATTTCGTTTGAAAAAAATAGATAATCTTTTAATAACGTTCCCATAATACTTAGAATAATAATTTTTAATGTATTTAATACAATTGTTTCACCTTATATTATTATATGTAGAAGTATTTGTGGCTAAGTTTTTTTATTTGAAACATTTAATAAATTTGTATTTTTTATATACTATGTATTTTACTTGCCTTTTTTTATTATAAATACCAAGTCTGGGCAATTCTTTAGAATTTATGTATTTAGATGTATCAATTTTTTATGTCTTGTAGTACTAAATACTTATACTTATTACCTATAATTTATTTTTTGTTACATAATACTTGAAAATTTAAAGTTTAAAAATTAAAACCTATACTTAAGATTAGTTTTTCGTTTAATAATCGTAATAGTTTATTATGATACAAGTGTATAAGTAAGCTTTTAAAGCACATATGACGAGTTTAAGAGCACGACACGAAGCGGAGTGCTTTTAACGTCGCTAGTGCTTTAAAAGCACTTATACACGTGTGTCATACGCTATTTTTTATTATACCTGCATCATACTCTGGAAAAAACTGGAAAGCAACATTTTGATTTTGATTCAATTCATAATTTTGCTAGTGTGACGTTTGACGTATGTCGTTTACATGGAGGTTGTTTAGCATTTATTGTTTACGTTTACAGTTTTGACAGATATTAATAGTACTTATTTTTGTTGTTGCTTAGCAACCTTTAAAGCACGGCGTGTTTTAATCATTTGTTTGTGAACGCTGTAGCGTCTTTTAAACACGGATTATGATGCAGGTGTAATAAAAAAAAGTATTAAAGTACTTTTTAAATAATTAAGTAAGTATTTCGATATTACTGAAATCATGTAAAAGTACTAAGATTTTCAAAATTTATGAAATTTTTATTATGCAATATGTTGTATACGCGACGTCTAGAGATCTGCGACGGCTAAGCAAAAACAGAGTAATCGTAATTGTATTCATGTTATATTATGACATATACAGGCTGTAACATGAAAAGCGGGCCATAGGCGTTTAACATGGAAAAACAGTTTTTTCGTGCGCATTGCTTCCCAAATTATTTTATACAAAAATGATTCAAATAATTGTTGTAGAGCTAAAATTCTCCATGTAAATCAGTCAACAAAATCTTATTTTAATCCTACGCTGTTTGGTATGAAATTAAAGGTTTCATGGAATAAATTTGAACTCAAGTGTCGAAGTGTGAAAGAGTTATTTTGAACTATCATCAATTGTTTGGCTATTTAAACTCAACTCTTAGAAAGTTATTTAGGATTATCGTCAAAAGTTTTTTTTTTATAAACGTGTTTTACATCAAATTAAAGGTCTTACGCGGAAGATTTGAACCCAAATGACAAAAAATTGTTTTGGATGTTTGTCAATTATTTTTTATTATAAATGTTTTAAATACTACCGTGTTTGATCTCAAATTAAAAGTCTCACGGAGGAGTTTTTAACTCAAGTGTCAAAAAGTTGTTTCGGACGATTGTCAATTGTTTTTCATGTATGTTATTTAAATCCTACCGTGTTTGGTATCAAATTAAAGGTTTACCGAAGGTGATTTGAAATTAAGTGTCAAAAAGTTGTTTTGAATGATTATCAATTGTTTTTTATAAATCTTATTTAAAACATACCGTGTTTGAATTTAAATTAAAGGTCTCAGGCGTGAGATTTAAACCCAAGTGTTGTTTCGGAAGATCGTCAGTTGTTTTTTTTTTTTAATAAATGTTATTTAAATTCTAACATGTTTGGTATCAAATGAAAGGTCTCGCGGAGGAGATTTACACTCTAATGTCAAAAAGTGCTAACATGGAAGCGAAGAACCAAGTGACGAGCTTGCTTCGCCGATGTACTGACATGGATGCGAAGAACGAAGTGACGAGCATTCTTCGCCAAAGTACTGACTTGGAAGCGAGGAACGAAGAGATCAATTTATTTCTCTATATTTTTAGATGTAATCTTCTTCAGGGTCGCGAAGTATATCTACTATGGTTTGTAGCTGCAGAAATTAAATATGAAAAATTACTAAATTACTATTTAATAGGGTTCGCCTCAGAATAAAACAAAATGACAAACAAATGTATAATGTTTTTCTGTCAAATATTTTGACATTATTAAGTTAATGCAGCTGAATATTTTCATAATTTTTATTCTATATTTATTTTATAATTTTTTTCCGAAATATTGGCGATAGGTGAAAACATACTACTTCTTATTGAACTTGAATTTGTCAAATTAAAGGTATCAAAGAGGTGAATTAAACTAAAATTTAGTAAAATTGTCAATGATGGTCTTTAAACGATATTCGCAACTGAAATGGACCTGTATCCATCTGGTGGTAAAAATTTAAACTGCTATGAGGAGTAATGGTCTGTATGACGCGTTTAACGCAATGTTAATAAAAGTGATCTTTGTGTAGTTGTTTAGTGCAATATAATTCCATTTAATTTATTTTCTCATTTATTTTATTATATTTGATTCGTTTTATAATGAGTTCCAAAATCAAGAAAAAATCAACAAAAACTGCTGTGTACATACATGGCTGCCATTTTCATGCTAGTAAGAATATGTGATTTATTTTCCATTTATTTCCAAGAAAGCGTGCAAGTAAAGTGTAAATACTAATCAAATATGGAGAACTTGAATTGACCGAATATATGAGAATTTTATAGTACTAGGTTTTTTACCTCCCGCCTACCTCTAGGTAAGGGAGGTATTGTTTTTGGTCAAAAAATTGGGTAGTGAGTTTTCAATGAATAAGCACGTTTTAGGGTCCCTACAATACGATTTTACTATTTTCGCGATGATGTCTGTATGTATGTATGTATGTATGTATGTATGTATGTATGTATGTATGTGTGTGTGTGTGTGTGTGTGTAGTCTGTGGCAATTTTTTCGTCTCGCATAACTCAAATACTATAATACCAAAAAATACCATTTTGTTAATAGTTGCTTCTTACATTTAAATGAAGAGCTGATTAGATTTTGGATAAAATTGGTCAACCGGAAGTAGCAGTTTACTTGAAGCCCTTAACAGTTTTTCGTGAAAAACACAATTAAATTTCATTTTTAAACAATTTATGTTATTTTGAAAGTTGAAGAATATTTAATTTTACATGTGTTTTGATTACACTAATTTTATTAATTTTCATTAGATTTAGAGATAATAAAATATAAAGAAATTAGATTTCACAAATCTTGAATTCCTAGTACACCATGGAAACATTTAAAAATTTTAAATTTTTTACGAAATGTGACACATGTCATTGTGATTGCGAAGCTGTTTTCTTAGTGAAATATATGTCAAAAAATTAAATAAATATACGAAAGAAAATTATAATTCTCAAATATAAATAAAATAAACAAATAAGAAGGTATGTTTCTGTATCATCAAATACTATGTTGTTCCGTTTAAGAGTAGTATTGGGCGGGAGGTTATGTGCTGGCCACATCAGATTTTTTATAATAGCTTGTGCGATACCTAACCCAACCTTTTGTCACCAATTTTCAGTGTGTATAAGTTTTTGGAATAAGTTATGTAAACAGTGAAATTGAATATTTTTAATACAAAAATGTATTTTTTAATGTATTGTTCTAGTTAGTTATATCAATACAAACCATTATCGAAACCATTATTTATATCTTATATTTTTGACTCATACCTGTACTTAAAGGATAAAGGAAGAAATAAACCATTTTAATAATAAAGTAACTTGTTTGAAGGTAATTACAATACTCCCCTATACAGAATATTAGACGTCAAAACTTAGTCTATTAAAAATAAATTTAATTTTTCGATTCACTTTCCTATGTTGCACATGTTATCTACAACTCCGATTACTCCTTTTAGTAGCCATTTTATAGGTACAGTGCTGCCGCCATCGGCGATTTCAGTTGCGAATATCAGAACCCCCTACAGACTATATACAGCTACAGCGATTGCCAGTTGCTATGTTTGGTTAGTTAATTATTGGGATAGTTTTAAAATAAATTAAAATATGGAATTTCTCCAAAAACAATATCTGTACAAAAGATATATTTAATTATTTTTTCTTTATACCTTTTATAATAAAACTATTTAAATTTTCGCGCCATATTTTAGTTGTCAGTGGTACCAATTGAAAACAGTGTTTCCGAAGCCCCATAGCTTATCTATCAAACAATATCGGAAAGGTCCAGAAGGTGGCAATGGTCCAATTATGTCTATGTGGACATGTTGGAATCTTCTTGAAGGTGGTTCAAAATGTCCCAGCGGCGAGTGAACATGGCGGGATACTTTCGCACGTTGACAGTGACAGCAGGCACGCGTCCAGGCATGGCAATCTTGTGCCAACTGCGAGGCCACATGTATGGGTCAAACAAAGTGCTATTTAAAAACACGCATTGCCGAAGACAGGAGAAATGTAATGAAAGGAACTAACATTGATACTTGGGATAAAAATCATAGCTAACTTTAATTTCGATGCGGTAGAAATAATACATAAAGAAACAAATTTATCTAAACGATTACTCCTGGAAATGCTACACATCAATCGAGATAATACATGTGTTAATTTTAGAACAGACATTACATCTCTAAACAACATTTATATTGGAATTGTCCAGCCTGTGCGTCCAAGAACTTCTTCCTAAAAGCTACATTCACCTTAGTGCGCTGTTTCCTGTCGACCGCCATTGTGTTATGACATGTTATCAATTTTTTGTTTTATTTTTCATAAACTATTTATAGTTGTGTCTGAATTACGTATGCAAATAATTATTTATTGTGGTTATCTTTTATAATATCTGACTGTAAGTTTATGAAACCTTTGTAATACTTATTTAAAAAAAAGTTATTTGAAATCGGCACTAAAGTGCTCAAAAATTGTCATTAAAAGCTCAGAAATCGTCACTAAATGAACCCGTTATTGTACAAGTAGGATAATTTGGCAAATATATTCACGTACTATAGTAAATGTGAACGTAACATGAAACAAAATTTGCAAGAAGAATTAACTAATTAATTCCGATGACGAAATACATAATTTTGAGTGTTATTTACGATAACTTCACTGGTCAAGGTTGGCAACACTGACTACTGACTGTCAGTTTCAATTGACAACTGACAGATGTGTAAAATTAACCTTTATTGCAATTTTTTTACAGTTTTTTTTCGAATTTTATATTTCAAATAAAACTTAATATGTATCTCAGCTCTGGAGTTCCTGTTTATCAGTCACATGGTTTATTTTCCTCGGCCCTGCGGGCCTCGGTAACTAAATTCCAAATTCGTGATAAAAAATTAAACTTCAATGCCTTGATACATAAATAACTGAACTGATTGTAACTGTTATGTTGTTTCCAGTTTTCTGAGGAAGTCGCAATTGGCGACGAAACGTTGAAAATTTGTCAGGATAAATAACTTATTAAAAAGAGACTGCATTCCCGCATATTATTATCTATCCATGATTCCTATAATCCATAGTTTCAAACTAGAATAAAGTTTGAAACTTACATACATATTCGTGATGCGGGTTGCCGTTTATTTAATTTTTCCTTTAAAAAGTTCTTTATATGTTTTTTCGCGCCGCCGTCCGACACTGATACAATTACATATCTCTAAAGCGGTCGGAAATCATGTTTTTGTCGTACTAGTTCGACAAAAATTTGCTAACTTTTTATGGTTATATGTTGGCATCACTTCACTAATTTTAGCTAACTTCTTACGCTAGAAATGTCAAAGTATTACATTGACATAAAAATATTATGGCAATATATCTACAATTGAGTATTTGCAATACAAGAAAACAGAATATTTATGGATTTTAAACATATTTGTAAGTAATTATAATTGTATTTGCAGTGTAAAATAAAAATAAAAATATGTAGATATTTTTGGTTATGATATTGGAAAATAAATATAATTGACATTCAAATATAGTGAAGTTAGCAACATAAAAAAAATCACTGTCATTAAGAAAATGAGTAATAAATTAAATTTATTTATTAAATGTACATAAATGTTGGCGCGAAAAATCTTGTGTATCCCTCGGTTTGAAACTATTTTGCGAGTGCTCGTATTTGTAGGACTCGCCTACGGCTCGTCCTATCAAAATAAACTCGCACTCTCAAAATAGCAATTTCCAACCTTGTGATACAAATAACAATTATATCACAATACTGCCAATATCCCTACATTTTTTTTCGACGCATAATTTTTTGCCGGACACTTTTTATTTACAAAAAACTGATTTTACATGTTAATTGCCTATATCAACATTTACATGGGACACACGGTATATGCACTGATTTTCTGGGAAATATGCACTCACTATGACAATACTCTGCAGCAAAATATGCAGAAAAAAAACTTAAATTATTATATAAAAAGTATAAATGCATGGTATAAATGAATGCATTATGAATTTTATTGCACATAACAGTCTTAATCCTGATTCACAATTAACAAATACTATTTTTATAAACTAGGTCTAGAAACTTGAACATAATATAAGATTACGACAGATTTATATAATTAGTATAACAAATTTTCTAAAAAGAAAGTGAAACATAAATAAAAGATATAACCAGCTGATAATACTCGGTCTTATATTCATTGTACCTACTTTTACCAGCATTCTTGTATACAATTAATACCTACCGTTACCGTTACAGGGATTTCCCTAGAAATATTAGAATTTATTGGTTTGTTATTTACTTATTTTATTGTTTATTGCTTTTTCCATTGTATTCTTCTATTTATTGCTGTATGCTCCATTATTCGGAAATTATCAATGTATGTACAGTATTGTTCAGAAGTTATGCCCCATAACCCCTCCACAGGTACCAAAACTGAACTAAAAACCGACAAACGTTCTCGCTAGTCGAATGAGAAAGATAAACGATACCAAATGAAGGACAGGTATATTATCTATTGTTTACCGGAGACAGGTAAACACATCGTAGATATTACACTATTTCAGATTTCTGATCTTACAATATTTTGCAATATGCAAGTGAATGTTGGATGCTGTATACAAGTTCGATGACGCATCCAAACTTCTTGAACTTTGCGACACCTGTTGAAAATTAATTACTTTTTCATCAGAAATAAAACAAAAACATTCAACTACATATTAAATTCAAATTATCTGATAACAAAAAATATTAATGGACGAAATTTAAAACAACTACAATAATATTGTTTGTTATTGTGTCGCCAATATACCGGATGTAGTATTGAAATGTAGCATATAGGGATTTCAGTGTTATATTTTTGATATTGCTATAAATAAAATAATCTTTACATTGATATCGAGTTGGTTATTGAATTTTCCAACTTCTTCTTTTAGTTTTCTTCTGTTTTCACGCCACTTATTCTTATTTGCTTCTTTTTCTCTCTGTTCGTCTATATTCTAGTCTTTTTAGTTTTTCTCCAATTTCTCTCTCTTCTTTTACCCGTATCTTCTCTTCTCATATTTTTATCTGTTTTGTTTCTTCATTTATACCTTTTATGGTATTAAATATCAAATTAAAATTAATATTTATTAAGAATATTGTAAAACGGCCATGGAAAATTGAACAGAAATGAAATATTTATTTTGTTACTAAAAAGAAATCGAAAGAAATGAACACTGATATTCGCCATTATCATTACAATCTTCTATGAAATTTCTAAAGATAATAATACAACGCTGTAATAAATAAATATAAATTTCTTCTCTGAAATGTATATATTTTTTTTGTTTTTGTTTAGGGTTCTATAGCCGTATTATAATTTTTTTAATAAATACTAATTTAAATTTAATTGATATATAGAGAAATACTAACATTTAGGTAACTATTGCATGCATTTTGAAATTCTAAACACTTTTGTATTTTCTTCTTAGCTGTATAGTAAGTAGGTAAAAATTTATAGCAAAATAAAAAAAATATCATTGACATCCCTCTATTCTACATTTAAATTCTACACGCGGTATACAACAAATAGTAGTACGTCAAGTTGAAGTGTACGCATCGTTTTTCTCTGTTCCTATTCAATAATAGTTTATTTGTGGTAAAAATTGCCGTATTTTTTAAAAATTTGTTTATAAGTGTTCATTATAACAGTGCAGTTTACGATAGTGCTCTATAAATTTATGGAACATCCCTACAGATAAGTTTTTTTTTTTGCATTTTTTCATAAACCCTGCACGTGTCTTTCTCATTTGCAATATTCTTGCAAATCTTTGTATATTTTTGTGTTGTGACCTGTTCGTTGATTTTTTGACACCATGTCAGCGTGCAGTAAGTGCACATACATACATTACCAGAAATTACAGATTGTTTATCACTGGGCAAAGTCTTAAAACTATTGAAATATGCAATATATGCAATTAATAATTAGCATTAACTCTAATCAATGTAATTAAGATATGCATAAATTAAAATATATGCAATTTGCATATAATCCGCTCTCAAATGATGACACTCTGTGCATGCTGCCAAGATTGTAGAAATATGGCAACAGAATATCTTCATTCAAACTACTTACACTTTTTTCTTTCTTTCAGCTGTCAAAATTTCTGTATTCTATTTCATATTTTTCATTTGATTTAGCTGGTATTAAATCCAGCGCTCCAAATTGGTTATAAATACGCCAGGACCTTTTATTGTCCATGTTTAATTTACAATAATCTTCAGCGAAAAAAATTTTCACTTCGCAAACAAATAATACAAGAATAAAATACCTTGGTAAGTACTACGATCGGCATTTTAATTTAGAAAATTTAAAGTATTTCACTCTCAAATAATATTTCTTTAATAATTTTGCATTTATTTAAAGGTGCTAGACAAAATGTTGTACTTCTCATGTGGTCAAACTGGAATGACCTACTAGTAAAGTAAATAACTCCAATTTGTAATAAATATAATATAAATTAATTTAACAAAGTATGTTAAAATTTTCAGGCCGGTATTGAATTGATTTATACAATGTAAGTAGAAAAGTTTTTTATTATTTGTAACACTTCTTTACAAAATATAAGTACTATTCACAATCGTCAAAATTACATATATTACAATATTTACAATACTATTAAATACAATTAATACAATGTACTGTAACCTTTCTAAAAATGACACTCATAGTCAAAATTCATAACAAATATTTAACATATTCATGTACAATAAAATACAGAAATATACAGCTGACCTTTATATCACTATTTCCACGATTAGTCATATTTCCTGAAATATACTCGCACACATATTAATTTTATGTAATATTTAAAGATAGATAAATAATAAAATTTATACAATCACATCAATTCCTTATTTTTAAGTAAGTAATCTTTTAATTTAACCTTGAACTTAAAAATTCAAATTTATTTGTAATCGCATTAAGTATTTTACTAATGTAATGTCCAGTAAATTTAGAACCGAGTTACTGTAATCAATTTAATTTATAAAACTAAAGAAATAAAATTTTTATTATCTACGATATGCCGGTTTACGTTATCAATTTTAACAGTCTTTATTTATTTAAATTAATGGCTTAAAATTTAGCATCAATGTTAAAAATATATTATACGTTACTGAATTTTGATACTATACATGTGTATCTAATTATATGCCATATAGAGATCGTATATAGGTGTATAAATTCTATTTACTTTGTCAATAATGATCTTAATATACAAATATAAATATTTTAATTACATTGTATCACCTATGATTGAATGTTATCCAAATGCATCACAAATAATATTACTATTCTTCGGTACTAAAAGACATATTGTCCTTTCCGTGTTTTGATACATCAGTTAGGTCCATGTCAATGTCCTCTTCATTATCTTCTGGTGTTTTTACATACTTATATCTCATGGCCATTAAAGCGAAAATTATCATGTCGACTACCATAAGTCCAGCGTATAAGAAATATTGGGAAGACTGTAAATAAACAAAATATAAAATAAACAATAATATTACAGTGACAATGTGAAAACAAACGAAACATAACAATAAATATAAACATATTTTGAAAAGTAATGGTTTGAACAATGCAAACCAACTAAAAAAACATACAAATAATGGGCGCATAAACCATAAACGAAATATGACAAATTTATATCAAAATCGTGTAACACTTATGGCATAATTAGTAGTAAAGTATATTTTTTTTAAATATTTTGCAGTAAAGCGATATAACGAATTGAACATATTTTGACGTGACAGATACTTGCATTGTGCTATTGACCAAAAATATGAAAATTGCAAATCGCGCGTCTGCCGCTGCGCCCAACGCCTATTGTGGGCTAAAATAGAACTACGAAATGTCATTTCATAATTTTGTTTGTTGGTATTTAAGATTATATTTGATGGGTTTCTATTACTTGTTACATAATTTTACTGTTTTATTGTGTTGTGTTGAAAATCTATTGATTATAATTGTGTGTTGAGGTTAGGTTACATCACTACTAGCGCCACTGACCTCAAAATCTTGTTGTTATTTACTCGAATATCAAGTAAAATACTCTTAAAGTTGTCAAAGGAATTTTGTATTAGTTTATATTAAGTTTAATTGTTGTAAATTAAGACTAATAATATGAAAATATTATATTTATATTAAAAAATATATAATATCTACTATTATGAAAAATCGTTTTAGTGCCACAGGAGTAGTACCTGTGACGTCACACAAACTTTGAAAAATCATATTTCGGGTAATATATGAAATTTTCACATCGGGTTTTCACTGATCGTCATATATTCTAATAAGGTTTCATAAAAAAAAAATTAAATTGGTTTATGGGTCCATTGTAATATGCTCTCTTTGAATATACCTTGTGTCCCACGTAAATGTTGGCATAGGCAGTTAACATGTAAAATCAGTTTTATGTAAATAAAAAGTGTCCGGCAAAAAATTATGCATCCAAATTTTATATCACAATACTGCCAATATTTCTTCATCTTATTTAATACAGATTAATTTATTTTGATACTGTAATTTAATGAAATTAATAATAGTAATTCGTAATTTTCCGCCTACTGTTTTTATTGCTGCTGACGTTTAGTGCTTGCAATTTGTTTTAAATATTTTAATCTGTCACTGTCAATTTCTGGCAATGGAAACCATTCAGCGTTCATTCCTGTGGTGTATTCAGATATTTGTCTTGCACTGCGCCCCCATAATACATTCTAATAATATTTACACGGTTCGCGACATTTAATGTATTCTTGATGACAGTGACAGATTAAAATATCAAGTATGGATATTATAGGTCAAAATGTTGGACACAAACTCAAATGTGTTAAAGAATTTAATAACCAGATATTTCAGAAGAAATTAAGAATAGAATACAAGCAGGAAATATACCGAGTGCTTCTTTTTACCTGGAATTTTGTATATTGAAAACTACGCATCGTACAGAAAAAATTGCCATATCAATACTTTGATATCTCCGAGGGGGACATTCGTTAGTGCTAAATTCCGACCACTTTCCCGCTCCCTGTGGGAGGGACGGGGGGGTAACTTTTAAATCTTAAATAGGAACCTCTATTTTTTATTTTGTATATTTCGGTAGTATGTTACGGTAGATCCCCCACCCCCTGTGTATAAAGCGGATATCAACTTTAAAATCTTAAAGAAGAACGAGTATTTTCTAGACTAAATAGTACGTCCAACTTTTCTGTATTTGTTTAATTGTGGACATTGACGCTTTGATAGACGATTTTAAATGTTTTCAATTGAAGAATTCGGTGTAGTTTTTTTATTGAATATTTGACTGGAAGTCCGTTTTATTTTCTTCTCAATATTCTCATCAGTCGAGCACAGCATTTCTTTTCATCAAATACGTGTTATAGGCGATAGTTATGAATTTTAGAATAAAAGTGTAAATACAAAAAATGTTCAGAATAAAAAATTGCACTAAATGAGTGTAAAAATGATGAAATACATTTCTGTCATTAGATAGACGACGTACAATAAAATTTATCTTAAATTTAATGGGGTCATAAACCTTTTTTCATTTTATTATCTTTTTTCTGTTAGTTTGAGTAAAATTATAAATATAGATACTAATACTAATACTAATTTTAATATTAAAAGGCATTTAGTTATTAAAATAAGATTTTTTGAAATTGGCATCCTATTTCAAATTTTACGCTTGTGACGTCAGCACCTGCGTCATCTTGTTATTCTACGAAACACGCTCTTGCGGAGAGCGAGGAACTACACCAACTGTCAAATTGTCTTATCAGTCATTGTTATTTACTGAGAGGTTTTTACAAATATAGTTTATTCACATTACCTGGGCAAAATAATATAACAGATATAATAAACATAAGTTTAATTTGAAAATCCTTTTTAACTGCAACATATGACTTGAGATGACAGGTGTGATAATGAGACTACCGACATTACCGACAAGCGACAAAATATAGTACAACAAAGTATTTTGTTTTAACACGTCCTAAAATCTTTGACTAAAAATGTTATAATTAACGAATATCTAATTTAATTTATCGGAGTATTCATTTTAATAATAATAAGTAATTATTACAACCCTGCAAAGCAAGTTTTTATTTGTTATCAACACCTCTTTCGCCTTGCCATGCTTTACATTCTATTACAAGATGACATCACGATTTTGCAACCGCGAAACTTCAGAAAGGAAATTATGAATGAAAAAATGAAAAATTATAAGAAATATTTAATAATATGTGACTGAAATGATCTAAATTTTTATAATTTGTAAAAAACACAACTTTTTTTTAAAAAGTGTATGACCTCATTGTCCATTTCTTGTAAATAAAAATTAACCCTCTATTGCATACTGTTCCCGAACGGGAACATAAAATTTAAAATTTTTCTTTTCTTTTCTTATGCAGTTTACATTCATGGCAATCATGTTGTAACATTTGGGAATATTATATACACTTTGTGAATTGCCAATTAGATCATTCCTCCAAATTTGACCAACATAAAAAAAATTTTGACTACAAAAAGGATAATTACAGAAACTGAGATATAAAATGTAAAATTTGAAGGAAGCTGCTTATTACCTGCTGATATATTACAGCTAAATACACCTTTACAAAATTTCCAAAAATTTTTTTTATCTGATGTTTTCCTAGAAGAGGTTGTATATCAAACAATTTTGTATAGTACGCAAACACGACCCAATAGACCAAAGTTCTATTGTAAGTTGAATTTGTTCGTAATGTTTTCAATAGTGAACAAAACTTAAAAAAAATTTTTTTTTTAATTTTTGGAAAAAAATTTATGTAACACACTTATTTTAAATATATTAATATTTCTTTTGTAAAAAATAATGTTTTTGAGCCCTTATTAAAAAAAAAATTCATGCAATAGAGGGTTAATATGTACTATAATTTTACCAAAAAAAAATTCAAGTAGATATAAGATAATCAGTGCAGGATATACTTATAAACAAAACAACCTATAGCTTAGGGCCCCCACTTTGTTGCCTACCCCCCCCCCTCCCCATAAAATTGTTGGTATCCGAAAATCATATTTGGCACTGACATATAAAATCTGGACTTATAAAGGGCTCCATATCTCAAATAGCTTAGGGCCTTGTCAAGTCTAAATTCGGCTATGAAGATAATTATTAACTTACTTGTTTTTCGAACGATCCAGCCTCTTCTACAATGATAACAATTAGATTACCAACAGCAGTAGTCAGTAACCAACCTGCTTGAAGTACAGACTTCATAGAAATCGGAGCTTGTGAATATGAAAATTCAAGGCCCGTAACAGAAAACATAATTTCGCCAAGAGTGATGACGAGGTATTGCGGAATCAGCCACAAAATATGGACACTGTTTGGTTCTGAGATAGTGAACATTGTTCCTTTCTGAAAATAAAAATTATATATTACCATAATTTTATATGGTTAATAGTTTTTACCTCCCGCCTACCTCTAGGTAAGGGAGGTATTGTTTTTGGTAAAAAAATTGGGTAGTGAATTTTAAATGAATAAGCACGTTTCAGGGTCCCTACAATACGATTTTACTATTTTCGCGATGATGTCTGTATGTATGTATGTATGTATGTATGTATGTGTGTGTGTGTGTGTGTGTAGTCTGTGGCAATTTTTTCGTCTCGCATAACTCAAATACTACAATACCAAAAAATACAATTTTATGAATTGTTGCTTCTTATATTTAAATGAAGAGCTGATTAGATTTTGGATAAAATTCGTCAACCGGAAGTAGCAGTTTACTTGAAGCCCTTAACAGTTTTTCGTGAAAAACACGGTTAAATTTCATTTTTCAACAATTTATGTTATTTTGAAAGTTGAAGAATATATAATTTTACATGTGTTTTGTTTACACTAATTTTATTATTTTTCATTAGATTTAGAGATAATAAAATATAAAGAAATTTGATTTCACAAATCTTGCATTCCTAGTACACCATGCAAACATTTAAAATTTTTAAATTTTTTATGAAATGTGACACATGTCATTGTGATTGTGAAGCTATTTTCTTAGTGAAATATGTCAGAAAATTAAATAAATATACGAAAGAAAAATAAAATTCTCAAATATAAATAGAAAAGAAACAAATAAGGAGGTATGTTTCCGTATCATCAAATACTATTTTGTACCGTTTAAGAGTAGTATTGGGCGGGAGGTTATGTGCTGGCCACATCAGATTTTTTAATAATTACGTAAAAACTATAATAGTATATTATGATACAAGTGTATAAGTAAGCTTTTAAAGCACGTACGACGAGTTTAAAAGCACGACGCGAAGCTTTAAAACCACTTATACACGTGTGTTATACGCTATTTTTTATTATACCTGTATCATACTCTTGAAAAAATTGGAAAGCTACATTTTGATTTTGATTCATTTCATAATTTTGCGCGTGTGACGTTTGACGTATATCGTTTACATGGAGACTAGTTAGCATTTGTTGTTTACGTTTACAGTTTTGACAGATATTATTAGTAAATATTTTTGTTGTTGCTTAGTAACCTTTAAAGCACGGCGTGTTTTAATCTTGCGTTTATGAACGCTGTAGCGTGTTTTAAACACGGATTATGATGCAGGTATAATAAAAAATAAATTTCCAGGAATTATGAATTATTTCAATATTATTATTAAATGGAATCAGAGATTGCAGAGTACTTAAAAACAGCATATCACTGCACAGGAAAACAGGAAAAGAACATAGGGAAACGCATGTATTGATTCATAGTTACAAAAATAGCATAGCATAGCACAGAATAACATAAGGAATTGGTAATATTTCATTTCGAAACTATGTTTTGCTATATTTGAGCATGTGCGCTATGTTTCGTAAGTGTTAATAACATCTATAAAAATATCACGACTGCGCTCTTAGTCTGTCGGTATCAAATTCATTTGTCATTATTGAAAATTTGGATTTCTCTTTGATCAAAATAATTAATTTTTTCTTCAAACGTCATAAAAGTACGTTGTTATGTATTTGTATTCAACAAGCAGAAGTTCAATATTGTGGCCGCCGGCGTAAAAGTGTATCCATGGCAACACATTTACGCCGGCGGCGGACGAAGTAAAATATTATGAAAAATAGTTAGGTTGTAATTCAATAATTTGACAGTTAAAAATGAAACAAATAAACAAAAATAACAAAACAGCATATTCTACGGCAACTTGAAATGCTAGATAAGACAGAATATTTTTTGAAGTTTTGAGCATTTTATAATATTTATAATTTTATTTTCTATGTTTGAAGAAAAAATAGCATGTCTTATTCGGAGTAAATGTGTCTTTGGGTGCTTCGCATGTAATTGTTCGACTCGCTTCGCTCGTCGTTCAAACTTACATGCTCAGCACACAAAGTATCACATTTACTCCTAATGACACAATACACTATTTTAATGTCCTTTGGATGATACACAAATAGTTAGAGATAAAATTCGTGTTTTGACAAATAATAATAATAAATCTTTCACTGACAGAAGTAACAGCTAGATAATAAGTATGAAAATAGCTACAAAACTTAAAAATCTCTGAATAGAATCTATGTATCTATGTTTTTCTGTATTGCGTATTCCTATGTTGTGTTATGCTATGCAATCTCTGAAACCAGCGTAACACCTCACATCTGTCATAAATTATTAAAAATTAGTTTAATAATTATAAAAAAAATACAGAATTCTTTTCGCAAATGCTACGTGATAATTATTTTTAAATAGAAAGTTCAAAACCTAAATTTTCTGAATTATTTAATAGGCTTACCTTCCCTTCGTAATCAGCAATGATTGAGTAAACGCCTCCTAGTTTCAATTCAAAATCACCAATTGTCTGATCTTTAACCATCAACTTATATTTTCCTGGTGGCAATTTTGCCTGTTCTTCAACGCCTGCATCTGAAGTATTTAGCACGACGTCTTTGTAACCAGACAGTTTGTATATTACATCATAAACTTCTCCACCCTTTGGTAATCCTACCATTGTTCTAAAAACATCAGACATACATTAATTTCATCAGAAGTACAAGTACTAAAACCTATAAATTTACTAATGGCTAAAACAATTAGAAGAAAATGCAGTCTTCGACACTTTTATTAAAAAATAAATTGTGTATCAAAAGTTCGTTAGTAATTTCTGACTAATTATGAATTATACAATCAGGCATTTAGCGAAATGCCGGCAATTAGATGAAATTTACTTCATTCTTCTAATTGACTGGTGGAATCAGACAATTAGACGAAAAATCGCGCATTTCTCTATTTGCCGGGGGCGGTTTAGGCACTTAGTAGAATCATTCATAGTATTGTGAACAATTTTATTAAAAAATTTCACTTATTTGTTACAACAAGGTGGTGATAAATGGCATCATAAATTGCATAAAATGCCTGCTTTGAAACAGGCACATCGTTTTGTTTGGCATTGGTTTTTTGCAGCTTTGCAATTACATTTTTTGCCGGCAAAATATGTATATACAGACTATTTCCTGAATTCTTCTTCCTCGATTAGAAAATTTGAAAAAATGGTAAGGAGAGAAATTGTAGGGGCTGGAAAGTTCAGCAAAACTGGTTGAAAAGTTTTGAGCTTCTTTTGTTTTAAAATGGCGAAAAAGCGATTTCAATTTTTTTTAAATAGTGAATGTATATTGAGATAATTTATTTTGAATAGTTAACATTACTATAATCAATTAATTTCAAATAATATTTAGCGATATTATTTTAAATGACGGAGTTATGATTTTATTTCGAAAATTAATGTTGTATTATTTTAATGTCAAAAACATAATAATTACCTCCCGCCTACCTCTCGGTAAGGGAGGTATTGTTTTTGGTCAAAAAAATTGGGTAATGAGTTTTCAATGAATAAGCACGTTTTAGAGTCCCTACAATACGATTTTACAATTTTCGCGATGATGTCTGTCTGTCTGTCTGTCTGTCTGTCTGTCTGTATGTATGTATGTATGTATGTATGTATGTATGTATGTATGTATGTATGTATGTATGTATGTATGTATGTATGTATGTATGTATGTATGTATGTATGTATGTATGTATGTATGTATGTATGTATGTATGTATGTATGTATGTATGTATGTATGTATGTATGTGTGTGTGTGTGTGTGTGTATGTGTAGTCTGTGGCAATTTTTTCGTCTCGCATAACTCAAATACTATACTACCAAAAAATACAATTTTATGAATTATTGCTTCTTATATTTAAATGAAGAGCTGATTAGATTTTGGATAAAATTCGTCAACCGGAAGTAGCAGTTTACTTGAAGCCCTTAACAGTTTTTCGTGAAAAACACGGTTAAATTTCATTTTTCAACAATTTATGTTATTTTGAAAGTTGAAGAATATTTAATTTTACATGTGTTTTAATTACATAAATTTTATAAATTTTCATTAGATTTAGAGATAATAAAATATAAAGAAATCAGATTTCACAAATCTTGCATTCCTAGTACACCATGGAAATTTTCAATTTTTTACGAAATGTGACACATGTCATTGTGATTGTGAAACTATTTTCTTAGTGAAATATATGTCAAAAAATTAAATAAATATACGAAAGAAAATTAAAATTCTTAAATATAAATAGAAACAACAAATAAGAAGGTATGTTTCTGTATCATCAAATACTATTTTGTACAGTTTAAGAGTAGTATTGGGCGGGAGGTTATGTGCTGGCCACATCAGATTTTTTCAGTAAGCTATGATAAAAACTACCGTGCGAAAGTTAAAAGTAAAAACACCAGTTTTAGAATAATGTAATTTATTTTAACTAATTTTCATATTTAAGAATAATATTATTCAGTTGTTGTAGTTGTTATCATAGGTTACTGAAATTATTATGTTTTTGACATTAAAATAATATAACATTAATTTTCGAAATAAAATTATAAATAATATCGTTAAACATTATTTGAAATTAATTAATTATAATAATGTATACTATCAAAAAAATTATCTTACTTATTTTATCTTATTCCCTATACAAAAAATTTTAAATCGCTTTTTCGCCATATTAAAACAAAAGAAGCTTAAAAATTTTCAACCAATTGTGCAGAAATTTTCAGCTGCTACAATTTCTTTCCAAATAATTTCTTCAAATTTGCAATAATAAAGGAGCTAATCGATTGAGAAAAATTCAAGAACATTATGCATGATGTGAATTTGTGAGAACATCGCAAACGACAATGCTCGTCAGTGGGATTCGAACCCACGACCCCGGGCATAGTAGGTTAGTGACATAGCCACTACGCCACCAAGATAATGTGACAAGATATTTATAAACTATAATAATAATATGAAAGTGTAAATAAAAAATAATTAGAAAATAAAGAGAAAAAATATTTAAAATTTTAATACCTGACTAATGGATATCCATTGCTTGATTTTTCTATATCATCTTTGAAATTGAAAACTTCAAATTTTGTATCAGCAGTTTGATTGAAGCGAATAAAGTGCCCAGTCATATTTTTTTCGTGTAAAAACTCTTCGACTTTCAAAGAGTCGGGTAATTGGGTACAATTGGGTATTATTGTGTATTGCAAGTTATGTGTAGCACCTTTAAACGCAATATGTTCATAATGATATGAATATGCTTTCAAGTGGTAATCTTCGGTTAAACCAACGATGTTTACACCACATGGTAAGCTATTGAAAATTCTCAATTCAGCTTCTCCAGCTTTCGGCAAGACAGGGTATGTATCCTAAAAACATAAAAAATATTATTTGTGATAATAAATAATAATATATTTTAAACATGGCTTGTGTTAGTAAATAAACAAATAAATAAATAATTAATGGTCATTAGAAAACAGTGGAAGCTAATAAATAACAAGACAAGACACCAAGACAGATGTAATAAATTGCATTGAATTCCGATCATATTAAAATTTGTTTTTGTTAACTCGTCCAATTTTTTGTTATAATTTTAACGATTAAAGCCAATCTTCAAACATATTAAAAAGCGTAAGAATTGAAACCAAATTTTATGTAATATTAAACTTGTACTTAACGAAAAAATAGTATTTCGCGATCCATAATGGGGTCATACACTAAAAAAAAAAAAGTTTTTTGACAAATTATAAAAATTTAGATTATTTCAGTCACATATTATTCAAGATTTCTCATAATTTTTTAACTTCTCATTCATAATTTCCTTTGTGAAGTTTCGCGGTTGCAAAATCGTGACGTCATCTTGTAATAGAATGTACAGCATGGCAAAGCAAAAGAGGTGTTGATAACAAATAATAATTTGCTTTTCAGGGTTGTAATAATTACTTATTATTATTAAAATGAACACTCCGATAAATTAAAATAGGTATTCGTTAATTATAAGGTTTTGAGACAAAGAGTTTAGGACGTGTTAAAATAAAATGCTTTGATGTACTATACTTTGTTGCTTGTCGGTAATGTCGGTAGTCTCATTATCACACCTGTCATCTCAAGTCATATGTTGCAGTTAACAACGATTTTCAAATTAAACTTATGTTTATTATATCTGTTATATTATTTTGCCCAGGTAATGTGAATAAACTATATTTGTAAAAACCCCTCAGTAAATAACAATGACAGATAACAGTCAATTTGACAGTTGGTGTAGTTCCTCGCTCTCCGCAAGAGCGTGTTTCATAGAATTACAAGATGACGTCAAGAAGTGAAAAATTTGAAATGGGACGCCAATTTCAAAAAATTGTATCTTAATAATGCCTTTTAATATTAAATTTTAATATTTATAATTTTACTCAAACTTACAGAAAAAAAAAAATACGAAAAAAGGTGTATTACCCCA
Organism: Poecilus cupreus; assembly: GCA_963942605.1. Lineage (NCBI taxonomy): Eukaryota > Metazoa > Arthropoda > Insecta > Coleoptera > Carabidae > Poecilus > Poecilus cupreus. Next base: position 13,515,057 of record OZ012731.1, read on the forward strand.
TTCTACGGTAATCGGATAAATATGTGATTTGTATTTTAATATGGGGTAAATAGCTCCGTGGTAGCGTGTCGGGCTGTGGATCGTGAGATCCTCAGTTCGAATCCAACTGGTGATAGTTGCCAATTTAAATTTACCCTTGCGGTTCCCCCTCCACTATCATATTTGGGGGCTATGATTTGACGGCTGGTAACCGCACTTCATACGCAAAAATATATCACTTACCGAGATCTGCGTCAGCAGAGTGCCACACCCTTGAAGGGTAAAAGGCGTGATGATATATTTATTTATTTTATTTATTTAATTTGTATTTTAATGTACTGTAATTTTTCGGATAATTGCATTTTAAGGACATCCCTTCTTCAGAGATCTCCGTAAAATTGAGTTTTCGCTCTATATGCATTTTCTAAAAGTATTGTAAAGTAGTTTTACTGTGATTATCATTTTCATCTAAACTAACCTAGTTTATAATAGTATTTTATGTATCTAGAACGAAAAGTGAATCTTTAAGGTATGAGCAAGTTGTTTACGGCCGAGGCGGGTAGCCGAGGCCGTAATTACTTGCGAAGACCTTAAAGTCACTTTTCGTTCGCGGTACATACATAATTTTATTTCATACTGGTTACTAAAGTTGTTAAATTATAGAATTTATTAACAGAAATTATCAAAAATTCATAGAAATATGAGTTGATATAAGTAGGCTAAATAACAATTTCTATAGGAACAAGTATTTGTTTATAAATAATGAACCAATTAAAAGTCAAATTTTACTTTAAAGTCCTAGGACTTTAAAGTTTCATTTTTTGTACGATAAATAGTCCGAAAAATGTAACATAAAGCCCTGTTCAGACATGGACACACAGAGGACACATTGAAGCCACACACAGGCAACAGTTGCTCAATGAAGAAGAAGTACTGAGACACACGGAAGACACAAAAATATGAGCCGTTCACACATGGAATTTGTTTGTGACCTCAAAATTAAAGCAAAAGAGGCACTCACAATTAGTTTTTGTTATTTCTCTATTTTTCTTTATACAATCAAACATACGATTGTACTCAAAACCTAAGTCAAATTAACAAAACCAAAAGAAAAATTACAATCGACAATAATCAACAATGCCAAAAGAAATTGCAAGTGACAGAAGAAATCAATTTTCAAACCTACAAACAAAACATTTCAATGATTTGAAGTTATCAGTGAATTTGAACTTGTACTTTTCCAAGACACTTTGAAGCCACAAATTAGCGGCGCTGCAATTTGACAGGCGACACACACCGCACTTCTTCTTCATTGTGCTACCGTTGCCGGTGTGTGGCTTGAATGTGTCCTCTGTGTGTCCATGTCGGAACAGGGCTTAAGTAACCAGTATGACATAAAATTAATTAAAATTTTGATATTTTTTTGTACCTATCACCAGTTTGTCCCGATGTTTGTACAGTCGTTGATGAAGAAAATATTTTTCAATACCCTTAATTAGCATTATTATGGTGTTTTAAAAGTTATTTGTCAAATGATTTCTGGATACAATTCATCGTACTTAATAAAAATAATAATAAAAAATTCGAAGATCATCTAAAAAAAACCTATTAGATATGCATCAGTTCTATACCACAACAGTTCTTATAATATACCAACAGATATATATCTGTATATATTATTTTGAGGGGCCGCTTTGGGTATACTAGTAGTTATTGATTAGGTCTAGGGCCTAGTGCGTAGAGACCAGTGTGAAGTTGGCACGTCGTTGGTAGCAATAACAAATTAATTTACGCTATTTGTTAGTGCTTCATTAGTGCTTCAAAAATTTAATTAGGGGGTTTATAAGAAAATAAATTTTGTTTGCTGAGGTGGACGGTCAACTTTACATCTAGCACGTCATAATTTTAAAGAAATTAATATACCGATTGTTAGGGCCTTGTTAGTACATCTTTGTGCTAGTTTTTAAGCTACTGTATAGCTTTTATCGCGGGCTTTGAGCGCGGCGACCGAATTAAGAAATTCCGTAACGAAAAAAACCTGACACCCCCCACTCCGACGGGCACAGCGGTGCGGCGTTAAAAGCCGTGTATCGTCTAACGTCGTTTCAGTTCGGCAGACTTCAGCACGGTGTTTGTGTGCGTGCGACTAGACGTATGCCATTGACGCGGTATTTTCCAGATATTTAGAGGATATCAAGTCTCAAACTTATGTTTCTTATTTCAGTTAGCATAAACCTATAGTTTCAAGGATAAAAATTCCTGAATAACCTACATATATTGTAAGATAATAAAAATATTTTAAACAATATTAACTTCTCATTTATTCAATAAAAGAAAAAAAAATTGTTTTCTTATCGGTCACCACGCTTAAAAAGTGTTACTTGAGTTAATATCAAAGAAAAAAAATACTGCATAAATAAAATAAATAAATAATTATAATTACATAAGTTGATAAAAAATGCTATGCAATAGCTTTACCGCGGCAGTCCCCGAGTGCCACACGTATTTTTTTTTTTTTTTGATTGAATGGTAAGCTTTAATATTACAATGCATTGTCTCCCAGAATTTAAATCAACTTATAACTCATTTTCGTTAAAATGGTTAGGTCACCCGCGATATAATAGCTTTTGTAAAAAATAAATGGATTTGTATAATAACAAAATTATCCTCATTAAAAAAGGATTCATGATACCATCAAAAGGTCGGAATAAGAAATCTAATAGCATATTGTATGAAGTCAAATACGATATTGAACTTTCTACAAATATTTTAATTTACACTAAAAATTGTGATTAGTGCATCTTAAGAGCATTGTGTACACTTTGTGCTAGTTGTGTGGTCAGCCATACGGGCTGAAGATAGCGCAATATGAAGAATACTTTTTTGAAACAATGTGTTATAATAAATGAAACATATAATGTTTTATACCTATATTTGTAGATAAAAGTACAAAGTTTTGTAATAAATTTTAAAAAGCTAATTTTGTTTACAAATTATACATGAACATAATTTTCAAAGTAGTAAAATATATGCCACACATTCCCATGAACAAATAATGTGTATATTTATAAATATGATGGTCTATGACATACTAAGAGTATAACATACATTTTTCATTTGAATTTACAGTTTTTGCGAAACAAATAAAAATATACCAAAAAGTGTGTTTTTGGTATATTTTTAGTTGTTTCTCAAAAACTGTAAATTCAAATAGAAAATAAACTTAGTATGTTATAGATGATCATATTTATAAATATACGAATTATTTTCATTACTGTAGTCGTTCATGGGAATGAGAGAAACAGTATCAAAGTTCTGAATTTTTTACCAACTAGATTTCAACAAATATTTCTTTATAGTTTAATGTTTTAGCTATCCTTTTCATCCACATATATAAATACTAGAATGTCCAAAGACCTTACTGTAATAATTATTTGGTTTTTCGATAAGAATAATTTTAAGAAATAATTTATTCAAATTTGAATTTGCAAAACGAAATTCATGGGAGTGAAGGAACCCAACGAAAATATGTACTTCATCTGACATTGCAATGTGCAAATCACTGTAAAATACCATGATATTTTGACGGATGGAGGTTGTTGGACCATAAAGAACATGAAAATAAATGAAGAATACAGAAATTTCTGTTTTTCAAAAAAATAAAGGATTTGTTTTTTGACGCGTATGTTTGACCTAAATTTAGATAAAAATGGGCTTATTCCTGTAAAAATAATTCGTAAATTCGTTCTTTGACGCATTTATTTGACCTTAAATATTCCCTATGAAATTGAGCGTTTGAAGGCGGCAAATATTCCCTGAGATAAAAATATGAGAACCGATATAAATCCTAGAAACACACACACAGCATATTATAAATGATAAAATCGTTTTCTAGGATCGTTTAAACTTGCTTATTTACCAAAATTAAATAGTATTAGTAGTAAATATTTATTTGTTTCCTTGCGGTGTTAAAATTTCTATTTTATCTACATTTATAATATCATGTAGTAGCTTCATTAATATACAGGTGTTTCCTGAATTTTCCTCACTCAATTAGCTCGAAAATTTTAAGAAATGGTAAGGAACGAAATTTTGCGGCTGAAAATTTCTAGAAAACTGGTTGAAAAGTTTTAAGATTCTGTTATTTTAAAATTGCGAAAAAGCGGTTACCAAATTTTTTGAATAGGGAATGGATATTGAGATTTTTTTTTTTGTAGTCTACATATAAAACATACATTCATCATAACTTCATACCTACTCAACGACACTCAGTGTGTTGAACAGGAAAAGTGTATGAGTTTTATTTTATTCTTTGATGATAGATTTCTGTAGCAATTTTAAATGTATATCTTAAAAGTTATTAACTATTACAAAAAAGCACTAACGAGGCACTAACAAATGGTATATTAAATATTATTTATCTTAAAATTTTCGTAATGACGTGTTATATGTAAAGTTAGCACGTCATGAAATAAAGTACATTTTCTCATAAACCCACATAAAATTTCAAAAAAATTGAAGCACAAAAAAGCACTAACAAATAGCATAAATTAATTCGTTAGTTTGCTTCCAATGCTGTGTCAAATTCACGGACCTTGTGCAGAGTACATTGACAACTGCAATATATTATTGCTCTATTGGGATCAGACCTGGGGGCGTGGCCTATCCAAGATGGCGTCAATTAGGGTGAAGATTTGAACGTGACATTAGTACTGTTCGTGTATAAAATATAAAAAATAAGTCTCACGATTAATAATATTTGCGAATGCGCTACAACAGAGCCTGCAAACTAAATTTTAAAGAAGCTGAACGCGTTTTATATACTTGACAATTGATTAAATGCGGGGAAAAATAAAATGAAAGTGACAGTGGCTGTGGGTGTAGTGGCTTTTTGTATGTCAACGTCGAATTTACGAGAGGTGATCGGCATCAAATTTATAGGAAAATTGCGGGAGATGAACAAGTGATGAGAGTTGTTTGTTCCTACATGGCTGGTTTTGGGTGAAAAATGCAAAAACTGCATTGCTACGTTGTTGTACTGTTATAGGTTGGTTGTGCGTTTCTTGATCTAAATCAACTTAATAAGCAAATAACTAAAAATGATCAAATATAAGGAACATTAACTTTGAATTCAGATTTAATTTAATTTATACACTTAGTTAAATACAAAGTGAAAATATTTCGGAGTTAATTCGTATTATAACCTAAAATTTTACTTACTTAGATGTACATAACCGTCTGGTACAAAATATTCAGAGCATATTATTTATTGTAAACGCATTCATGTTGTTTCATTTTGTTAGTTTTTTCCAAGGAATTTTCGGCCTCCAAATTGGTTTATTTTAAAAATAAAACGTTTGTTCAGCTTCGGAAAATAATGGAATGTAACGTCCAGACTTTTACGGGTCTTATTATTACACTCTTTTACTGCACAATACACTTTTTTTTTCTATTTTTCGCGGTGTTTAACTACTATTTCGGTCATTTTTTTTTATCTCAAAAATCGTTATTCCTATTTGAAGTACCTAATGTATTTCTAACGGAATCTTCACCCTACTTTGTGTTCGAAAATAATCCGCTAGATGGCATATCGCTACATGTCAGATCCCAATACGAAATACGAGTATAAAATATGCAATAAAATGGGCGATAAAACAAGAACTTTTTATAGTTAAGTGGTTATAGGCATTTTGTTTGAGCCGCCACTGTTTCTTATATAAATTTGTAAATATTTTATAGGTTAACTACTATAATATATAACTATATTTTATAATATAGTGCACTTACCTCTAGTTGAAGTTCAACAATGGCTGACAAACAGAAAGCAACAGCTGCCAACAATCCACCAACTGTTAATCGCTGAAGAGGTGTACGTAATATACGGCATTTAGTTAGTAAAGGATAAATGCATGTGTCAAACAGTGGAATAAAGGCAAGAATTAACAGCGGATTAACCACTTGCATCTGATCGGGTAGAATGGTATAAAAACCTATATCACCGCTCATACGACTGGCTTGGAAAGTCCAACCTGTGCCCTATGAAGAACAAATAATAAAGATTGAGTACGACACATACAGGGTGGGCCATTTTAAGTTGCGTTTAGGAATATCTCGGAAACGAAGCATCGGATGAAAAATCCAAAAAACACGACTAAAATATTTTCGAGGGGGACATCCCATGACACCAAATTCAACCCCCCTACCCCAACCCTGGGGGGTGGGGCGGGGGTAAGTTTGAAATCTTAAATGGGAACCCCAAATTTTTTTTGCAGATTCGTATTCTACGTGAAAAACGGAATTCAGTGACATCAAAAATTTCGCCCCCGCCCACCCCCCCGGGCCAGTTGGGTGGTGGGAAACTTTCAAATTGGTTACGGGAACACCCATTTTTTCTCGAAGATTCGATCCAATTCTCGAGTCCCCTCGCATCTAACCAACGGGGTGCACGGCACTGGCACGGGGGAGGGGGGGTAGGGGCGCAAATTTTGATGTTACTGAATTTAGATTTTCACGCCGAATGCGAATCTGTAAAAAAATTTGGGGTTCCGATTTAAGTTTTCATACTCACCCCCACCCCACCTTCCAGGGTCGGGGTGGGGGCAGGGGTAAAAATTTTGATGGTACTGCGTGTAGTTGTTAACGTAGAATGCGAATCTTTGAGAAAAAGTGGGTGTTCCCGTAACCAATTTGAAAGTTTCCCACCTCCCAACTGGCCCGGGGGATGGGCGGGGGCGAAAATTTTGATGTCACTGAATTCCATTTTTCACGTAGAATGCGAATCTGCAAAAAAAATTTGGGGTTCCTATTTAAGATTTCAAACTTACCCCCGCCCCACCCCACCAGGGTTGGGGCGGGGGGTTGAATTTGGTGTCATGGGATGTCCCCCTCGAAAATATTTTAGTCGTGTTTTTTGGATTTTTTATCCGATGCTTCGTTTCCGAGATATTCCTGAACGCAACTTAAAATGGCCCACCCTGTATAATAATAGGTTTGTTCCAAGTGGTCATTTCGGACATGTTTGTGACATGTTTGTGACAAATTTTACTGCGCCTGTGATAAATGTAAACAAGTTAAGTTAGAAACATAAACTGGAACGGCGAATGGAGTGAATCGCATGTGCATACTCATTTTTTGTTTTGACAGCTAACCTTAAATATACATATACATAAAGAAATTCATACATTTTTCGCTACAAAAAAGAAAATGAAGCTTGTGTTTCAAACTTAACTTGTTTACATTTTTCGCAGGCGCAGTGAAATTTGTCACAAACATGTCACAAACATGTCCGAAATGACCACTTGGAACAAACCTAACTACATAATATTTCGTACTAAAATTATTCAAGTACATATTAAAATGTTGTCTAAAATAGGTAATATTTTATCAATTTATATTTGAAGGGCTGAGTTCCAAAACTCGCCTTATCCATATCCAAAAAACAAAACAAAAAATGAGTTAAATATTCTATATTGCTCAGTTTGTACTACTGCTTCGTTTCCGAAATTAGTTTGCGTCAAAATTAGCCACAAACCCGAAATTTTGACTGTGCAAAAGTTGATTTGTTTCCAAAACTTGTCTTATCCATACCCTCTTTAGTAGCACAACTCGCCAAATCCTTAAATTTATTATTGTGACCAAAACGTGCCTTGTCCTTGTTTCACATGCTATTTTCACATAGTTTTTTTTTCAAAATTGACCTTATCCGAAAGTGATTTTTACTTTCAAAATATTTATCTATTTGAGTTTAATTAGGCTATTGTTTAATATTAAGATTCTAATCTTAATTGAAAGCTGTAGTTAACAAAATCTATTAACCAAAATTGTGTTTTTTGTAGTTTTAGATATAAGCCAATGTCTTTGCCAAAGAAACGTCAAGGTAATCATAAAAAAGTCTAAGGCATTGAATAAATAAGTTTTTTAAAATCTAATTTCTCTATTATTTTTATATTTCATATTTCCCTCATATATCTCTTTAAAAAATTAAATTGTTGTAATAGTAAATCATTTTGAATTTGGTTCCATATATTTCCTTAACCACTATGTTTACTTCCATATCCACTATGTTTATTTCCAAAACTATTCTCATTCATTGTTTTGCAACAAAACTAGACTTATCCAATTTTATTTATCTAATATTTCCAAAATCGCACCATGTTTTTATTTTTCCTTTTCATGTTGTAATAAGAACACTATTTTCTTTGTATTGTAGTATGCAATTACAGTCCTACTTATATAGTATAGCGGTAATCGGTTTTTTGCGAATTACTCAAAATCACTTATCTTGGATAAAGCGAGTTTTGGAACTCAGCCCTTCAATTATATTGGGATAATTTTTGGTGCAGAAACCGTTATATGCCCAATTACAGTGTAAGGAGGTCGCAGTAGGAACCGTAATGACCTTAAAATATTTTGATTTTATAATTTTGAAAGTAAAGTGTTCCCATTTGTCTAATAAAAAAAGAAAATTTATACATGTACATTACTAATTAAAAAGAAACGTCCGTCAACTGATTTCAGAATGTATACCAATTATTTACGAATTGTATAGTTTCAATAAGAAAACAATGATTATTAGTTACTTGATCTTGCAATGTATAAAAATATTATTCATTTTAATATTAAGATAGATATACGTATAAAAGTAGTACTAACCTGCTGATCAAAGAGTGCCCAGAAAACAGGGATTGGAATGTAGAGGACAAGGACCTTAAGAGTGGCTTTAACATCGCTTATAAGTTGATCATCATATTTGTCATTTGCATAATCCAGCCAGTGTTCTCTTTTGTCATCAGATTTGCTCTTAACCTTTTGCACTACAGCGTGCTGTTTAATAAAATATTAAAATAAGAATATTTATTTTGATTATGATACCAATTATACATACCCCAATGCATTTCGAAACACGTACAATAATATTTCCAGTTGGTTTTTTAATTTTATATAAAGGTTTACCAGCGACGAATACAACTAAAAACATAATTAAATATATTGATGTTTACTAGAAATACTCTATGTATGTTAATTTATGTTAATAGTTATTTACTTTACAAGTGATAATTTTATCGACTGGGTAATTCCACTTTGCCACGTGTGAAGTATAACATTTTATCCAACACTTCTTAATAAATGAAAAATTTATTAAATAAATATTATTTGACAGTGACATATGCTTTAAATTTTTAAATTTAAATGTCAATCGAAGTAGTTACCAACGTGTCGTGTGTTATTATTATTGTTATAAATAAAAAAATACTCACTAGTGGCTTTCCTCAAAATTATACCCACTAGTGGATAATCTGTTACTTTGCTTGTTTAAAATCGCCATAGTTATAGAGCATTTATTGAGAGGTGTACAAATTTACTGATGGCTAAACAAATTTACTGATGGCTAAACAATTAGAAGAAAATGCTGTCTTGGACCCTTTTATTAAAAAATTAATTGTGTATCAAAAGTTCGTTAATAATTTCTGTCTAATTATGAATTATACAATCAGGCATTTAGCGAAATGCCGGCAATAAGATGAATTTTACTTCATTCTTCTAATTGACTGGTGGAATCAGACAATTAGACGAAAAATCGCGCATTTCTCTATTTGCCGGGGGCGGTTTAGGCACTTAGTAGAATCATTCATAATATTGTGAACAATTTTATTAACAAATTTCACTTATTTGTTACAAGGTGCCAATAAATGCCATCGTAAATTGCATAAAATGCCTGCTTTGAAACAGGCACATCGTTTTGTTTGGCATTGGTTTTTTGCAGCTTTGTAATTACATTTTTTGCCGGCAAAATATGTATATATATATATATATATATATATATATATATATATATATATATATATATATATATATATAGACTATTTCCTGAATTCTTCTTACTCGATTAGAAAATTTGAAAAAATGATAAGGAGAGAAATTGTAGGGGTTGAAAAGTTCTGCAAAACTGATTGAAAAGTTTTAAGCTTCTTTTGTTTTAAAATGGCAAAAAAGCGATTTCAATTTTTTTTTAAATAGTGAATGTATATTGAGATAATTTATTTTGAATAGTCAACATTACTATAATCAATTAATTTCAAATAATATTTAGCGATATTATTTTAAATGACGGAGTTATGATTTTATTTCGAAAATTAATGTTGTATTATTTTAATGTCAAAAACATAATATTTACCTCCCGCCTACCTCTAGGTAAGGGAGGTATTGTTTTTGGTCAAAAAATTGGGTAGTGAGTTTTCAATGAATAAGCACGTTTTAGGGTCCCTACAATACGATTTTACTATTTTCGCGATGATGTCTGTATGTATGTATGTGTGCGCGCGCACACGCGCGCGTTTGTGCGCGCGTGTGTGTGTGTGTGTGTGTGTGTGTGCGCGCGCGCGCGCGTGTGTGTGTGTGTGTGTGTGTGTGGGTGTGGGTGTGGGTGTGGGTGTGGGTGTGGGTGTGGGTGTGGGTGTGGGTGTGGGTGTGGGTGTGGGTGTGGGTGTGGGTGTGGGTGTGGGTGTGGGTGTGGGTGTGGGTGTGGGTGTGGGTGTGGGTGTGGGTGTGGGTGTGGGTGTGGGTGTGGGTGTGGGTGTGGGTGTGGGTGTGGGTGTGGGTGTGGGTGTGGGTGTGTGTGTGTGTGTGTGTGTGTGTGAGTGTGAGTGTGAGTGTGAGTGTGAGTGTGTGTGTGTGTGTGTGTGTGTGTGTGTGTGTGTGTGTGTGTGTGTGTGTGTGTGTGTGTGTGTGTGTGTGTGTGTGTAGTCTGTGGCAATTTTTCGTCTCGCATAACTCAAATACTGTAATACCAAAAAATACAATTTTGTGAAATATTGCTTCTTATATTTAAATGAAGAGCCGATTAGATTTTGGATAAAGTTGGTCAACCGGAAGTAGCAGTTCACTAGAAGCCCTTAACAGTTTTATGTGAAAAAACACGGTTAAATTTCCTTTTTCAACAATTTACGTTATTTTGAAAGTTGTAGAATATTTAATTTTACATCTGTTTTGATTACACTAATTTTATTAATTTTCATTAGTTTTGGAGGTAATCAAATATAAAGAAATTTAAATTTTACAAATTTTTATAAATCTTGCATTCCCACCATGGAAATACTTAAAAATTTTCATTTTTTTACGAAATGTGACATATGTCATTGTGATTGAGAAGCTGTTTTCGTAGTGCAATATATGTCAAAAAATTAATTAGATATACGAAAGAAAATTAAATTTCTCAAATGTAAATAGAAAATAAACAAATAAGAAGGTATGTTTCTCTATCATCAAATACTATTTTGTACCGTTTAAGAGTTGTATTGGGCGGGAGGTTATGTGCTGGCGACATCAGCTTTTATTATTAAAGATCACGTTTCTGTAGTATCATAATATAATAATTTAATAGTATATTGTATTATTAGGAGTAAATGTGATACTTTAGGTGTTGAGCATGTAAGTTTGAACGACGAGCGAAGCGAGTCGGACAATTACATGCGAAGCATACAAAGTCACATTTACTCCGAATAACACATGCTATTTTTTCTTCAAACATAGAAAATAGACATTAAAACATTTTAAAATGCTCAGAACTTCAACAAATATTCTGCCGTATCCAGTATTTCTAGTTGCCACAGAATATGTTATTTTGTTATTTTTGTTTATTTGTTTTATTCTTAACTGTCAAATTATTCAATTATAACCTTACTATTTTGCATGATATTTTACTTTGTTCGCCGCCGGAGTAAATGTGTTGCCAAGGAGACACTTTTATACCGGCGGCGACAATATTGAACTTCTACTTGTTGAATACAAATACATAACGACGTACTTTTATGACGTTTGAAGAAAAAATATATTTAAAATTATTAACTTCATTAGGAAATTTGTAAAATATTGTAATAATATACTCATAATACAAAAAAATAGTTTAAAGCTAAACTTACTTATAGAAACAACCATGAGTATGCCAGGAATTCCAAAGGCAAGTGGATAGCAACTCTGTTCGCCAAAGCAATGTACATTTTCACGTAAAATGGGTGTTAATAACGTGGAAATGAGTGAACCAGCATTGATAGAAAAATAAAACATGGAAAAGAACTTTGCTAGTTGCAATTCTTGTTGTGGTAACACAAACTGATCTCCGCCGAAAGCTGAGACGCATGGTTTAATTCCTCCAGTTCCCAGGGCAATTAACAGAAGGCCCAGAATTGAAATCTCACTGCAACAAATTTCAATATCTTGTTATTAATATTATAATTATACCGTGTGTCTGTCTTAAAGGTGTACATAGGAGATTAACATGGGAACTCAGTTTTTAAGTGCTGTTGCTCGGTGTTCTATCGGACAACAATGATTGTAGTTCCAATCGAAAGACATCATTTTTCTCGTAAATAAATATAGTCACTGTTTTGTTTTGATTTCTGTCAAGCTATTTACTTGACGTTTCTGACTTTTGGACTTGTTTAAGACAATTTGTAAAAATATGGCTAGTTATACTACTGAAGAGCGTATTTTTATAGTAAAACTATTTTTTGGAGAAAATAGTTAGCTCAAAGTGCGAGATCTATTTTCTATTAAGTTTATGAATCGACCGAATTCAAGTGAAACCACAAATGCCAGTATCCATGAAAAATACACGTGAGCTTAGTAATTGCAATTTAGCAAGAGCAGAAGAACGTGCTTTATTGGAAGAAAGGGTTTTAGGAATGATACATGTAGATCCTTCTTATAGCACTAGATTTTTTTGGAAATTAATTGGGTGTACATCGTTCATATTTTGAAAAATGGTCTTATTGTTCCTACAATCAAGAACTTTTTCCATTTGATGAAGAAAGTGGAAGAGTATTTTGTGAAGATATACAAAACAGAGCTAATAAAAATGAAATTTTTTGTCATCGATTTAAAAACCTTAGCTCTTAATAAATTAATATTATTTAAAGAAAACTGGTTTTTACACTTTTATTTATTTAATAAAATCTTTACGCAAAAATTACAATAATGCGCTTGTCATTACTGTAAATAACCATATTTTACAAATTGACAGACGTCAAATAAATAGCTTGACAGAAATCAAAACAAAACAGTCATAGGTGGCTATATTTATTTACGATAAAAATTGAATAAACCGGAGAATTCTCATAATTTAAAAATTAATTTACGGAACCAAATTACTACTAAATAGTAGTGTATTTTACATCGTTTGATTCAGAAAAATAATATCTTTCGAATGGTACTACAATCATTGTTGTCCGAAAGAACACCGAGCAACAGCGCGCAAAAAACTGATTTCCCATGTTAATCTCCTATGTACACCTTTCAGACAGACACACGGTATATGTATGGTTTAAAGGAATATTAAGTGATGAAAGAAGGTATTGTGATTAATAAACTTTAAACAAAATGTTGCAGAAAATTAATAGTATATTATGATACAAGTGTATAAGTAAGCTTTTAAAGCACGTACGACGAGTTTAAGAGTACGACGCGAAGCGGAGTGTATTTAACGGCGCTAGTGCTTTAAAAGCACTTATACACGTGTGTCATACGCTATTTTTTATTATACCTGTATCATACTCTGGAAAAAATTGGAAAGCAACATTTTGATTTTGATTCATTTCATAATTTTGCGCGTGTGACGTTTGAAGTATATCGTTTACATGGAGACTGGTTAGCGTTTGTTGTTTATGTTTACAGTTTTGACAGATATTAATAGTAAATATTTTTGTTGTTGCTTAGTAACCTTTAAAGCACGGCGTGTTTTAATTTTGCGTTTATGAACGCTGTAGCGTGTTTTAAACACGGATTATGATGCAGGTATAATAAAAAATAAATTATGTTTTAAATTGTAATTGGGAATACTTCAGAGTTAGTAGAATAATGTTTAGTTAGAAGAATTATAGAAATTTAGTGACATAAAAGTTACGACTATTTATTTGTTTCTTAAAAGTTACTGTTCACATCGTTGAGAGCAACTTTTTAACAGAACACAAATAGAAAACAAATATAGATAAGTTGAAAAATATTTAAATGCTCATTTATTATGTCAAATTTAAAAAGAGTAACAGCGAATTATCAAATTTCGTAAAAAAACTAATAATAATAATGATTATTTCACTCATTACAAATTTGACCAATCAGAATGTCTCATTTTCCATTGTTGCACATTTTAGATAAGTGAGTAAACAGCACCATGCTGTTTATTCGCGATTAAATTGAAGCTAGCTTTTATATGCAAATTTTGAACATTTTAAAGGTATATTTAGCTGGATAATTAGTTGCAGAAACAAGATACTTACATGTTTTTTACCTTTACTGGTATTCTATATCTTTAAACATGCTGAATTATTCAATTCAAGCTATTTTTATTTACAAATTTTTGACATTTATTTGACAAATAAAAAGAAAAACAATCAATTTGCTTATAGTTATACTAAGGCACTGGAATATATGAGTATTCTCATCCGCCATTTTGGGTCCAAGTGACATAAATAAAAGAAATTATTGGAATCCAGTTACTTTAATTCTTTTTTATTATACCTGCATCATAATCTGTGTTTAAAACACGCTACAGCGTTCATAAACGCAAGATTAAAACACGCCGTGTTTTAAAAGTTACTAAGCAACAACAAAAATATTTACTATTAATATCTGTCAAAATTGTAAACGTAAACAATAAATGCTAACCAGTCTCCATGTAAACGATATACGTCAAACGTCACATTATGAAATGAATCAGAATCAAAATGTTGCTTTCCAGTTTTTTCCCGAGTATGATGCAGGTATAATAAAAAATAGCGTATGACACACGTGTATAAGTGCTTTTAAAGCACTAGCGACGTTAAAAGCACTCCGCTTCGCGTCGTGCTCTTAAACTCGTCGTACGTGCTTTAAAAGCTTACTTATACACTTGTATCATAATATACTATTCTGTCAAATTTGAAGTTGATATTGATTAATAATTGTGATATATCATTCTCTTAATTATTATATTTCATATCTAACAGGTAAGTGTACAGAATACTTTCTAATATATTACCGTATGATTTGTATAGTTGGATTTTACAGAATTTCAAGAAATATGTTTTCAAATTTGACAGATGCAAATTTTAAATGTTTTTTTTTTTAAGTAACTGGATTCCAATAACTTGTTTTATTTATGACATCTGGACCCAAAATGGCGGACGAGAATACCTACATTCTTCTAGAGCTCTAGTTATACTATAACATAATTTTATGGTGCTTTTTGTTTATGAGTGTACCGATTTATTTATGTGAAAATGTGTCAAAATCAACGTTTTAGTATTAGTATTTAGTATTAAAGTTTATGCGATGAATTCATGAAATAATCTTCATATATACCCCTCGTGCTAAAGAATTGAATCGATTAAATTTGATGTCTAGCTTATTTACAAAATTTTGCTATTAAAAAAGTGTTATCGTACATAATAATTTAAGATAAAATCCCTCGACCTGCGGTCTCGGGATTTTTTCAAATTATTATGTACTCAAACACTTTTTAAGCAAAATTTTTTGCATAAGCTAGACATGTCAAATTTAATTGATTAAATTCTTAGCACTCGTGATATAACTATTGATATATAATTATTTAATTTTGAATATGCTGTTTAATCACTTATCTAAAATGCACAACAATGAAAAATGAGACATTCTGATTGGTTAAATTTGTAATGAGTGAAATAATCATTCATATTAATTTTAGCGGTGCTCAAGAAGTGGCCGTTATTAAAAAAACAACATTTCTGGTTATTGAGTTTTTGTGATAAGTTTCTGCGCTATAATTCATCCGGTATAAATGAAAAATAAGTATACTTACACTTGTGGTAGATTAAGCGGGGTAGCAGATGCCAATGCAAGAACTGTGTTTCCAACGGCGTAGATGATTGATACATAAAAAATAGTCCGGAACTTTCCAAGCCAGCTGTCAGCAATGATAGCACCAAAAACGGGGAAGAAATACACGAAGAAAATGAACATGTGGTATATAATTTTGGCATCTGTTTCGACAAAGTTTAGTACGTTCTTCAAATATAGCGAAAGTACGGCTGAAATTTAATTGAAAATTAATAAAATAAAACACAGGTTTAAACGGCGAAATAGAATTATTTGCCAGTAAGAAATGAAAAATAAATAGTTGTAGGGAGTACGGGTTCACATGCCACCAATTATTCATTCTGTAGGGAATACAAAAAAATTTGTGATTATTATGATGGAATCTCATTTAGTTTTGAATATAGCGTTTAATTCAGCACTACAAAAATAGCACTACAACAATAGCTAAACGTTAACAGAAATAGAATACCGGTAGGTGCATCGAAAATTTTCAGTGTCTTCTAGAGGCCAAAATACATCATATTTACGGATAATCATAAAAATATGAAATCTCATTTAAGGTTTTTTGGGTGTCAGAAATTTCAATTTTCAAATTGACGCCACTCTGTTAATTTTCATCGAAATGACTATTATTATTAATAATAATAATAAGTTTATTAGTTCTGTGGACACAAAATTACAGTGTATAGAACAAGTCAAATAAGCATATTTAATAAGCCTTACGGAGATTATCTTTAAACCAAAATGTCTAAAAAGGCGATTTTTTCATTTCAACTACAAATTTATTTTGAGTCTTCTATTGACACGGATTAACGTCTTCTGGAATGTCTGAGAGAACATTTAAAACTTTATTATTTATGATTAGTTTCGGGGTGGGGGTAACTTTCCCAATTTGCCTAAATAGGGAATTATATTAATTTTGTTTACTTAATACAGTAGTACTCCTACAAAATTATAAATACTTAGCCCCATGCCCCCGACAGGATTTCAATATGCTTACGCTCATGATGTCTTGAATCGAAATATAAATGGGCAACATAGAAGTTCGTATACAAGTATGTATGTACATGATCTTTATCTTTATAGAAGGATTTACAACTTTAAAGTAATATTAATTTGAGTAAAGTTTACTTTAATATTACATTAAAAACAAAATGTAATTCTTGGCAAAACTTAAATTAATAGTACGAAACAATTCTAATAATTTTTAAAATTACTTATATTGACTTCAAATATGCAATGTTTTATTGTATAGAAACAAGCAACATTTATTTATCTACTTATAATTTGATAATACTTACTTCGCATGCCGTAAAATGAAAAACGTTCGCAGAATTCATTGCTAACAATGAAGAATACTGATTTCGGATATGGAAGTTTCTGAAAAATATAAGAATAAGGCAAAGTTAGCAAATTGATGGAAGTGTCAAAACCTATAGTAATAATAATAATAATTTATGTCCCATATTACATTTTTAAAAACAAAGTTTCATTATAGTTGCGATTTTAATCCAAAGAACATAATATGTAAATTATTTTTGTTGAAAATTTAACTGAAAATTATTTAACAAACATTTCCGTATGAAACTATATTGAAATAAACAGAAGTTAATCAGACATCGAAAAGTTATAAATTATAGAAATACGGGTGTTATTTTTAAGTGGATGCAGCAAATATCGCGTTTATTTTACAACTTAGCAATAAAATTCACATAACATAATATATACAATAACATATAAACTATTTGATAGCGGATGTACATTCATGATATCATTTTCGGTTTACTAGTAATTACTATCAACTTTGAAATTTCAAATTAAACATACCTACTATTTTTTTTACAAATTTGGAAACTACCTTAACTTTGCTTTATAACCATAAAAATAATTTATGTTATATTAAAAAAAAGTTATATCAGTACTTTCACATGTCATATATAGTGTTTCACAAGACTCTTGATCTTCTCTTGAAATCAAAACAAGATCAAGACAAGACCAAGATAAGAAGTAATTTACATTTCCCAAGACAAGACAAGAAAGTATTGTAAAGGTATTTAAGTATTGTATTTTATTTAAATTATAAAATATTGACAGTATGAAAAATATATGTTTTATTTATTATTAACAAAACAACAACAACAACCGTAACTATTTGATTCCTCCAAAAAACATTTTAACAACAAAAATACATACTTGATAATACAACTTGTTTGACATTAAAAATGTCATAAAAATATATGGCAGCTGCCACAGTATTATCACGAATCAATATTTCTTGTCAAGAAATTTTGATATCTTGATAATAAATTTTTCAGTTCCGTATTTATGATTAAAATATAAAAATTTGATATTCATTTATCAATAAAGTGACTTTAAGGTTCGTTCCACATTTGTGCAAAGGTTTTAACACCATCTGGCGGCCTTAATGTGAACCTCAAAATTTTGTAAACATGCAACACAAAATTTTATAAATATGTGAAGTCAAGATTTACATAGATATATAAATATGTAGCAAATATATTAAAATTGTGTAATTTCTTGTGTATAAATTGAAACTATTTATATATAATTTTCCTTTTTCTCTAAATATATGGTCGAAATGCATATATATTTCAAAACTTAATTTATGCAGAAACATTTAACTAAAACTAAATGGGAGGGGCAACGTTACACTTTTGAGCGTTCGGATTGGATAAAACGATAGAGAAAGAGGATTCTCCTAAAATGTCAAGAATCAAGTAATATCAAGAATTCTAGAATCAAGACAAGAAATACATTGTCAAGAAATGAGCAAGACAAGAAATGTTTAATTTCTTGTCTTGAAAATCAAGCACAAGACAAGAAGTGATCATCAAGACAAGATTTCTTGTCTTGATGAAACACTAGTCATATAGTCTTTAATCACTAAAATTTACTGAGTATCTCTACAAAGATAGATTGTAAATACTAATGGGATCATAAAAAAATGTTACGTTATTAAAAAATTAAATGGCGAGCACTTT
This sequence comes from Poecilus cupreus, assembly GCA_963942605.1. NCBI lineage: Eukaryota > Metazoa > Arthropoda > Insecta > Coleoptera > Carabidae > Poecilus > Poecilus cupreus. The sequence continues at coordinate 13,533,863 of OZ012731.1, forward strand.
AATGATCCTTAATCGGAGAAAGAATAGTAAGCCATGACGCTGCATCGAAATTTAACTATGTCGACGAAGTGGATATTCTTATCGATAAAGTTTTGTAAGTAAGCGATTATTTGTTAAACTACGAGAAAATATATCTAGCATATAAACTTTTTTAAGAGTCAATATTTCCAACCTAAGATTAACTAGAGAATTTTATCAGTGGAATAAACAAAAAATATCGTATCAAAAGTTGTCCGCTAGAATAATAATCATAATTTAAGTTATGATTTTGATGCAATTTTATTTGTTTATTCCACTGCTAAATTTATTATCTAGTTCTCCAGGTTGAAAATATCCGTCCTAAAAGAGATAAATTAATTTGTATAATTAGGTAAGTAATTTATAAAGTACTACACTCCACACTGAAACTTGCTGTAAAAAAAAGTAATAACAATTACCATTGTTTTGGTTAAATGTTTTATTTAAATAAAATATTTTATTAATTCAAGCAAGCGTCATGGCTTACTATTGTTTTTACAATTAAGAATAATTAATCAGCTCGACATTTTATTTTTTAATATTGTAACATATGGATTATTATACATGACTATAAAGGAAATTTGATGTACTTTTCAAATTTGGAAAAAAATATAAACTCCTGGACAAAATTAACGCATCACTTTAAAATTTTTGAATAATTTATAATTTAATTGTTTTTCGGGTTTTTTATCATTTGCGTAATAGGTTTTATGTCTTCTGTGATCTTTCTGAAAAACTATTTCTTTTCTTTAATCATTTCTAAGGAACAAGCATCTTAGTGCAACAATTGTAATCTAGTTTATTTAAGTTAAGTTGATAAATTTCTTAGTTCTTTTGCAAGTAGTGTGTTTAAGTGTAGAGAATATACAATTTGAAGTTTGTAAAATGTATTTAACGGAACTGGAGGCAGTGCGAGCATCAACTTGATTTGATGAATGATATTCTTAGCGTTATGTTGCCAATTTGTTAGAGATAAACTAAAATATTATAAGTCGAATGGTTAGACTGGATCTCATTCTCGAAGGTCAGGACAAGGGCAGAAACGATGTACTAACGAGAGAGGTGAGCGTTTTCTTAGACAATCAACTTTAAGAAATAGGACAAGCACTAGTTCAAAATTCAAAATTGAACTTAAAGCCACTCGTAACGTTACAATTTCTACTCGAACCATTAGACAACGATTAAATGGAGCTGGGTTAGACAATAGAAAACGCGCAATTGCACCACTTCTTACCACAGAGGACAGAGTTGTTAGACTTCGTTTTGCTAGAAATCATGCTAACTAGACTGTGCATCAGTGGAAGCGAATTTTATTTACAGATAAAACTAGAGTGAGCCTAAAATGTCCAGATGGACGTGAACGAGTCTGGCGAAGACCTGGAGAGAGATTTGCTAGTTGCAATATTGTGTTAAAAACTCCATTTGGTTGAAACTATAATGTTCTGGGGCGATATTTGCTTTGACGCTTGTACAGAGTTAAACCCTATTCGTGTGAGATCCATGAATGAAATTTTTATTTAGATAACATTATTGTTGACCATGTAATGCCGTTTGCACCATTTGTGGGAGACAATTTTGAATTCATGCAAGACAATGCTCGGCTTCACGTAGCTAGAGATGTATTAGACTATCTAAACGTTGTTAATGTACCGGTTATGCAATGGCTACCAAAAAATCTGGAATTAAATCACATAGAGCTTCTGTGGGATACGCTGAAACGATCAGTCGCCTGTACCTACGAACCTGAGGAAACTTGAAAATGCAGTTATTGCAAAATGGACACATATTCATCAGAATGTCATACAAAATTTAATATCAAGTATGCCCAGGCGCATGGAAGCAGTAATTAGAGCCAGAGGAGGCAACACACGTTACTGATTTGTTCAAGAATATCATTTTTTCATTTGTTTCGCTATTCCAAATTTAATTATTTTATTCGTAGTTTTCAATATAAATTGTTAATTTTTATAATTAAGCTTTAATACTTTCATTTTTCTATCTAATTTACTCCCAAATTGTCACATTATGTTGTAACAATATATTCAGCTAATTATTTTCCTTAATTTAATAAAATTAATTATAAAAATTATATTTGAAAATTGTGATGCGTTAATTTTGTCCAGGAGTTTAGTATGTTCTATTTGAAATTTCAAATTTGATACTAATTACTAGTAAATTGAAAATGATATCATAAATGTACTCATACATCCGCTATCAAATAGTGTATATGTTTATTTATGTTGTTGTAAATTGCTTTATTGATAAATAAGCGAGATATGTTTATGTATAATACATCCAAATACTATAAAATTTAATTTAGTGCCTATGACACCGGGTGATGAATTGATTGAATTGTGCAGAATAGGAAATACAATATTAATTTTTTCATGTTGCGATATGTCAATACCCATTGATTTTTTAGAGCAAAATACTTTAAACTAATCTTGTAGATAATTCTGCATCTAAATCACTAAACTTATTTTATTTTACACCATTTGTAACTCGTAAAATGATGTTAAAAATTTTATAAACATGCTCATTTGTAGTGATAGCCATGAAATTTAAACAAAAATTACAGACATAAATTTCATGGCTATCACCAAGGGACACCCGGAGATTTCACTTGCTTGGCGTTGCGCGAGCCATCTGCCGGATCTGGCCGCACTTATTTTTGCTTATAGAATATTAAAGTAGGTTACGATTTATTAAAAACAATTATTGCCATCTACAAAAAACTTCCGAATAAGATATTCGTCGAATAAATAAAAAAATACGCATCAAAGAATGACAGCTAGAACAATAAGTATCATTTGAGCTATGATTTCGATGGGAATTTTGGCGAATATTTTATTCGGTAATGTATACGTTGATGGAAATATAGGTCCTTAGATGCAGAATACAATTATCTACAATATTTGTTTATTGTATTTTTCTTTAAAAACAATAGGGAACGACATATTGCTATATGAAAAAATTAGCATTGTATTTCCTATATTACATATATCAATTCACCACCCTGAATATAAAAAAATTTGTGAATTCATATAAAGGAAAGGAGTGTTATAAATTACTTTGTAACAACTGAAACATTAAACACGATTTAAAAAACATATCATAAATAATCCTTACATTTGGTACTCATCTTACACAAAACAATCACACTGTAAGTTTAGAAAACATAACCCTTTTACACTCTGAAACTAATTACCATAAACTCATACTCTTAGAGAAATATGAAATTCTCAAACATTTAAAAGAAAATCAACATTTAGTAAACGACCAAACCACCTTCCCAGAACTACGCGTTTAAAAATTTACTGCCTCTCAAAGTATAACCACATTCAGACCAATACGCCATCTACAACCTGTTGCTTCGCAAAAACGTTTCATGTCTAACAACTTTATAATAAACTTATTTATTTTTATCTATGTTTCAACTGAAACATCTTTGACAGTGAGTATTTCTTTTTATTTTTTAATTTAAATTTTCAATTCTCCAATATTATAGTTATGTTATGAATGTTCGATTACATCCTAACCTTAAATAATTGTCCACCATATGCTCTATATTTTAACTTTAACATCGAACTATTTAGCTCGTAAAAGTATTTGTTTTATATAATTTATTTTGCTTGTTCGTTTTAAAATATTACATAATTTTGTTATTGTTGAATACGTGTTTGATTCCCGCCTGCACACATATTTCCCGCTATTTGATCAGAAGTCTTTTTCTAAATACTCTTCGGAATATTCCGTGGTGACCAGCGACTACGCTACCCTTGGTTATTCATTTAATCAAGTAAAACCCTTTCGTATGTCAGTTACCTATAGGTACCAAGAGCGAAATACCTGTTACACCACCTACCATTTATCATAATCACAAATCAGAAATAAAATTTTATTGATAAAGGATCTTAAAACTCATTAGAATGTGAATTATACTTTCCGATATTTGGTAGCAGATTTGCTACTTAATCAGGGAACTAAATACATACTTATATAAGTTAGGTTACAATTATTTTTTTTAAACATCACTTACAAAGTGTTTTAAAATTTAGTTCTAAAATATTTTGACGAAAATGATTTGAATAAAATTACATTTCCAGTAAATGCCGAAAAAGAAAAACATTAAAAACTCTTAAATTTTGACAAAATTATTTAGTAAATGGTAAACGACGTGTAACTTCAAGGGCAGTACCTTATGACAACGGCCTCAAAATTATTTTGTATTAATTTCTTAACAATAATAAATTATAATAGAAGTAAAGAGAAATAGAAACATTTATTATTTAGAACTAGGTCTTTAAATAAGCCCGAAATTTGTTAGTAAATAGAGCAAGAAACATGATACTAAGTGCCGTTAGCACATTTATTCAAATAACACATTTTAAATAATTAATAATAAAAATTATGTTGAAAAATAATTATAGTAAGAAAGAACAGGTATGTATTATTTTTTCCTGTTACAGTAACAGTACACATGCACATTACAATGATATATTTTATGTATAATAATAGGTTGTATAATATGTATTAGGCTGGGTCGAAAAAAAAAAATAACTCATGAAATCATACTTTTCACATACAGAATGTTCAATAATTACATTTTTTTTTAATTGCTGACAAGAGTAAAGTATCCAAATTGTTAGAGATACCCAAAAATTTTATTTGGATAAAATATTTATAATCATCATGTAAACAAATTTTTGAAATATGAAAGCAGTACCAAAAGTTTTTATTTTATATACCGAGTGGAGCATCATACCTGTGTACATAGGCGATTAACATGAAAAAACAGTTTTTCCGTGCGCATTGCTCCCCAAATTATTTTAGGCAAAAATGCTTCAAATACATGTTGTAGAACATAAAATTCTGCATCTAAATCAATAAACAAAATTACTTTCACATGCTTTGTAACGACAGAAATTAAATATGAAAAACATGGAAAATTGCGTTGAAAATATCAAATAGCCATGGAATTGAAACAAAAATAAATAAATGCTTATCGTTTTACTGTCTATTTGATATTTTACCCGTCAAATTAATCATTCATCTGTCAAATGTCAAAATTTTATTTATTTTTGTTTCAATTCCATGGCTATTTGATATTTTTAACTTAATTTTCCATGTTTTCATATTTAATTTCTGTCGTTACAAAGCAAGTAAAAGTAATTCTGTTTATTGATTTAGATGCAGAATTTTATGCTCTACAACATGTATTTGAAGCATTTTTGCCTAAAATAATTTGGGGAGCAATGCGCACGGAAAAACTGTTTTTTCATGTTAATCGCCTATGTACACAGGTATGATGTTCCACCCTGTATATAAACCGTGTGTCCCACGTAAAGGTTGGCATAGGCAAATAACATGTAAAATCAGTTTTTTTGTAAATAAAAAGTGTCCGGCAACAAATTATGCATCCAAATTTTATATCACAATACTGCCAATATCCCTACATCTTATTTCATACAGATTACTTTATTTTGATACCGCAATTTAATGAAATTAATAATAGTAATTCCTAATTCTCCGCCTACTCTTTTTATTGCTATTGACGTGTAGTGCTTGCAATTTGTTTTAAATATTTTAATCTGTCACTGTCATCAAGAATACATTAAATGTCGAGAACCGTGTAAATATTATTAGAATGTATTATGGGGGCGCAGTGCAAGACAAATATCTGAATACTTCACAAGAATGAACGCCGAATGGTTTCCATCGCCAGCAATTGACAGTGACAGATTAAAATATTTAAAACAAATTGCAGGCACTATACGTCAGTAGCAATGAAAAGAGTAGGCGAAAATTAGGAATTATTATTATTAATTTCATTAAATTGCGGTATCAAAATAAAGTAATCTGTATTAAATAAGATGTAGGGATATTGGCAGTATTGTGATATAAAATTTGGATGCATAATTTTTTGCCGGACACTTTTTATTTACAAAAAACTGATTTTACATGTTATTTGCCTATGCCAACCTTTACGTGGGACACACGGTATATATATATATATATATTTAAAAAATAATTAGCATGTTGTTGAAAAGTAATGCATAATTGCTATCTGAGTATTTTTTAAAATGTTTTTCATTATTATTTATCTTTTGTAACATCAATTGTCATTTGAGTGTAACTAACGAAGAAAAGATAGAAATTATATTAATTTTTGGAAATAAGAATACGGACAAGCAGCTGCGAAATTTAATAATAATTATCCAGGAAAAGCTAACATTAGCCATCTGAAAGTAGCCAATATTTTTCATGATTTTAAATCTTGTAAAGAAATTTAAAAAAAAAACAAAATGAAGAAAACTAATGAAAAAATGGAGTTAAATATCCTTTTGGCTGTTCAGAAAAGTTCTAATCAAAGTATAAGACAATAGCAAGGAACTCAAATACATCTTTTTATAACATTAAAAAAAAAACATAAATTTAAACCTTATGAGCCTAACCACATTCAAACAATTTTGGAAAGTGATAGAGTTGAACGATTATATTTATTATTTACTTTTATTTAAAATGTATTGAGCCAGGACGATTTAATACCACTGAATTTCTTTTTGTGGGGATATTTTAAAAACGAAGTTTATTATAATCGACCACGAACACAACAACAGATTATTTAAAGAATTCGCGAATAATGTACAAATATTTCGTCACAACAATAGGCTATTCCACGGTATTTTTTTTTAAATTTTTTATTCTTGAAGTACTTAAAAGTATAAGACCACCTGTGAAAATCCGAGTTAAAAATTCCTCCAAATAAGCGAGACATGAAGGTCTGAATTTCAAATTACACTGATGACATAACACGTCACTCAATAAGTTCGTAGGATGGCTAATGAAACAACAACTTTTTGGCAAAATTTTACTTTATTCATCAACATAGTCCTCTTGAAGGATGACACATTCATTCCTACGCTTCTACAACATTTCGATGCCTTTTTGTAGATCGAAATATCTTTGGCCGCAAAATACCCTTAAGTTCCGGAAATCACTTCTTCATTAGAGCCAAATCGCTTTCCCTGGAGCATTCTTTTTAGGCCTGCAAACAGTTAGTAGTCGCTGGGTGCCAGATTTTGTGAATATGGTGGATGAGAAAGCAATTTAAAGTGTAGTTCATGCAATTTTGCCATTGTTGCAATCGACTTGTGGCACGGTGCATTGTCTCGATAAAAGAGCATTTTTTTTCTTCATTTGGGGTCGTTTTTTAATAATTTCTTCACTCAAACGCACCAATAATGCAATATAATATGCGCTATTGATGATTCTTCCTTTCTCCAGATAATCGATGAATAAAATACCGTTCACATCCCAAAATACGCAGGCCAAAACTTTACCAGCTGACATATGCGTTTTTGGTCGCTTTGAACGGTCTTCATCCTTTGCTGTTCACTCCGCTGACTGCCTATTTCACTCTGGAGTGTAGTGAGGGATCCATGTTTCATCCATTGCCATATACCGCATGAAAAAATTATTTTTATTGTGCTAAAACAGCTCCAAACAACGCTTTGAATCGTCGACGCGTTGTTGTTTTTAATCGACTGTGAGCAAACGCGGTACCCTTTTAGAATAGAGCTTTCTCATGCTCAAATGTTCATGCAAAATGGTGAATAAACTGCCTTCTGATATCTTTAAGGTATCAGCTATTTAACGAAACTTCAATTTACGATCGCGCAAAATAATTTTGTGGACTTTTTTATGTTTTCTAGAACAACTACCAAATTTGGTCTACAAGAACGTTCAACATTATCATTGTTTGTACGGCCGCGCTTAAAATCAGCAAAAAATTTCTCTACCATTTGTCTCAATGGAACATAGTCCAAATAACATTTGTCAAGCCATTGCTTTGCTTGAAAGGTATTTTTTCCCATTAAAAAGCAATTCTTTATCAACACACGAAATTCAGATGTTTCCATTGTTGTGAAAATTACAAAAGTAGCGTCATTAAAACAACTGTAACAAATGAAATAAACGTCAGATTGTCATAAATTTTTGATACGTATCGTTCTAAGGTTGGTACTTCCTAAAAATCATATTAATTTATCAATAGTGGTACCATACATATGTCATCCTACGGACTTCTTGAGTGACGTAATAGAATGTGTATTATGCCAGAAATAAACAAACGGTGGTTCACAGACTTTTGAAAAAATGTTGAGAAAATTGCAAAATAATATAAATATTTAAATAGTAATATTTATATTTCATTATTAGAGAAATAAAAATAATTAATATACTTAATTTATTTCACTTTTTGTCTCATTTTACAAAAACATTTTGACATTCTCGAAGTTAGGTAGTTGGTGGTGCTGGTATCGTACAGTTTTGCATTGAGTGCTGCATAAATGTATATTTTAAAAATATTCTACTATATTTAGGATTTTGCCATTTTCATAGTTTATAAATTATATTTACACTAAAAAGTGCATCGAGAGTAACAAAAGAGGACTGCCATTTAAGCTAGCACGACCGCATGTATCGCGCAGCAACTCAAACATTCTTAAACTTTACATTCGTTTTACTCGGAACCAGTTCATTTTAGAAAAGAAATGTTTTAATAAAAAAACATCTTTGATATGTGTACAACAACTTTGTCGCTATATATTAGGGTCCTTCTTTTAATGACAAAAAGTTTGTCGCTGATAGAAAATTTCCCTGAAAAAACATGAAATCGCGTTCCCATTTTGTGGTTTTTAATTAATATATAATATTTTTAATCATGATATATAATGAGTTTATGCACTACTACACGCACAGATCATGCAAAAATTTAAATGTGAAAGAATTATTGTTATATCTGTATAAATACATGAATTCCATTTGCCATACACATGGAGCGTCATCAAAAACAAAACATGCCGTATTTATTAAAGGGAGTAATTTATAATTAAAAATATGAAATTTTCCGCATCCTTGAACGCTTATCTTTCATATTTTCAATAAACTTTTATCATTTTTGATTATGGTGGAATAGCCTATTATAAAATGTAAGAAAATGTGTTAGACGTCTTCTACATAAGTATATTGGGGAAGAGAGCGGGCATGTGGAAGTGTTATAGAATCTCGAGGGTGATAAAGGATTTCGCGGACAAGATGTACACACTATTTTTCGTGCAACCGTAGAAAATTTTATTTACAAATTTTAAACAGTTTTATTGTAAATATCTTGTTGAAAAGAACTCACTACACTTGTGTTATCCGTGTAACGTTTCTGCTTTCTTGATCTGTGATATTATTACATCACGAACAATGTTTTAGGAAACTTTCGTCATTTCAGATGTTTTGGAATGCCAAATTTTTACTTTCACTATTTTAAATACTCATAAATATTTGCAATTTTTCTTTCGATTCTTGCAGCAAAGCACCCTTTACCATTTTCAAAACTTTCTGCATTGGGTGAAATGTCATCTTCAAATGGTTACCACTCGGGTTACCATATTATAAATATGTACCTATGTAGTTGCTCTCAATACAACAGTATTACAACTGTTTTATAATTTTTTAATGGGGGTCTTTCACCATTTAAAAAAAAAAAAATTTATGAAACTTTATCTATATTGAAGTCTATCTACACATTTAAAAAGTCTTAATTGTTATTCATTCAGCAACAATTATTTTTTTAAAAATGTTGTGACGTCATAGTAGAGGTGTTACTGGATATAAAACAGTACAGATTGTAAATAATTGTAGTCATATATGTTTTTACTTATTTTATTATTATTATTACAATAAAATAGAACATTTATGTAATAAAAATTATTTAAATATCTACTGTTTTAGATCCAGAAACACCTCTACAATGACGTCACAACATTTTTAAAAAAATCATTGTGGCTTAATGAATAACAATTAAGACTTTTTAAAAGTGTAGATAGTCTTCAATATAGATAGGGTTTCATAAAAAAAAAAAATAAAAAAAAATGGTGAAAGACCCCATTCTAAATGATATAAAAGTGATATTTACAGATTATTAGCTGTCATAGAAAAATCACATTTTTAATGTTAATCTGAAAAAGAATATTGTTTTTAATATATTTAATTTACCGATTACAGTACGAACATTTTATTCAAATATGGCCACATGTATAGAATTGTTTCAAATTCGAGGCTCACAATTGGAATCTTGAGAAAAATAAAAGCTACGACTTCTATTAAATTAGACAAAAGTTGAGTAAAAAAATCTACTTACTTTGTTTTTTTAATTATTAAATAAATTTAAATAGGGGTATTATGATTTAAATCAATTAATTTAAGTCATTGATTTTTTGGGTATTGAGTATTTTAGCCTCAGGTTGAGCGATGTACAATGTTCTAAAATCATTTTATAAATGAACGCTTCGAATAAAAATTACGTAAAATATACATCTACTATTTTTTTTTTTATATAAAAGATTTTTAGGACATTGTACAGCGCTAAACCCGACGCTAAAATCCCCTTTCGTAAAACACCCAAAACAGATCTCGTTGTACCAGTCTTTCTGTTCATTAATTTTTCTTTTATCTTTGAACATTTGAAGTAGAAAAGTCATCTATCCTTCACTAATGGTTTCGAATTCAATATTTAATACCAGTTATTGAAAATAATTTATAAAAATAAACAAAATAACAAAATTCAATCAAATAAAATTCGGATCAACTGAAGTAAAAACAACCGATTTAAATCAAATAAATCTATTTTTACCTCCCGCCTACCTCTAGGTAAGGGAGGTATTGTTTTTGGTCAAAAAATTGGGTAGTGAGTTTTCAATGAATAAGCACGTTTTAGGGTCCCTACAATACGATTTTACTATTTTCGCGATGATGTCTGTATGTATGTATGTGTGTAGTTTGTGGCAATTTTTTCGTCTCGCATAACTCAAATACTATAATACCAAAAAATACAATTTTGTGAATTATTGCTTCTTATATTTAAATGAAGAGCTGATTAGATTTTGGATAAAATTGGTCAACCGGAAGTAGCAGTTTACTTGAAGCCCTTAACAGTTTTTCGTGAAAAACACGGTTAAAATTGCTTTTTCAACAATTTATGTTATTTTGAAAGTTGAAGAATATTTAATTTTACATGTGTTTTGATTACACCAATTTTATTAATTGTCATTAGATTTAGAGATAATTAAAAATAAAGAAATTAGATTTCACAAATCTTGCATTCCTAGTACACCATGGAAACATTTAAAAATTTTCAATTTATTTACGAAATGTGACACATGTCATTGTGATTGTGAAGTTGTATTCTTTTAGTGAAATATATGTCAAAAAAATAAATAAATATACGAAAGAAAATAAAAATTCTCAAATATAATTAGAAAATAAACAAATAAGAAGGTATGTTTCTGCATCATCAAATACTATTTTGTACCGTTTAAGAGTAGTATTGGGCGGGAGGTTATGTGCTGGCCACATCAGATTTTTTTGATTATTATTTTTAAAAATCGGATTTTTTTATAACCCTAATTTTAAACCATCCCATATTTAGAAAAATGTATTAAAGAAGAAGGGTACATATTTGTACTATCTAACTAGTGGCTTAGAAAAATATTTGTTTTAGAGGCCAATAGTAAAAAATATCATGGTAAAAGTAAATTTCTTTGTAATTTTAACGTTGTTTAGCTTCGTACACTTCTAATAATATGTATCGCGAAATAATTAATAGTTATTTCTGATACAAGTACGTAAAGCTAGTCTTTAGTTACGAATAGATCAGTTAAAAAACGAGCGTAGACGCTTTACGTGTGTGTATCGTACAATATTTTATTACGATATAATGAAAAAACCCAATAAATATTTAAAAATAGTTATTTGTCAAACTAGAGAGGAAAGCGATTCTTTTTACCCCTCGAGTTCGAAGTTTGCCTCATGAGCGCAGCGAGTGAGGCGTTTCGAACGAGAGTGGAAGAAGAGCTTTCCTCTCGAGTTAGACACAACATTTTTTTCACGACATGTTTCTAAAAACGATTTTCTCGGATCTAAAATACACTTTGAGAACTCAACTGACAGCCTGATACGTTAAAAGTTAGGTTATCAGACACAAGGCGGTGTAGCAGTGTTGCCAATGAACCAATCTTAAATATCTTTAATAAGTTGTCAAATTGTGATTTGATAAGAAAAAGAAAAATATAAGACATAATTGTAAGATAATTTAAAGTATGTATATCACTAAAATAAGGATTTTCAATAAAATTAGGAATTTATTTTCAATTTTTGTAATATATTTTTTGTAAATAACATTCATATTGGCAACACTTCTGTATTTTCCTCTCTAGAGAGGAACAACACATTTTCCTCACTATTTCGGGAGAAGAACGGTGGGGTTTCCTACCATGTCGTGAAAAAATACTTTTATTTATGAATTATGATCACAATATTAATTGAGAACTTTGCCATGATAACAAAACTTTTGCAAGTTTGGGGTATTTAAAAATTTTAATCCGTGACTAATGTGATCGTGTTACTAAACAGCCGTTTTACAAACTCAAAACTAACAACTAAACATCAATTTTACACATAACTATGATATTTTTACAGTTTGTTCCATTTAAAAAATTATAAGTTTATGTCATATCTCAAATATGAGCCCACGAAAAAATATTTTTCTAAACCACTGGGTAGACAGTAAAAGTATGTACCTTTCTTATTTGAAACATTTCGTGTATCTGCCACTGAACTCAGACCCCACTACACTATGCACTTTCTGCACTTTTGCACGATTGTCAAGTAACATAAAAGAAAAAACAATGGCAAAAACTAAATTTGTAAAGATTACGAATTATATGGAACTAAATATTCAAAAGAGATATTTTGATTGCTTCATAAAACCTGTTACAAAATTGTTTTGCAAAATATTATGTTTTCAAGCAGTACAGCAAGTACTAATTTATTTATAAGTTTTTAGGTATATTAGGATAATTACGACAGAAGAAATCTTTTTTTTTATTTATTCCGTCTTTCAGTATTTCAATTGATATTTTTAAAATGATTTCTTTAATCTGTTACAAAAAATGGCTTACATGCATACCTACATAAAGTCACGCTACATCCTAATCAGTGAGGTTGAACAAACCTTGAAACCCAATCAACCAACAACAATCTCTTCCAAACATTGCGATTCATACATGCTCATCTATTCTATAAACTCGGAAATATTTGTTCACGCAACAAACCATCGATAAAAACTATCAAGAGAACGAAAAATTTTAACGAAAATCCTGAATTGGCAGTGGCAAGGTACACGTAAATTATTTTCTATAACACTGTTTTGGAAACTGGGCATTCCACTATTAAAAATTGTTATGGAATCACCAACATTCCATACGCGGCGTATGGAATATTTTCGACAAATCAGAACTGCTTAATAGCTCGACATATGAAGTATCTTGATTCAGTTACTATGGTTACGTCTGTTTGTTTTAATTTGATTTATTTGAGTTTAACGTTTTCAACAGTTTTATATTTGTATTTTTGTATAATTTCCAAAACCTTTTTATAGAAAGTATAATCTACAACATGTAACGGAATGGCCTATCCCACGCTCGCAAACCGTAGCTCTCGCCTTTGGCTCGGGCTACAAACTTTTTGCTTGCGTGGAATATGTGCCATTCCATTACTTGTTGTAGAATATACTATTCTCCAACACCTCTCTATAAATGCTCTATAACTATGGCGATTTTAAACAAGGAAAGTAATAGATTTCCCAATAGTGGGTATAATTTTGAGGAAAGTTACTAGTGAGTATTTTTTTATTTATAACAATAATAAAAACACAACACCTTGGTAACTACATCGATTGATATTTGAATTTAAAAATTTAAAGCGTATGTCACTGTCAAATAATATTTGAATTAATAAATTTTTCATCTATTAAGAGCTGTTGGATAAAATGTTATACTTCACACGTGGGCAAAGTGGAATTACCAACTCGATAAAATTATCAAACTCAGTCTTCGGCTTCGTGTGCCAAAATTTCTCCCGTGGGTAATTACTTACTTTGCACACTGTAAAGTAAGTAACTATTATTTTATGAAATTTATTGCTATTTATTCTTCTTTTAGAAACTTTTATTACTCGTAATATCAATTTCGTGAATGACAATAATAATTAATAATAACTGTTATACTCGTTGCTAAAATTTTCAATATTGACAGTGATACAAACACAATGAAAACTTGGTTTCGTTTATTTCAAATAATATTACTTTAAATTTCGGTAGTTTAGATTTTTAATGCCTAGCTTATTATTAAATCGTGCGTCATAAAGCAGTAATTTTTGATACAATGACGAAAATAGCAGTTTTCAGAGGATTGTAGATCTGCGTTTTAATGCCTAGTGTAAAGTGGACATTGGTTAGGATCTCAAATTTTGTATTTATGTTTTTTTTTTTTTACTATGTGAAACTATCTGAATACTGTGAATGAGTTTTTAGTGAAATAAAAATATTTGTTTTATTAATGGTAAATAAAATTAATTTTGTAAAGAGTTTTTAGTGAAAAAAAAAAAATACTAAAATAAAACATAAAATGCTAAAATACTAGCGTCCCTGTTCGGGCGCCAATTTGTGATAAGAAAAATGCCAATTATTGTGACATGTGAGAAAAGCAGCAGGTAAGTATTTAAATTTTTGGTAGATTTAAAATTCCCGCCGATAAAAATTACGCCTGGGGAGATATGAATTTGCCAACGGATGATTTCTCAATGATAGAACAAAACTTCACTGACAGCTGATTATGTAGATTCTTCGGGCGCCATTTGTAACTAATCTGTGTGAATGTAAAATCAACTATCCTGACTAGGGTCCGGTCTCTCCGTAAATGAGTTTTTAGTGAAATAAAGACATTTGTTTTAATAATGGTAAATAAAATTAATTATTATTGTTCAAAAAGGTAAGTTACAATTTTAAGGTTAGCTTAAATTTATTTGAACATTTTTCAGTGAATCTGAAATATGGTGAGGATGTAAGGAAATACCTTGGATATGTACAGGAGATTCACCTGACAGTGCAAGTCTAGGTGAATCGCAAATATGTGTAGGTGACTTGATTGGTTTCTTTGGGTAAAAACTTTCACAATTCGTCCGACAGTGCAAGTCTAGACGAATATGTGCTGGAGAACAAAGATGATATAAAAACTGACAGACAAGTCGAGCTCTTAAATCAGGTCAATACTACTATTTTAGCATTCGACAGATTTGAGAAAATAATATTTAATAACTGACGGACAAGTCGAGCTATTAATTATTGAACCCTGGTCTTTCGACCTAAGAAAAGACAAAAATATTATTTAATAACTGACGGACAAGTCGAGTTATTAAGATGGTCTATCTTCGACATAAGAAAAGACATTTTATTTGTACCTTTTATGTCGAGTTATCAATTCGGCATTGGTAAGTGTACACGAGAGGTAATTAAAGACGGTGCGAGCCATCTGTTGGGAAACGGCCGCATTTTGGAAGTTCGACCTTTCTTTCGCAATAAAGTAACTGTCAGATTTGACGTGTAAACATAAAGTATGGTTAAGTGAATGTGTTTATGTGTTAATTTAATTTTCAGATTCTTTTCTTAATTAATTAACCTAAGTAACAACATATTTACATGAGTTGAGGCAATATGAATTGAATATGAACATCAATAATAAAAGTGAACATTTACAATACAGTAATTACTTTGAGGTAAGTTAGTTGCTTAAATGTAAAATGTTTATAACCTATACAAATGTTTATTTTTGTAGGAAGAAAAGAAAGGTGACAAATCTGGTTTGTCACAATACATATATAGGATCTCCCAGATTTAAACGGGCTGACTTAAAATTAAGATTAAACACCTAAAAATAGTACATTTGAGCAAATGTCCATAAATGCATTATTCCAGAGATGTTCATGATTTCCTATTGAGTAGCGCTACTTTAAAAAAATCTGATGTGGCAGCACATAACCTCCCGCCCAATACTACTCTTAAACGGTACAAAATAGTATTTGATGACACAGAAACATACCTTCTTATTTGTTTATTTTCTATTTATATTCGAGAATTTTTATTTTCTTTCGCATATTTATTAAATTTTTTGACATATATTTCACTAATGCCTATGGCACACTGGTCGATGAGCGTCGATGAGCATCAATGAGCTCATTGATGAAACACCAGAACGAACCCACCTTTCAAAATTTTTAATGTCTTCAATGACGAATACAGGGAATTTCTCTGTGACAAAAAATGTTAACATGAAATGAGACACAAAGATACGTCTGAAATGAGACCCGTTTGTTTCCTCGATGCTCATCGATGAAAAATAGAGGAGCCTCTATTTTTCGTCGATGACGGGTTCGTTCTGTTGTTTCATCAATGAGCATCGATGCTCATCGACGCTCATCGGCCAGTGTGCCATAGGCATAAGAAAACAGCATCACAATCACAATGACATGTGTCACATTTCGAAAAATTGAAAATTTTTAAATTTTTCCATGGTGTACTAGGAATGCAAGATTAATAAAATTAGTTTAATCAAAATATATGTAAAATTAAATATTCTTCAACTTTCAAAATAACATAAATTGTTGAAAAAGGAAATTTAACCGTGTTTTTCACGAAAAACTCTTAACGGCTTTAAGGAAACTGCTACTTCCGGTTAACTAATTTTATCCAAAATCTAATCAGCTCTTCATTTAAATATAAGAAGCAATAATTCACAAAATTGTATTTTTTGGTATTATAGTATTTGAGTTATGCGAGACGAAAAAATTGCCACAGACTACACACATACATACAGACATCATCGCGAAAATAGTAAAATCGTATTGTAGGGACCCTAAAACGTGCTTAATCATTGAAAACTCACGACCTAATTTTTGACCATAAACAATACCTCCCTTACCTAAAGGTAGGCGGGAGGTAAAAATCAACTTCCTAACAAAATATTCAATATTATCTCATTTAGGTGCGACATAATAATTAAATTAAATTAATAATAAATTGTTTATTACCTAATTTCAAATAAAAATTTAGTTTGCTAGCACTAATGTCAAGGAAAAAATGAGAAACTATCAATGAATTTAAAGAAATTATTTTAGGGTGCTACAAAAGAAAAAGTCTATGAAGAACCGATAAATAATTTTATGTCATACTGGTTACTTATGTTACATTTTTCGGACTATTTATCGTACGAAAAGTGAAACTTTAAAGTCCTAGGACTTTAAAGTAAAATTTGACTTTTAATTGGTTCATTATTTATAAACAAATACTTGTTCCTATAGAAATTGTTATTTAGCCTACTTATATCAACTCATATTTCTTTGAATTTTTGATAATTTCTGTTAATAAATTCTATAATTTAACAACTTTAGTAACCAGTATGAAATAAAATTTTGTATGTACCGCGAACGAAAAGTGACTTTAAGGTCCTCGCAAGTAATTACGGCCTCGGCTACCCGCCTCGGCCGTAAACAACTTGCTCATACCTTAAAGATTCACTTTTCGTTCTAGATACATAAAATACTATAGACTCACTACGTAGAAAAATTATTCAAGTTCGCGAAACCATATCTCTCGAGCAGTGTCACGCAGCAACCAATGTATTTGCACATCATTTTCGTGCCTGTTTACGTGCTGCAGGTGAACCTTTTGAACAAATATTAAAAAAAATAGTTTATGAAGTTATGTTATTACTTTATTATTTTAAACAATAAATTTCTTTAAATTCATTGATAGTTTCTCATTTTTTCCCAAACATCAGTGCAGGAAAACTAAATTTTATTGAAATTAGGTAATAAAAAATTTATTATTAATTTAATATGTAACATCTCAATACGATAATATTGGATATTTCATTATGAAGTTGATTTTTTTAAGTAGCGCTACTCAATAAGAAAAACATGAGTATCTCTGGAATGAAGCATTTACGGACATTTGCTCAAATGAACTTGTCACCTTATTTTTAGGTGTTTAATCTGTGGGTTAAGTTAGGCCGTTTAAATCTGGGACACCCTGTATATTCATCCGTTTCACTCTTATCGAGTCACCTATGCATGTCAAGTTTTGCATAATAATTTTATTAAGTATTTCAGGCTAGTAGGACATTAACGTGCCATATTTTAAACAGTATTCGCTAACAGCAGGTGAAAGTTAAAGTTAGTGAAGCGAATTAATCAGAGTAAAAAAGTGAATTTGTATTGGTAGGTTTTTCACGTCTTCATCGGTCAACGACATATAATTTAAGATCATGAACTAAGTCTTTTTGTGAATATCTGCATTATAAATTCAAATGAGACATCAAAAATAAATACCTCCATAGCATTATGTTCCATTTAAGCTGGCCTACAACCAGTGGCGTACTTACATATCAACAAATAATCTTCTTATACATTAAATCGAGAAATCTTAAGAAAAGTAAAAAAATCTGATGTGGCCAGCACATAACCTCCCGCCCAATACTACTCTTAAACGATACAAAATAGTACTTGATGATACAGAAACATACCTTCATATTTGTTTATTTTCTATTTATATTTGAGAATTTTAATTTTCCTTCGTATATTTATTTAAATTTTTGACATATATTTCACGAAGAAAACAGCTTCACAATCACATTGACATGTGTCACATTTCGTAAAAAATTGAAAATTTTTAAATGTTTCCATGGTGTACAAGGAGTGTAAGATTTGTGAAATTTAATTCCTTTATATTTTATTATCTCTAAATCAAATGAAAATTAATAAAATTAGTGTAATCAAAACACATGTATAATTAAATATTCTTCAACTTTCAAAATAACATAAATTGTTGAAAAAGGAAATTTAACCATGTTTTTCACGAAAAACTGTTAAGGGTTTCAAGTAAACTGCTACTTCCGGTTAACCAATTTTATCCATAATCTAATCAGCTCTTCATTTAAATATAAGAAGCAAAAATTCACAAAATTGTATTTTTTGGTATTATTGTATTTGAGTTATGCGAGACGAAAAAATTGCCACAGACTACACACACACACATACATACATACATACATACATACAGACATCATCGCGAAAATTGTAAAATCGTATTGTAGGGACCCTAAAACGTGCATATTCATTGAAAACTCACTACCCAATTTTTTGACCAAAAACAATACCTCCCTTACCTAGAGGTAGGCGGGAGGTAAAAAATTAACATTGATATTATCGATATTTATCTAACATCGAACATCGATAGTCAAAACAAAATATCGAACAGCCATAATGGATACAATCTTCTTTGATGATTCATCACTTATTATGTTTACCTATTTCAATATATTCGATGAAAAAAAAAAACAATTTAAAGTTTTTTTACATACACATTAAATTGTATTTCTGAACAACAATGAATCACACAATACAGGTACGTATATATTCTACATTTGATTATTTTACAGTCGTAACCTAACGCGTGTACCTATGAACAGTAATACAATCGAGATTACAATGTTTATTTGGGATTCATTATTTATTACAATCTTGAATTCAATGTATTGCCGTAGACTTTGAAAAATGAATACAGTCATTACATCCATTAGATTTTTCCAAACATTTATAGTTTCATAATTTTGTAGTGTGTAATATTAATGCCAAGAAATAAAAGATTATTTCTACAAAACTACATTTAGTAATATGTGTCAAATAATTTTTTATTACAGGCTATTAAAATCATTTACCATAGGTACTGTTTAGACATTTTGATAATTTTGTTTAATAAAGGTATTTGAAGGTCATTTATGTATATTAATGAAATTGTAGCTCAAAGTCAACGATAATGAATTAAATGAGATTGGCCTCATTGCTGAAATCACTTAGAAGAGAATTAGCAGATGAAAGACTGAATTTTTAAAATTAAAGATTCCTATTGTCTTAGATATTTTTGTTGTATAGTTGTTATTTACGTACTACTAAAAATTATATTTTATTTCCGTGGAAAATGTAAAATATGAATAAGAAAATTGTTAAAATATAGCACTTTGAGTAATACTACCAATAATTATAAATAAATTGTGTAAAAGCAAATAATATAATTGCCATATGTTAATATATTTTTACACGGAAGGAATTTTTAAGCTAAACGCCTTTCGCTTACGAATCTAAAAGTTGCTTTTGAATTAAGAATCACAATTTCTGTAGGTAATGAGTTAGCCTTACTCATATCTTTGACAAGGCTAATCTTAAACCCACAAAATTGCCATAGAAATTAATTTGAAATTTAAAATGTAAATAAACCAGGCGTAAAATTAAGTAAGTTTATTGTGCAAAGGTACGTTTCTTCGTTTATAGTAACTTTTTTCTATAAAAAAACCCATAAACAAGCACTTCAGTTAAAAACAGCATAAACATAATTTAAAAATCTGTTGTTGGCATTACAATACCTCCCGCCATAGATTTATTATCAAATAATGCAAGAACACGAACTACCACTATCAAGAAACGTCTATACCTTAAAAAAATTGCAATTACGATATATGTAGATATGTCAAAAAATTACATTCTCCAATCGTTGTTTTGTTTTTTCAAAAAGCACATATTAGCAGATCTAAAAGAAAATGTCAAAATATAATTTTTCTTAGACGTGTTGTAATTCGTTTATGGTAATAGTAAGAATAAAATGTTTCATCCAACAATTGTAGATAAAAATCTGATGTGGCCAGCTCATAACCTCCCGCCCAATACTACTCTTAAACGGTACAAAATAGTATTTGATGATACAGAAACATACCTTCTTATTTGTTTATTTTATATTTCCATTTGAGAATTTATATTTCTTTCGTATATTTATTTAATTTTTGACATATATTTCACTAAGAAAACAGCTTCACAATCACAATGACATGTGTCACATTTCGTAAAAAAAATTGAAAATATTTAAATGTTTCCATGGTGTACTAGGAATGCAAGATTTGTGAAATCTAATTTTTTATATTTTATTATCTCTAAAACTAATGAAAATTAATAAAATTAGTGTAATCAAAACAGATGTAAAATTAAATATTCTACAACTTTCAAAATAACATAAATTGTTGAAAAGGAAATTTAACCGTGTTTTTCACGAAAAACTGTTAAGGGCTTCAAGTAAACTGCTACTTCCGGTTGACCAATTTTATCCAAAATCTAATCAGCTCTTCATTTAAATATAAGAAGCAATAATTCACAAAATTGTATTTTTTGGTATTATAATATTTGAGTTATGCGAGACGAAAAAATTGCCACAGACTACACACACACACACACATACATACATACATACATACATACATACAGACATCATCGCGAAAATAGTAAAATCCTATTGTAGGTACACTAAAACGTGCTCATTCATTGAAAACTCACTACCCGATTTTTTGACCAAAAACAATACCTCCCTTACCTAGAGGTAGGCGGGAGGTAAAAATATTATATATATATATATATATATATATATATATATATATATATATATATATAGTAAATTACTACTTCCGTTTTAGAGATACACAAAGACAGAGCGACAGACAGACAGACAGACAGACAGACACACACATATACATCATCATGAAACTATTAATATAGTTTTCTAGGGACTTTAAAACTACCGAATGTACGGAAGTTAATAAAAAAATTAAAAATATTACCTTTTTTGCCGCTATTGGTAAACCCATTGTAAAAAAAACTAGCAAAACAAGTCTTACACCGGATTTTTTAAATATATTTGCTACGTACACTGATCACCGCAAAAACATAAATACAAATTATAACTTAGAATTTTCCATAATGATGTCACTGAATTTCACAAATACGTGCAGGTATACAATAACAATAAACATTCATTATTCATAAGTTAAATTAAATTTTTCACAATTAATGGTATAAATTTGTGTAATGAATATGATGCCCAAAAAATTTTTTTTATGGTGCAGTTGGGCAAGAAATATTAAACACTTTATTCGGACAACAATTCTACAATATTTATAACGTGCGCACTGCACAGTGCTTGCCACGAAACTGACCGACAACCGACAACAACACAGGCGAAAGCGTCCAACAGTGACTGATGATGATGATTTGTCGAAGGTCTGGTTTAGACTCAAGTATGGGAATGTCTGACGGTGAATTTCACGTGAGTTTACGTCTGTGTGTGTATATAGGTATGTAATTGAAGTTGTGTAGGTATGTTGTACGGTTATTTTGTACATTACATATTAATTGTTCAAGGTTATCACGGATATAATTTTGATCAGAGTTTATTATAATATAGACATTGAATGAGTTGATTTTGAACTGCATTAATATAGTAGTTTAGCAGACTATAATGGGCGCATAAACCATAAACGAAATATGACAATTTATATCAAAATCGTGTAACACTTATGGCATAATTAATAGTAAAGTATTTTGTTCTTTCATATATTTTGCAGTAAAGCGATATAACAAATTAAACATATTTTGACGTCACAGGTATTTGCATTGTGCTATTGGCCAGAAATATGAAAATTGCAAATCGCGCGTCTGCCGTTGCGCCTAGCGCCTATTGTGGGCTAAAATAGAACTACGAAATGTCATTTCATATTTTTGTTTGTTGTTATTTAAGAATATATTTGTTGGGCTTCTATTACTTGTTTCATAATTTCACTGTTTGATTGTACTGTGTTGAAAAACAATTTGAATAAAATTGTGTGTTGAGGTTAGGTTACATCACTACTAGCGCCACTGTCCTCAAACTTTTGTTGTTATTTATTGGAATATCAAGTAAAATACTCTTAAAGTTGTGAAAGGAATTTTGTCTTAGTTTATATTAAGTTTAAATGTTGTAAATTAAGACTTATAATATGAAAATATTATTTTTATATTAAAAAATATATAATATCTACTATCATGGAAAATCGTTGTTTAGTGCCACTGGAGTAATACCTGTGACGTCACACAAACGTTACACAAACTTTGAAAAATCATATCTCGGGTAATATATGAAATTTTCAAATCGGGTTTTCACTGATCGTCATATATTCTAATAAAGTTTCATAAAAAAAATTGGTTTATGGGCCCATTGTAATCTAATAAATCGCTTCCTATTAGAGAGAAATATTATGTCGTATTGCCAATTTGACTAATATTAAAACTTACTAATCAGACATTTTAAACATTTTCTTCAAACGTCAGAAAAGTACGTTATTAAGTAATTCTACCAGCAGCAATTAAATTTGTTTACCGCTGGCATAAAACTCTCTTATTGGTAAAGTAAAATATTATGGAAAATAGTAAGGTTGTAATTCAATAAGTTGACACACACAAAACAACAAATTTTAAGGCAATTAGAAATTGTGTTTGAAGTAAAAATGTGTTATCAGGAGCAAATGTGACTTTGTGTATTTAGCATGT
This sequence comes from Poecilus cupreus, assembly GCA_963942605.1. Classification (NCBI taxonomy): domain Eukaryota; kingdom Metazoa; phylum Arthropoda; class Insecta; order Coleoptera; family Carabidae; genus Poecilus; species Poecilus cupreus. The sequence continues at coordinate 13,557,230 of OZ012731.1, forward strand.
AATTGTCCGTAATAAGCATGTAATTGTCGTTCGTCGTACAAACTTACTCGTACAAACTCAGCACACCAAGTATTATATTTACTTTTAATAATAAAATATACTATTATCTTATATCTTAATTTTGTAAAATGAATGATTTATTTGTCATAAATATTTGGTGTAAATATATTTAAATCAGATGAAAATAATACATAAATATATTGTAAAACAGTAGGATATAAGTTTAAAAAGTGGTGCTGTATTCAATAGTTATATCACGAGTGCTAAGAATTTAATCGATTAAATTTGACATGTCAAGCTTATGCAAAATATTTTGCTTAAAAAGTTTTTGAGTACATAATAATTTGATTGAATATCTTAAATTATTATGTACGATAACACTTTTATAAAAGCAAAATTTTGTAAATAAGCTAGACAAGATTATTTCATGAATTCATAGCATAGACATTAATACTTGCCGCAGAAATTATACTAAACCGTTGATTTTGACACATTTTCACATAAATAAATCGGTACACACTTAAACAAAAAGCACCATAAAATTTTGTTGTTATATTGTAACTATAGCAAATTGCTAATTTTCCTTTTTACTTGTCAAATAAATGTCAAAAATTTGTAAATAAAAATAGCTTGAATTGAATAATTCAGCATGTTTGAAGATATAGAATATCAGTAAAGGTAAAAAACATGTAAGTATTTTGCTTCTGCAACTAATTATCCGGCTAAATATGCCTTCAAAATGTTCAAAATTGGCATATAAAAGCTAGCTTCAATTTAATCGCAAATAAACAGCATGGTGCTGTTTATTCACTTATCTAAAATGCACGACAATGGAAAATGAGACATTCTGATTGGTCAAATTTCTAATGAATGAAATAATCTATATTAAATATTGCACTACTAAAATTAAAAGTTCAATTTTTAGTATGGACAAGAATATTTTGAATATGTTATGCTTTCAATTATATAGCAGAGGTATAGGGCTCTGTTGGTACCGGACTCCGGTATATGCAATCCCCAATTAATTTAATTCATACAGCTGACTATTCTAGTCTATTGCACAAGACCTTTCTTTAAAGGGACAAATATAGTTCTGTGATTGGTTAAAAAAATACAGTGTAGCATTACAAGCATTCGGCGGTTTACGCTCGGAATTTTGAACTAATTTATAGGCACAACTTTAATTCCACCATCAGTTCGTACACAGTTATTAAGAAAAGAAAGAATAAATTGGCAGTGGGCAATGCGAAACCTATATATAACTCAAAGCAGTGAGGTGTGTATGACATTTTAGCAGTGTATACATGTTTGTATTTCACACAGTGTTTAGTACGTGTTGGAGGAGCAATCACAGCACAAGAAACCACGTGGATTTGTGTCCCTTTAAAGAAAGGTCTCGTGGAGTAGACTATAAATGTTAGGACACAAGAATTACCTCTCTGGATTCCACATTTCGCCCTACATTACCGGAACCTGCTTTTAGCAAGATTTCGATAGCTACTTACAACTCCGGTTAAATTAAACACTAGTTAGTAGGTGTGCCACTATATGTACGAGTATATAAAATTAGCGTATTTCATTGAAAACAATTTTCTTGTGAAGATGAGAGGCGGACTAACTACTATGGACATATGCCGCCTCATGAGTGGATGATTATGAAACTTTGTGAACAACACAAACGTTTTTATAAAAAAATATTTCAAATGCAAGTGGTAGATAATACATTTCTCAGTAACTTCTGTTTGAAGCATTTTTTTATAAATTAATTTTATAACATTGTACAGCACTAAAACCGAGCCTAAAACACAGCCAGATTCAGTAACAACACATAATCGGTATTAACATGAACTTCTCCAATAGTCTCTAACTTGTCAACAAACTATTTTAAATTTTTTAGTTAATTAAATTGTAACATTACGAGTTATACATTTTTGGAAGTGATAAATTCAACAAGGCAATTATTTTAATATTGTAAAGTAGTGTAAAATCAATTTACGGAACACAGTTTTTGGCGCCACTTGTGATTAAAACATCTTTCTTTCACTAGTTATTATATTTTTCACTTTGTTCACTCTTATAAACAATTGTGGAAAAAACTATTTTTTATGGAATAGTTTTCGAGTTATGATTCAAACATATATTTATTACAAACTGTGTTTGTAAGCTGAACGACTAATGATTGAAATAATGTTGGTTTGTGCAATAAAAAAGCAATTAAATAAAAATATCAGGTGTTTTTCTTTAGCGATATAGAACTTTAAAATGAAATAAAAAAGATAATTTTATGCCATTTGTGTTTAAACATGATTTCGGAAAGATGGACACCGTGGATGGTTCGAATTAAGCGCAATCTGAAAGTCTAATTTTCAACCATTTATTGGAGCAGCTGGGGTCGTATATCGGCAATAACGCGGCTAATGTTGGCTTCCTTGTAGTTCATCATCTCTGGTTTATCGGCGTAGACTAGCGAGTTCAAATATCCTCCCAGAAAATGACTAAAGGTGTTAAATCACAAGATCTTAGAAGCCAATCCACAGGTTCATTGCGCGATATTATGTACTCATCGAATGCGTCCCTCAATAAATCGACCGTTCTTCCATTTAGAGACATTGAATTGGGCAACGAAAAAGTTAGAAATCATGACTCTATAGCTACATATTTTATAATCTTATATTTTATGGTATTGCAAATTGGAATTAAATTGAATGCAAGTAGATCTAAGATCTAATGAACTGAGGCCAGTTTGGCTGGGCATACATTTACGTAGGTCGTAACGTTTTGTGAATGACTTATATCGGAAATTAGGTGCTATAACCTAAACCTAAATTTTACAATTAATATTATGCAAATATTACAAAAAACTTATGCTTACAAAATTTATAGAAGAAAAATAAAACATACATACCGACCGATAATAGTTATTTGTCAAACTAGAGTGGAAAGCGCTTCTTTTCCCCCCCTCGAGTTCGAAGTTTGCCTTATGAGCGCAGCGAGTGAAGAATTTCGAACGAGAGTGGAAGAAGAGCTTCCCTCTCGTGTTAGACACAATAGTTTTTTCACTACATGTTTCTAAAAACGATTTGCTCGGGCCTAAAATACACTTTGAGAACACAACTGACAGACTGAAACGTTAAAAGTTAGGTTATCAGACAATAGACGGTGTAGCGGTGTTGCCAATGAACCAATCTTAAATATCTTTAATAAGTTGTCAAATTATGATTTAATAAGAAAAAGAAAAATATAAGACATAACTGTAAGATAATTTAAATTATATATATTACTAAAATAAGGATTTTCAATCAAATTGGGAATTTATTTATAATTTTTATAATATATTTTTTGTAAATAACATTCATATTGGTAACCATTCTATATTTTCTTCTCTAGAGAGGAACAACACATTTTCCTCACTATTTAGGGAGAAGTACGGTGGGGTTTTCTACCATGTCGTGAAAAAATATAATTTGTCTATCTGTCTATCCCATTTTTTCAAGTAAGTATATTTCGTGCCAAAATTACGTCTCATTTTAATATTTTATTTTTCGTAAAAAATAAATAATTAATGAATCTAAAAGTTCTATTTATTTAGAAGCATATATGAAAAATCATATTTGATCAGAGACCTCCATTTAAAAAAATATAGTATTACGTAGGACTAGAGAAAGCCTCTTAACATTTCAAGTATAAACGTAAAATGTCTTTAAAAAACGAAATAGCAGAAATAATAATAATAATAAATAATAAGCACAATAAATTAAATTATTAACTTTGCAAAGTTTGATATTAAATTAGTACATTCAAATTCCATAAGAATATTATATATTGATATAAAGATAGTTTTTCTGTAGCATGTTCGCTTGTATTATAACTAATATTGATGTTTTTATTACCTATATAATGCAGTAAACCATTTATTAATAACTAAATTGAAATATTTACAATATTTTCGTTATAGTTTATAAACCATGTTATGAAGCATATTGACGTAAATTTAATTGTATATATTTTTAGATGATAACAATATCTTTGCATGTATATTGCATGTTGAATTGGTACTTCATAATTAATATAGATAAGAATTTAATGAAAAATTATTACTATGCATAAATTTTCGATGTTCTTGACACATGCTGCATAATATCTATACGGATTATTGTATTTCAATTTGATCACATAATTCCATTTTTACGTATTTAAAAATTTTGATAAATTGTGACAGCAATTAAGAAGTTCCCATAAATAAAATTATATTGGTCAGTTGGTCACTGATTTATTCAGAAGATATTTAGGTCTTATTAAATATCTGCTCTCGAACCGACATGACATTGAATGGCAGAAGAACCAGATCAATTTAACTTGTGTTTAATTTTTTATTGTCTTTTGCTGAAGTAATTATTTATTAAGTGTAATTTGCGTCGCAAAACGATGTGTGATCTAAGAAGGCCAGACTTTTCATAAGCCAATCTTACTATGTTCGTCTTCGGAAATAATTGAAATTAATTTCAAGTATATCTCGTTACCTTGAAGCCAGTGTATTTGACATCATTGTTTTCTGGTCTGAGTATATACTAAGTATTATGAATCATTGTTGTTGCATTTACTATTCATGGTATACAGGAAAACAGGAAAACTGGTTCTGTAACCTGAAATATGAAGTAATTTTCATTTTTTTTCTGGAATTGTTTATTTTGTAAATCTATCAAAGTATATTTAGATTCTTTTCTTTCTCCTATCGTAAACATTCTCATATATTTTGTTTTATTTACATTTAAACTTAGCTCTACTGCCTTCGGAAACATATATTTTCCAGCTTTTTAATATAAAATTATATATAAAAAAATCTGATGTGCCCAACACATAACCTCCCGCCCAATACTATTTTTAAACGGTACAAAATAGTATTTGATTATACAGAAATATATCTATTTATTTCTTTATTTTCTATTTATATCTGAGAATTTTAATTTTCTTTCGTATATTTTTTTAATTTTTTGACATATTTCACTAAGAAAACAGCTTCACAATCACAATGACATGTGTCACATTTCGTAAAATATTGAAAATATTTAAATGTTTCCATGGTGTACTAGGAATGCAAAATTTGTGAAATCTAATTTCTTTATATTTTATTATCTCTAAATCTAATGAAAATTAATAAAATTTGTGTAATCAAAACACATGTAAAATTAAATATTCTTCAATTTTCAAAATAACATAAATTGTTGAAAAATGAAATTTAACCGTATTTTTCACGAAAAACTGTCAAGGGCTTCAAGTAAACTGCTACTTCCGGTTGAACAATTTCATCCAAAATCTAATCAGCTCTTCATTTAGATATAAGAAGCAATAATTCACAAAATTGTATTTTTTGGTATTATAGTATTTGAGTTATGCGAGAAGAAAAAATTGCCACAGACTACACACACACACATACATACATACATACATACATACATACAGACATCATCGCGAAAATAGTAAAATCGTATTGTAGGGACCCTAAAACGTGCTTATTCATTGAAAACTCACTACCCAATTTTTTGACCAAAAACAATACCTCCCTTACCTAGAGGTAGGCGGGAGGTAAAAAATGCTTTGAAACTTGCGGTACTAGAACATCTGTTAAAAAACATATTTTACTTTTAAATATTCTTTTCACCAATCTATTTTTAATATCCCCAATTCACCAGATTATATTATTTATATATATTATATTATTTTAGTTTGAAGCCAAATATTTTTATTTTATAGTATATATCTGATTGCTCATCTTATTAATGATTTGTTTAATTTTTCTCTATGTTAATATATTTGATATATACCCAGCAAACACAGTTATGTCGCGAGTATGTTATATATACATAACATGGATAGACCTATGTCCGCAACACGGTCTATGAGACATGACATCCCATGTATGTAGACATCGTAACGTTAATGGTACATAACAAAACTATTCGTATAAACAACTTTGAATATACGAATGGAATAGTTTATTTATTGTACATTTTTGAGTAAGATCTCTTTGAAAATGTTTATTTATTTATAAATCAACAATTTCATAAATTACGATACGGAAATATATAACCAGTTAGCTAAATTAAATTAAATATATTTCTAAGTTGTTCAGTGTACACCATAAAAATATTTAAAATTTCTTTGCTATATTTTTATATAAAATATATAAAACTTTCTAATTAACTGTGAATATGTTATAAGTACGGTAACATAACATATACATGTTGTAGGTATGTACCATATCCCAGACCAATGTGACAAACCAACAATATAATTTTACGCTCTCTCAAGAGATGTCCGACATGGTATATGTATATTACGTTATTAGTACGTATATAAATGATATACTACTTAGGTTTCATATATTACATACCAGGTACATCAATGTTACAACTGTGTTTGCTGAGTAGTATATTTTCTTTCCAAGCATTTATTTAGGAATTATTTAGTTTTATAGTGTAACTATAAATAAATTACTAAACAATGAAATAATAAGACTTTTGGATATAGTTATGCATAAATAAATTTATTTAAATTCTAGGTTTGTCCAAAGGCATGAATTCCAGTTCCAACTGAAAAGATCGACACAGCGGTTGAGACTGCTATCCAGAGACTTTCAAAAAAACCGGCACAGTAAATTCGTAGGAATAGTGAAAGAATTTTGAAGCACATGAAGCCTTCCAATTAATTTAAAGCTTTCCTTGAATTACGTGAAAATAATTCCGTCGTCATTTTACCTGCTGACAAGGGTAAAGCATCAGTTTTCACGAATAAGGAAAATTATGTCAAGAAAGCTCAAGATTGAATTTTTGATCCTGCATATGTCAAAGTGGACAAGAACCTTCGGAATTCTGTCAAAGACTAAATGACAAAATTGTTGAAGGAATCCAAATTGGACAAACAACTTATTAAGAAGTGAACACCTGTAAGTAAAATATGTATCAAAAAATTAAATAAATATACGAAATAAAATTAAATTTCTCAAATATAAATAGAACATAAATAAGAAGGTATGTTTTTGTATCATCAAATACTATTTTGTACCGTTTAAGAGTAGTATTGGGCGGAAGGTTATGTGCTGGCCACATCAGATATATTTTTTTTAATATTCATTCAAAACTATTGCAAATGTTAAAATTATTATAGAGTACAGCTTTCTTGTGGTGCGGTTCACGTCACTATCTTCTTTCTCACTTTCTCCCACTATTGCTGATAGTTTTACACAAAAACTCTAAGTCAAATGAGAGTAGCAAACGTCTGTGTGCTTTTCTGCCGTATGTACAAAATGTTACAGACAAGATTGGAAGAATATTGTCGAGAAATAACATAGTATCTATTATTCCTCATCTATAATTAGAACGTTTGTTGAATAGTGCGAAAGATATTATTCCGCCTCAATCTTCTGGAATTCTAAAATTTCATATGAATGTAGAAAATGTTACATTTGACAGACCAGCAGTACAATTACCACATGATTTGCAAAACACAATCGGGCCATCCGTCTTAACCAATCAGATAAATCTGCTGTGGCCAGTCATGCCATCGAATATTTGCACGATATAAATTTGGCAGGAACTACAACTATAGCAAGCTTCAAATGTGCCAATGATAGACTTATAAGCTATGGAAAGCTATAAGCAGAAGAATACAGTGCAACAGGAATGAAGGCTACGAATTGAACAAGACATGGCTTCCTCTGTTTTATGTCAAAATTTTGATATTTACATAGTTACTATTTCTTTTTATTTGTTTATGTCATCTTTTGATTCCTGGCGAAGAAGTATGCTTAACAATGAATTTAAATGTATTTGTTTATACAGAACTATATCCGAAAGTCATTATTTCATTATTAGTACTTCTGAAATTTTTTTCCACTTATTGAAATATAACTATGGTGCAATTCTAAGCATTATCGTAAGGCTCGTTAGGTGTTCTTGTAAGACTCGTAACAAATAGCAATTCTGTGCAACTGGACGTAACATTACGGTTTGTGATTTTTCTCTATAATCATTGCTCAACTTTGTCAATAAGATAATAAATATTTTGCATATTACTCTTCTTCTTGAAGAATGTATCAGGTAATACAAAAGAAAATATGTTAATTATACGTCAATAAAAATTATCTTATATATATTTTAGAAATTACTTGCATCCCTTGCGCCCCATTTGACATTACTGTTACACATTTCAAACAAATATATATATATATATATATATATATATATATATATATATATATATATATATATATATATATATATATATATATTGGATCAGTAATGAACGATAAATTTTATTTTTAATATAGAACTATTTTATAATCCATCAAATTCAAGAATTCCATTGCATATTAAAGTATTCTATTTATATTTAAATATATCGGGTGATTAAATTAAAATGGCATCAAATACTACGTAGACAAATTTTTCGTAGACAAATTTTTCGACACGTCACTGTTTTTTTATGTAACAATTGTAGACGATACGGATGTAAATGAAGATTTTGTTTCTTAATTCGCAGACAAGACCATTTTTCGTAAAATTTGTAATGAAAACTCATCACATTTGATAAGTAAATAATTAAAAAAAAAAAAATTCAATCCTCAGATACTGTATTAGCAATGAAGTAAAGTATGTATGTATGTCTTGTCTCTGGTATGACGTCTATCGTATAGCTAATCTGTAACGTTCGTTGCTACAGTTTTCTGCATAGAATTGTATTTATCGTTAATCCGTAACTTGACTTGTTACGATTGTCTCGTACACTATTGTTTTACGATTTTACGATTAAATATAAAAATTGCTTAAAATTGCACCATAAATAAATACGTGCATTTATGTATAAACCACGCAGTACAAAATAATTTTAATTCATACCAGTAAAATAATATAATTTTTCAAGTTATTACGCTGTAAATAAATTATGAGTAATTAGCTCTGCTATATGTGTGCGTTAGATATGGCAAGTAGCTATTTATTCGTCCAATGCACTAAATTCCATAACTGGGCGTCCTTCGAGGTTTAGAAAACAGAAATATTTTTGCGAAACTGATAAGCATAAGAAACGCTAGTTCAAATAGGTATTAGGCAATACAAGTAAATAATGTTTCTCCTTGCAATTATTGAGAAAGAAAACTAATACTAATAGTATATTCAATAAATGACACCTTGTTTATTAATTTAATTTTATTAAATTGTGATTTGAAAAAATATTTGATTAGTTTTGGGTTTTACTACTTTATACGTAGTACATATACTGGGTGTAGAATTAAAATGTGGAATATAGGGATTTCAATGATATTTTGTAGATATTGCTGTAAATTTTTATTTATTCACTTTAAAGCAAAAGTGTAAATTAGTGTTTCATAAGATTCTTGTCTTGTCTTGTACAACACTGTAATAAATAAACCTAAATCTGTTTTCTGAAATTTCATATATTTTTCGTTTTTGATTAATTTTGCTTGGCCATATTGCATTTTTTTTCTAATAAATCTTAATTTTAATTTGATTCACATATCTTCAAACACTAACATTTAGGTAATAAAATTGGCCTTATTACATGCATTTTTACTTTTGTAAGTACACTTTTGCTGTAAAGTGAAAATGTAAAAATGTACAACAATATTAAAAAGATAAAAAAAATATTAAAATATATCATCACGCTTTGTACCCATTGTGGGTGTGGCACTCTGCTTACGCAGATCTCGGTAAGTGATTTATTTTTTCGTATGAAATGCGATTACCAGCCGTCAAATCATAGCCCCCAAAGATGTTAGTGGAGGGGGAACCACAGGGGTAAATTTAAATTTGTAACAGTCGGCGGTGGGATTCAAACTAAGGATCTCACGATCCACAGTCCGACACGTTACCACGGAGCTATTTACCTCATATTAAAGAGATTAAGTAGATTATAAAAAAAATCCGATTTTCCCGGAAATACATGTATTGAGGTCCCCTGAATCAGATTTCCGCATTTTTCACTGACGTCTGTGTGGATGGATGAATGTGAACCTGTATGTTCAATAAATTATGAAATTGAAAAGGCAATGTAACAAAATTTCATAATTCGAAGTTTTAAATAATACAATCTATTAAGTTGATTTTGGTCATAGAAAGCCAGAAGTGGAATTTTAAGTAACACAAAAAACAATAACTTCCATTTATTTGAAATCGGCACTAAAGTACCCAAAAATCGTCATTAAATGGTCAGGAATCGTCACTAAAGTAACCCATTATACGACGGTTTTGAGCAATACAGTGTTGGCAACCGTAAAATAATTATTGTACAGTAGGATAATTTTTACAGATATATGACGTATTGTAGTAAATTTATACGTAAAATGAAACAATATGTGCAAGAAGAATTAACTAATTAATTCCAATGAAGAAATTGAGGACAAAACACATAAATTCGAGTGTTATTTAAGATAACTTCAATATTCAAGGTTGGCAATAATACTGAGTATTAGTTCTAATTGACAACTGACAGATGTATAAACTTAACCTGTATAATATTTTTTTAGAGTTTTTTCTAATTTTCGATATCAAATAAAACTTAATATATACCTACTCACATGATTTATTTTCCTCGGCCCTACAGACCTCGGAAAATAAATTTCATATTCGTGATAAATAACTATTATTTCAAATATAGAATCAGTTTAAAATATAATAATAATAATATTTGATTAAAAAATAACATTTATAATTTTGTTGTATCTAGTTCCAATATTACGAACGACTAAATTATTTGTGTAATTATGTTTCAAAACCATAGTGGTTATGGAAACAAACAATTAATTCCTATTTGTCAAACATGTATCAAGTGTAATTCAAGCATTCAAATACAGATTCGTATGTATAACATCGTGTGCTCACCAGATTTATGGTGCAATTCTAAGCATAATCGTAAGGCTCGTAAGGTGTTCTCGTAAGACTCGTAACAATTTACGAATCAAAGAGCAATTCTGTGCAAAACTATTGCTTACGATCACTCGTAAGTATCTTACGATTTCTCGAAAATTTTACGTTGAGAGGGTAACTGGACGTAACATTACGGTTTTGATTTTTCTCTCTAATCATTGCTCAATTTTGTCAATAAAATGAATGAAAATATAAATATTTGGAATATTGCTCTCCTTCTTGTTGAATATAACAGGTAATGCATAACAAAAATATGTTAATTATACGTCAAGAAAAATTACCTTATTACATATTTTAGAAATTACTTGCGTCTCTTGCGCAGACACAGATATAAAAGATTTGGTAAACCCATTTGACATTACTATTGCAAATTTCAAACAAATATTTAGATTGGATCAGTAATGGACAATCAATTTTATTTGTAATATAGAACCATTTTATAATCCATCAAATTCAAGAATTCCATTGCGTATTCCATTTATATTTAAATATATCGGGTGATTAAATAAAAATGGCATCAAATACTGCCAAGACAAATTTTTCGTTTGTCATAATTGACAATGACACATGTCACCGATTGTTCATGGATGATTGTAGACGATGGGGATGTAAATGAAGATTTTGTTTCATAATTCGCAGACAAGACTATTTTTCTTAAAATTTGTAATGAAAACTCATCACATGGTTGTAATTGATAAGTAAATAAATAAATAAAAAACAATTGTCATATTCAATCTTCAGATACTGTATTAGCAATGAAGTTAGAAACTGACCGTAAAGTATGACGTCAATCGTAAAGCTAATCTGTAACTTTCGTCGATACAGTTTTCTGCACAGAATTACATTTATCGGAAATCTGTAACTTGACTTGTTACGATTGTCTCGTACACTACGGTTTTACGGTTTTACGATTAAATATAAAAATTGCTTAGAATTGCACCATTATTTTTGAGAATCTCGCATGTGATGTTCAAACAGGACAGAAGAAATTGTGTTTATGATTACGAATATCTATATTCTTTCTGTTAGCATACAATATTAATTATTAATATTTTTCACATTTACGCATTTGAATAATTAAAATAAAAAATTAAAAATCTTTATTGACAAAGTTAAAGGGCGGAATTCTGTCATAAGCTGTTCTTCCATTCAACCCTCAAATACATAGAGTATAAAGAAAATCGCATAATGAACAACAGTTAATAAATAATCTGTATAATAATTAAGAAACATAATTAATTCAAAAGATAAATTAAATTATAATATGTATTTAAATATTATTCTTTAACCAGAGCTTAAATGTTTTCAATGAAAGTTTATGAAGTGTAGAAGCCATATATGTAAAACTACCCTTGAATTTAGATGTTCGATAATTAGAAATATAAAACTTTTTAGTATGCAAAAGATAAGATGATTCTTTAATTTGTAACTTAATTAAAAATCTTGTAATTAATTCTATTGATGAAACGATCGAATTTATTCCCACAAAATTCAATTACCATTTAAATTAAATATGTTTGTGATACAAATATTTTTATTTGAAGTAGGTATATTTAGCCTTAAAAAAAACACTGGGCTCCTTATAACACTTAAGATTTGATAAAATAAAATAAAAAATAAGTAAATACTAATTGTACATAAGTGTGGAACTATTGAACTGGTTTTTTGTTTTTATTTGTAAGAAATATTTTTTTAAATTCCTATCGTTTTAAATCAATAGTTATTCGTTCTAAACAATTGCCGGTAATAACCGGATAAATAATGTTTAATTTGTAATTAAGAAGCTTCAAATATTTACTTATTATCATTACCCAATTATTGTACGGTGCTTATACATTGTTTTGTTTTTTTTTTAGGAATTTTCCAAGTTTCAATTACTCTTAAATCAGTAGATAGCAAATTATCTCCGATCACAATTTCCAAGGAGGGAAGGGGAATACAATAAACAAAAAAAAATCATTGTCATAAGAATATACTTTTACTTAGTGCTTTTACATCAAGAATGATATTAATATCAGTTTCTATATTATTTTCTTAATACCATGATCTTTTCTAATTCATTTTATCATTGTCATGCGTGAAATAATTCCATGTAGGTAGATATTTAAAAGATATTATTTTTAGTTATTAAAATATAGTAAACTTTTCATTATTAAAGGAATATTATGTTGTAAATCATATCTAGTAATTCATGTATCAAGTAGATTAAATATTTTTAAATTCATATTATATCTAAAATTCCTAGGATTAATATTGTATTATTGTTTCCAACTGAATTGGTACATAATATGACCTTAACTCTCGGTGTACTAAAAGTGGGAAAATTGTGAACCAAAATGTGCATTATTTGCTGTATTTCTTGCAATTATTTATTTTTCCTACGACCACTTAGAAATCTGCTCATTGTATGTTTATTGTTGCTAGGGATATGAGGTACATTGCCAGCACCGTGCGAAATAAATTTGTTTTTTCTACAATCGTTGCACAATATCGACATTGTTATTCCATTTTTGGTTAGGAAATGTTCAAAATTGTCGCTCTAGGGCGACAAAGTGACATATTGTCGCACTAGCGCGACAAAAACAAAACAAAAATAAATTAGGTAAAAGTTGTAAATGATGCATTGGATTTTTCTGGTAATAACCTTGCTAATGCAAATACAGTTGGCATATACGTACATACCCTTCAACTTAATCACCATAAACGTATTCACTCTGTAGACTTTATGTCAAATGTACTCCATATGTCAAATGTACTTCATGTCTCAAATTATGATTTTTTTGAAAATTTTTATTTTGTTCATAAACGTTGTAATGATTACGGTGACATGGGTAATTACAACTTTACTGAATTGTTATAGGCGTGACCAAAGATAATTTAGAAAATTAATTTTTTTCTACAGCTTGACATTGTTCAACGATTGTAGAAAAAATATTGTGTGTATCTCGTCGGATAGAGCTTGTTCGGTGCACTTGTCGAGTTGTTGATCTCGGCTTCGCCTCGATCAACATTTTCTCGCCGCGTGCAACAAACAATGCTCTATCCGCACTTGATACACAAATAACTATTGTGAGTCATTTCAATACAGGTCAGCTCATTTAAGTACAGGTGCCATTGCTAGGATACATATTTCGAATTGCTAAATATTGTAATGGTAAAAGCGGGACAAATTTATTATTAAAATTGAATTAATTAGGAAATAATATCGTGGTCGTAGAAAAAGTATAGTGCACAACTTGCATGGAATGTCTATTTCATACTCGTATGATTTGCAGCATGAGCCGAACTCGTAGGAAATAAGTACCGTTCCATGCTCGTTGTACAATATACTATTACGTTACTGATTTTCCGTAAGTTCTGCAAATATGTGTTTATTTGTCGAGCTGTGCATATTTACATTTATTTCGCGCGGCACAATGTATCGTTCGCTTTAATTGTAATTTACTTATTATTGTTTATTGACTTTTGACTTATGTTGACTTGTGAAATTTACATATTATAAACTTTATCAAAATGCCGAACAAACGGTGACCTCTGTTTGATGACTTTGACATATTGATAAATGTATTCAATTTATGTATTTTATTATCAATTATACATAAATACACTAATAAAAAAGCAACATAATTTATAGCATAATATAACAACAAGACCGAGAAAAAAATGAATGAATAGTTGATTTGGTTGAAATGCGTGCTTTTCTTGGTGTACTTATGTGGAAGTTTCAAAGAATCTCGTGAGAAAGACCATAATTTGCAATTTGCAGTCAGAACTAAATATGTTATTTTATTCAAGTTAACTACAAAAATAGAAAAAATATATAAATAAAATAAGGTAGACTGTATGGGTCACTGTTGACCCGTTTAAAAGCAGATTTTAAAAGTTTATTATTAAATATTAAAATAATTTTTTTCTACAAACATATCAACATATCTTAATTAGATTGTTTAACAGTTACATGTTATACATATGTGACATATAGAATGGGGCCTTCCCCTTTTTTTCATTTCATTTTTTTTCTGTAAGTTTGAGTAAAATTATAAATATAGATACTAATTTTAATGTTAAAAGGCATATAGTTATTAAGATAAGATTTTTTTTAAATTGGCATCCCATTTCAAATTTTTCGTTTAGGACGTCGGCACCTGCGTCATCTTGTAATTCTAGGAAACACGCTCTTGCGGAGAGCGAGGAACTACACTGTCAAATTGACTGTTATCTGTCATTGTTATTTACTGAGAGGTTTTTACAAATATAGTTTATTCACATTACCTGGGCAAAATAATATAACAAATATAATAAACATAAGTTTAGTTTGAAAATCGTTGTTAACTGCTGATAATGAGACTACCGACATTACAGACAAGCGACAAAATATAGTACATCAAAGCCTTTTATTCTAACACGTCCTAAACTCTTTGTCTAAAAACTTTATAATTAACGAATACCTAATTTAATTTGTCGGAGTGTTCATTTTAATAATAATAATTAATTATTACAACCCTGAAAAGCAAGTTATTATTCGTTATCAACACGTCTTTTGCCTTGCCATGCTGTACATTCTATTACAAGATGACATCACGATTTTGCAACATCGAAACTTCAGAAAGGAAATTATGAATGAAAAGATGAATAATTATAAGAAATATTGAATAATATGTCACTGAAATGATCTAAATTTTTATAATTTGTAAAAAAACACAACTTTTTTTTTAAGTGTATGACCCCATTGCTGTTTTATTTATTTGTTTGTTCTCATAACAACTATTATGATTGAAATAAGTATATAATTGAATATATATTTCAGTTTTACTCAAAATTAGAAGCAGATACATCAAAACTGCTAATAACATTTTTTTTTATCGATTGACATTCAAAGTGCGATTTTTTATAGCTAACAATTTGTAATATGTCACTTTTACTGCCAAAGCAGTAAAAATATTTTTCATAGTAACTGCTCAACAAACCAACTGTAATAGTTTAACAAACGCATAACAACCGTACAACAAACGCATTGCAAAGGCAACATTCATTGCTTCAACTTCGCCTCGTCAATGAAACAGTTTCTGCTGTAAATATGGTATTTTGGTGCCTAGTTAAACCAATAACTATTATTTAAAATATTATTGGTAACATCTTTTTTTAATCCATAATTTTGAAAGTGTTAATATTGCTTATTAGTTGACTCTTGCATCAAATTTTTAACTAAATTTTCACCAATGCTTTTGCGTATTAAGATTAAAAATTGCAAATTATATTCAGAGATATCATAATAAGTAACTGGATCATTGTTAGTCGTTATGTGAAATATTCCAGTTCTTTAGTTTTTAATCCAATTTGGTTCCCGCCTAATCAGCATATGTCAATATTTAACCTGTGTCGTATGCGACAGTAGTGCCAGTTAGAGTTATTTGGAGTGCCACTCATCCCTTAAGTAATAAATAGTCCAACCTTGGGGGTAGACGTTAGAAAATCAGCTCCGCGAAGTTGGCCCTACATAAATGCGTTTTACTAAAAAAAAAAAAAAAAATATGTGTAAATAATGTACACTTTATGTACATTTTTGTACCATAAAAATTAATTTCTGTACATCTTATAATTTCTTGTAATTAATAAAATTAATTTATGTAGAGCCAACTTCATGGTGCCCTACATTTATTTCATAAACAAATAAACTATAGCTAATAATAATGTATATATTATGTACAATTTTGTAACAACAAATATACATTTTTGTACGCACTCGGTTTCTGATTTATTTTCATAATCATTTGTGTAGGGCTAACTTCACGTAGCCCTACATTTAGTGATTTGAAAAATTTTATTTATCTTAGCCTTACATGTACATTTTTGTACAATGAAATTTAATTTTTGTACAGCCTTAGTTTTCGTGTAATTTAAACAAAAATAATTGAAGTACGTACCCGTATCTTACAACCATAACTGTACATATTTCAAAATAACTAAATATTGCTGCACATTTATTTGCATAATATATAACCCTTAACCTAATAATGAATTAAATGCAGAAACGTAATTTTGGATATTATTATACCTACAGTGTAATTTTATTTTTCTAAAACCATAAAAAGTTTGTAGGTTCCTTAAACTCAAACTTAAATAATTGTGAATCTAGAGGCAGCTTATATCGGCATAAACCTAATTTCACTGATTTGATTAATAATTAATAGGTTCAAATTTGTGTAGGGTGTAGGGTGTATTATAGATACTTACTAATTTTAGGTAATAAGGTGTAGAAGATCTGTTACCTATATAGGTTGTTAAATATAGCTAATATAAGAAGCTCAATTATGCTACATATTTTAATACTGAATAGAACAAAAGTAAACGAATTTAATTTTAATTTTCTCACATTACTCTTTCAAAATAGAAACGCGCATACGTTAGTATTCCGTAATCAAAACATCCATAAGAGTAAATTTGGTAATAATGGTAAATGTTTCATTATACACTGCTCAAAAATAAAATCGAGCCACTTGGCCGAACCGCGAAAATGACTGTTTTTAAAATGTGGGGCATTTCTTTCAGGGACATGTTAACCAAAATCTGGAAATTCCCTCTGGAGATACATTCCTCCTCTACGTTCTCCAAAAATCCCGAAGAGATTCGCTCCCCCTGACCCCCTGAAAAATCGCTTTATGTAATGTCATGTCTGAGCAATGAAAAATCTCAAAGTTTGAAGTCTTGCAGCTCCAAAAAATCCTGTTTTAAGGGGGTTGTTCAACTCGCCCTGTCAATTTCCTTTTCAAAGCTGAAAATTTCGTCCTCGTCGGTGAAGAATTGAGTGAGGTATCGCGTAGGGCCGAGGAAAATAAACCATGAGTGATAAAAAGGAACTTCAGTGCCGCGGTACACATTAAATTATATTTAAACTAAAAAATTAGAAAACAAAAACTGTAAAAAATAATTATATAGGTTAAATTTATACATCTGTTAATTGTCAATTGAAACTGACACTCAGTGTTGCCAGCCTCTAGGTTGAAGTTATCGTAAATAACACTCAAAATGATGTGTTTTGTACTCAATATCATCATTGGAATTAATTAGTTAATTCTTCTTACATATATTGATTCATTTTATGTATAAATTTACTAAAATACGTCATCTATCTACCAAAATAATCCAACTTGTACAATAATTAATTACAGTAGCCAACACTGTATTGCTCAAAATCGTCGTATAATGGGTTACTTTATTGACGATTTCTAAGCTTTTAATGATGATTTTTGAGCACTTAAGTGCCGATTTCAAATAAATGTATTTTATTTATATCTGGATGAAACGTTAGTGCTTTGGAAAGAAAATTGTTGAATATTTCCTTTATTTTGATTAATACATAATTGAATTCTTTTAAATAAATTATATCTAACTATTTCTCGCGTCAATATTATTGATGACTTATTCAATATTATTTTTTAACGTTTCTACATCATAGTCTTCTGTATCATAAATATTGTTTTTATATAGCCCCAGAAAAAGAAATCCAATGGTCTCAAGTCAGGGGATTTTGCGAGCCACACAATTGAACCGTTGGTACCAATTCATAGATTTGATTACTTAACTACTTCACGAGAGTTGGGAGCTGGAGCTCCATTTTGCAGGTAATGGACATCTCGCAATACTAATAAGGGCAGATCATTTGAAATTTTAAAAAATTCTTCGCAATGCAGTCAATATACCGTGTCTGTCTTAAAGGTGTACATAGGAGATTAACATGGGAAATCAGTTTTTTGCGTGCTGTTGCTCGGTGTTCTACTGGACAACAATGATTGTAGTACCAATCGAAAGATATCATTTTTCTGAATCAAACGATGTAAAATACACTATTATTTAGTAGTAATTTGGTTCCGTAAATTAATTTTTATATTTTGAAAATCCTCCGATTTATTCAGTTTTTATCGAAAATAAATATAGTTACCTGTGACTGTTTTGTTTCGATTTCTTTTAAGTGATTTATTTGACGTTTCTGTCAATTTGTAAAGTATGGTTATTTACAGTAATGACAAGCGTATTATTATAATTTTTGAGTAAAGATTTTATTAAATGAATTAAAGTCTAAAAACTAGTTTTCTTTAAATAATAATAATTTATTAAGAATTAAGTTTTTTAAATCGATGACAAAAAATTTCACTTTTATTAGCTCACTTTTATATATCTTCACAAAATACTTTTCCACTTTCTTCGTCAAATGGAAAAATTTTTTGATTGCAGTGCATTTTGTAGGAATAATAAGAACTTTTTTTTCAAAATATGAACGATGTACACCCAAACTATTTCCAAAAAATCTGATGTGGCCAGCACATAACCTCCCGCCCAATACTACTCTTAAACGATACAAAATAGCATTCGATGATACAGAAACATACCTTCTTATTTGTTTATTTTCTATTCATATTTGAGAAATTTAATTTTCTTTCGTATATTTATTTAAATTTTAGAATATATTTCACTAAGAAAACAGCTTCACAATCAAAATGACATGTGTCACAATTCGTAAAAAATTGAAAATTTTTCCATGGTGTACTAGGAATGCAAGATTTGTGAAATCTAATTTCTTATCTCTTATTATCTCTAAATCTAATGGAAATTAATAAAATTAGTGTACTCAAAACAAATGTAAAATTAAATATTCTTCAACTTTAAAAATAACATAAATTGTTGAAAAAGGAAATTTAACCGTGTTTTTCACAAAAAACTGTTAAGGGCTTCAAGTAAACTGCTATTTCCGGTTGACCATTTTTATCCAAAATCTAATCAGCTCTTGATTTAAATATAAGAAGCAATAATTCACAAAATTGTATTTTTTGGTAATATAGAATTTGAGTTATGCGAGACGAAAAAATTGCCACAGACTACATGCACACATACATACATACAGACATCATCGCGAAAATAGTAAAATCGTAATGTAGGGACCCTAAAACGTGCTTATTCATTGAAAACTCACTACCCAATTTTTTGACCAAAAACAATACCTCCCTTACCTAGAGGTAGGCGGGAGGTAAAAATCTTGTGCTATACGAAGGATCTACATTTATCATTCCTAAAACCCTTTCTTCCAATAAAGCACGTTCTTCTGCTCTTGCTAAATTGCAATTACTAAGCTCACGTGTATTTTTGATGGATACTGGCATTTGTGGTTGCACTTGGATTCGGTCGATTCATAAACTTAATAGAAAATAGATCACGCACTCTGAGCTAACTATTTCCTCCAAAAAATAGTTTTAATATAAAAATACGCTCTTCAGTAGCATAGCTAGCCACATTTTTACAAATTGTCTTAAACAAGTCCAAAAGTCAGGAACGTCAAATAAATAGCTTGACAGAAATCAAAACAAAACAGTCATATGTTACTATATTTATTTACGATAAAAAATGAATAAACCGGAGAATTCTCAAAATTTAAAAATTAATTTACGGAACCAAATTACTACTAAATAGTAGTGTATTCTACATCGTTTGATGCAGATAAATGATATCTTTCGATTGGTACCACAATCATTGTTGTCTGATAGAACACCGAGCAACAGCACGCAAAAAACTGATTTCCCATGTTAATCTCCTATGTACACCTTTAAGACAGACACACGGTTTATTTTTGCTAAAAATCCAACGTTTCGGTCATACTATGACCTTTATCAGGGAAACTACAAAAATTAAAAAAAATACAACAATTACAATTAGAGCAGAAAATGTCACACGGTATGCTTACACTTAGCGTTTGAAAATTTACAGCTAAAAAAGAAATTAAAAATTCATATCTCGTCAATATAATAAAAATACACAATTACACAACACATTAAAATAATAAATAAAGTTAAAAATATGAATAATTCCACATCAACAATTAAAATGTAACATAATTATACTCAAAACAAAACTACTGAACTAACAAGTTAGGCGGGAAGAAGACTTAAAATAAATAACGACAAATTAACAATAGCCAATCAGGACATAAAACAATTTAAAAACTTACAAACTAGATACTACCTTCGTACATTATGCTTTTTTATTATATTTTATCTACGATAGTGTGTAAAATTGATGTTCAACTGTTAGTTTCAAGTTTGTAAAACGGTTGTTTAGTAACACGATCCCATTAGTCACGGGCAGTCACGGGTTGCCAAGCAACGAGTGATTAAAATTTTTAAACACGCCAAATTTGCGAAAATTTTGTTATCATGGCAAACCTTTCATTTAATATTGTGACCCTACTTCATAAATAACAATATTTTTTTTATATTTTTTGGGGTTTTTCATTATATCGTAGATTAAATTTTGTATGATACACATACTTAAAGCGTCTTTAGTCACTCAGGGGTCTGAAGACACTCGCTACGCTCGTGTTTTAATTGACCCATTCGTGACTAAAGACTAGCTTTACGTACTTGTATCGTAAATAACTATTACTTTACAAGTGGGCAAAGTAAGGAATTACCTCACGAGAAAAATTTTAGCTCACGAAGCCGAAGGCTGAGTGTGATAATTTTATCGAGTGGGTAATTCCACTTTGCCCACGTGTGAAGTATAACGTTTTATCCAACACTTCTTAATAAATGAAAAATTTATGTAAGAAATATTATTTGACAGTGACATATGCTTTAAATTTTTAAATTAAAATGTCAATCGAAGTAGTTACCAAGGTGTTGTGTGTTATTATTATTGTTATAAATAAAAAAATACCCACTAGTGGCTTTCCTCAAAATTATACCCACTAGTGGATAATCTGTTACTTTGCTTGTTTAAAATCGCCATAGTTATAGAGCATTTTTTGAGAGGTGTTGGATAAGATAAATAACGACAAATTAACAATAGCCAATCAGAACATAAAACAATTTAAAAACTTACAAACTATAGATCACTAGATACAACCATCTTCGTACATTATGCTGTTTTATTATATTTTAATATATTATGATAAATAACACTTAAATTGTCTATATCTGTTTGAGAGTTTATATTTCTATTGTCCGATTTAATAATTTCAAACGCTAAATGTAAGCATACCGTGTGACACTTTCTGCTCTAATTAATTGATGTATATTTTTATATTTTTTGTAGGTCATAGTATGACCGAAACGTTGGATTTTTAGCAAAAATAAATATTGACTGTATACCGAAGAATTTTTTAATCTTATTTATCATCACAGTCGATCATCGCTCTTTCTTTACTTTTCGAAATATTGTTTAGCATATTTCTCAGAAATTTCAAGTCTCGAGCACCAGTTAGCGTATATTCTCGTCCATGATGTAGTAGTAAATGCGATTGTTTAAATTGGCACACCATAACATTCAAGTTAAAATTTTCTTGAAATCTTGTATTCCTTGTCATAACAGGGTGACTCAACGCCAATAAATTGTATTATGTCTTTTTACATTCCATTATTGAAAAAATAGCTTTGTCGGTCCAAATAATTGTCTTTAAAATTGTATATCCCTTATTTTGTAATAAAAGACATCATTATTCACAAAATCGTCATCGAGGAACATCTCTAACAGAATATCGTTTTCTGTACAGGTTAACTGCAGCCCAAGCTTTTTCACAATACAAAATATAAACTTTATATACAGGGTGTTGACCGCGACCCCGGAACATACAACTTTAACATGTAAAATCATACTTTCGTAATTTCCTGCTTAATAAATTATATTAGACACAAAAGGTTCAAATAAAGTTGAGAGATCATAAAATTCTACATCAGAATCAATAAACAGAATTAAATTTACATGCCCTATAACGCCAGAAAATAAATATGAAAATATTCAAATTAGCTCAAAAATTGGGTTAGCCTTGGAAATGAAACAGAATTGTAAAGAAAATAGTCAATTATGCAATTTATCATAATAATTAATAATCAATACAATTTTCATTTCTAATTGTTCACAATTTTGTTTCATTTCCAAAACTAACCCGATTTTTGAGCTAATTTTTAATATTTTCATATTTAATTTCTGGCGTTATAGGGTATGTAAATGTAATTCTGTTTATTGATTCAGATGTAGAAATTTATGATCTCTCAACTTTATTTGAACCTTTTTTGTCTAATATAATTTGCTAAGCAGGAAATTACGAAAGTATGACACATGTTAAAGTCGTATGTTCTTTTTCTTCTTAAAATTGACAGAATAATCACAACAAGTAACAACAAACAATGAAACAATGGTATATAGAATAATGTGAATTGTTTTCTTCTCAAAGCACTCTTGTCTCAGTTTTATCGAATGAGCCAATAAAAATATATGTTCACATTTAAAATAATAAAGTTGTGTACCATATTTTGAGAACTTATAGTTAAAAATTTAACTATCTTTGTATCTCTTATAGTTTAATAGCAATGCTGGCACATTTAAATGCAACGCTCTGAATAGTTAATACATTATTTTCCGAACCTTTTCCTTGTTTCCTTACATACTGCACATGTGATTTAATTTTTCGTAATGCCACTTTCCTTGTCTTTTGGTGTCGTCGAACATGAAATTAATTTTAATTATATATTTTTTCCTAGTTTCCTACTACAAGTATTTATTAAACTTTCCGTCTGGTGCTGTTAGTCAAATTGATACAACTCGTATATTTTATTGTTGCCGCAATTTTTCTAACCGGAAGTATCAATGCGAATGTCATAGTAGCTTCCTACCTTCCGGTCTCCTTTACGAAGTCAATGTTTTGAATTAGATCAGAAGTTTGAGGGTCACGGCAGGTTAATGTTGATCCGCGCCTGTTCTAATTTAATTTACGAATAATTTCCATTGAATGATTTTAGAAATTAGTGTTAGAATTAAAGTTTTGATCTAAAAATTTATTTTTCCTCCAACTGTCAAAAGTTATTTGTATCACAAGGTTGGAAACTACCATTTTGAGAGTGCCAGTTTATTTTGATAGGACGAGCCGTAAGCGAGTTACAAATACGAGCACTCGCAAAATAGTTTCCAACCGAGGGATACACAAGATTTTTCGCGCCAACAATTATGTAAATTTAATAAATAAAATCAATTTATTACTCATTTTCTTAATGACAATGAATTTTCTATGTTGCTAACTTCACAATATTTGAATGTCAATTATGTTTATTTTCCAATATCATAACCAAAAATATCTACATATTTTTATTTGGATTTTACACTGCAAATTCAATTATAATTACTTACAAATATGTTTGAAATCCATAAATATTCTGTTTTCTTGTATTGCAAATACTCAATTGTAGATATATTGCCATATTGCTAAATGAATCAGTTTGTTGTAAATTTTTGAATTTTTTTTGTATATATTGAACATATACTTGCAACTGATTAAGAACAGAAACGTCATAATAGAATTTAAAGTAAGATTGGCAAATTCGATAAATAAAATATTGAATTAAATTTATAATTTCTAACCTTAACCTAAGAAAAATTATACAGTTGGTAAGAAAAAAAATTATTTAAGGTAACATTACGTTTAAAAGTTTAAAGTTTATTTATATTTAAGGTAATGCTGTAGTTATTATACGAGTAATAGTTAATATTTATTAATACCCGATCATTTATTTGCTGAAGCTGTACCAGAATTTGGTTTTCTATGTTAATGTTGACAGTTACGTGGTGAGTGTTTTTGTTGCTTAGTAACATCAAAATGTATCAATATTCCAGTATGAAAAATAGAATAATTTTACATATTTATGTTATAAATTTCTTTTATTTGAATATTAAGAAAGTTGTAGGAAAAATATTGTGTGTATTACGGGTGCAAAATGGCATTGCTGCTCTCGCATAATTGAAGCTCTCAGCTGCGCTTCGAGCTTCAAGCTTTATACTCGTCCTACAATGCAGCATTTTGCACTCTTAATACACAAATAACTATTGTTATAGTCCGTGAGCCAGCTTTAAAAACTGCGACCCATTTGACCAAAAGTTTCAGTATGTTCTATGGAATTTACCCGTTTAGGTACATCTAAAAGCGCACGTCTGCCATTTAGATCTGGGTGGAATTAAAAATAGCGTCCAATAAAAAAAAAAGTATATGATGGAATTTTGAATAATGTGACCAAAATTTTCTTTTTAATCTCGAAATACTAGACGAAAATACTAATCAAAAGACACCAGCCTGCCACTCGTACGTGGTCGTGTTGTCTAAGCAGACAAATTTCAAAATTTAAAAATCGAAATTTGACTCCAATGACCAAAATTTTCTTTTTATCCTATGACACTAGACGAAAATACAAATCAAAAGACACTAGTCTGCCACTCGTATGTGGTCGAGTTACCACGGCAGACGAATTTTAAAATAATTTGTGGCCCGAAATTTGGCTCAAATGACCAAAATATTCTTTTTTATCACATGATACTAGACAAAAATACAAATCAAAAGACACCAGTCTGCCACTCTTACGTGGTCGGGTTGTCTCGGCAGACGAATTTTAAAATTAAAAATTTGTGTTCCGAAATTTGAGGCCACAAATTATAAATTTTGAAATTCGTCTGCCAGGGCAACCCGACCATGTTCGAGTGGCAGACTGGTATCTTTTGACTTGTATTTTCGTCTAGTATCATGGGATAAAAAGAAAATTTTGGTCATTTGAGTCAAATTTCGGGCTTTAAATTTTGAATTTCGTCTGCCGGGACTACTCGACCATGTACGAGTGGCAGACTGGTGTCGTTTTATTTGTATTTTTTTCTAGTATCATGAAATAAAAAAGAAAATTTAGGTCATTTAAGTCAAATTTTGAGCAACAAATTTTAAATTTTTACATTCGTCTGCTGAGGCAATCCGGCTACATACGAGTGGCAGACTGGTGTCTTTTGATTTGTATTTTCGTCTAGTATCATGGGATAAAAAAGAAAATTATGGTCACATGATTCAAAATTCCTTCATTTACTTTCCTTTTTTAATGGACGCCATTTTGAACTCCACCCAGTTCTGCATGGCAGACTTGCACTTTTCGATGTACCTAAATGGGTAGGTTCCATAAAACTTACAGAATCTTTTGGTCAAATGGGTCGCTGTTTTTACAGCTGGCTCGCGGATTATTATTTTTTGAATGTTTTTGAATATTATTTTTACGTAATATAATATTATAATAATATCAAGTAATTACTAGATAATCTCCTTAGAAAATCCTGCCAGTGAACTAACATTTTTGTAACGTAATCATTTTGATACACCGCGCCCGACGAAAAATTACTTGATTTTTAAAAGATACCACTAAGAAATTTACAATATATTATTCACATTACGAAAGAAGAGAAAATATTCAGTGAAATAAACCTGATTATTTTTACTCACCTCATCTTGAAATTCGACGTCTTGCTGCGAACTGGAGCTACCTTCATCCTGTTCCAGCAATTCGGATTCTGCGGAGAAAGTATAAAATTTTATATTACCGTCATTAATTTTGGGTTAACAGTATTGCTTGTGTTTATCTTTTTTATTTACCATAAATTAGTGAGTATAAGTAAAGGCAATAATACGCATGTTTATTACATTATTATAACATAAATTAAAATATGTTCAGTTTATTATTGGTAAAATTTTTTGAAAAAGAATTAATAAGATATTAATAGCAATAAATTATTCATTAAGCTGATAGCACATATAAGTACCCATTTAACCAGGAAAAATACCACATGTATATTAAATTATCAATTAACTGTAAAATAAATTGATTACAATGACTTGCGTCTTGTGCTATTGTGTTTTATCAACAAATAAATAGTATGAACTTTAATTTAGTATTATCTTTATAATTTCCCAGAAAAATACGTCACAGATTCGCAGATTATTCGATTTATGTAGACTTTGTCAGATAAATCGTTACAGTTGCATATACATTATTAAAGGTTGTAAAAATTAATAATACAAATGTAGAAAGAAAACATGCAAGATACTATTTGTTTAATATAGTTTAATCAACATCAAATATAAGTTGTTCAGGTTTGATGCAAAGTTTTATATATATATATATATATATATATATATATATATATATATATATATATATATATACAGAGTATTCATTTTAGGTGGTACACTATTGCTATTTCGAGAACTATAAAAGCTACGAGGTCGGTTAAATTAGCGAACAATTTCTATATTATAAGGCAATTAAAATGAGCGAAACAAGGATTTTTTTAGACCAGTGGTTCTCAAAATACGAGATGCAACTTTCTTATTTTAAATGGCAACCTACCTTTTTTATTTGCTTATTCGATTCAATATTTTTTTCTGAATTCAATAATATTCATATGTAATGACCAAATAATACAAAATATTTGAGAAAAATGCAAAATTAAAAATGTATCATTTTTATTTAAATATTCATATACAAAGTTTGCCATGGAAGAAAACAAATAAATCAAATGCAGAAATAATTGAAAAAACTGTAATTATGAGTATAATTTAGTTGTTACAATACAGAAATACAGAGGTACACTTAAAAAAACTAATATTAAAAATTGTTTGATTTATTTGTTTTCTTCCATGGCAAACTTTGTATAAAGCAAATTTAAATAAAAAGACTTATTTTTAATTTTGCATTTTTCTCAAATATTTTGTATTATTTGGTCATTACATGTGAATATCATTGTATTCAGAAAAAAATACTGAATCGAATAAGCAAATAAAAAAAGTTGGTTGCCATTTAAAATAAAAAAGTTGCACCCCACATTTTGAGAAACACTGGGCTAAAAAAATCTTGTTTCGCTCATTTTAATTGTCTTATAATATAGAAATTGTTTGCTAATTTAACCGACCTCGTAGCTCTTATAGTTCTCGAAATAGCAATAGTGTACCACTTAAAATGAACACCCTGTATATATATATATATATATATATATATATATATATATATATATATATATATATTTGTGCCATCATTGCTACCATTGCTATTTCGAGAATTATAAGTTGGTTAAATTAGCAAACAATTTCTATTTCACAAGACTCTGTATTTATCCTTTTTTGTTCTTAATGTGCCAGTTGCAAGTTAGTATACCCCTAAACGAAATACATACAATACAGGATGTTTCAGGACTAGTGTAACAAACTTTAACAGCTTATTTTTGAGGTCATTTTGTGCCAAAAATGTCATATGAATATAGGTCCTATTCCTTCTAGTTACCAAAATACAAGAGATTGAAGTTCTACAAATAACACGAAATTTTCTTATTTTTGTAATCAAGGTACTTTCGGTAAACAAGAGTTTTATTGAAAAGTCATACCTTATTTGTCTCAATTAAAAATTGTTGTACTTTTGATTGTATTTTTGTTTCATAATGGATGGTTATAAGTCATAAGTACTGCTGAATACTACAGATATGATTTTTATTTATGGATTATGTAATGGTAATACCGTTACGCGTCTAGAGAATACCAAGACAGATACCCAAACAGACGCCAACCTTCACATGTTGTTGTTATGTTGTTCTGTGTTTAAAATTTATTTATTTGTCTATTTAATTGTGTCATTGTGTGTTTTGTTCTCTAAATTGTATTCGTTAATATTAATAAATAAAATTAATTAAGACAAATAAGGTATGACTTTTCAATAAAACTCTTGTTTACCGAAAGTACCTTGATTACAAAAATAAGAAAATTTCGTGTTATTTGTAGAACTTCAACCTCTTGCATTTTGGTAACTAGAAGGAATAGGACATATGTTCATATGATATTTTTGGCTCAAAATGACCTCAAGAATAAGCTGTTAAAATTTGTTACACTAGTCCTGAAACATCCTGTATATATACTTAACCAAGAGGTAAAAGTAAAATGTATGCACTCGATGAACACCTAAAAATAGTGCATGTATTAGAGAATCGCTGTTCGTTCACAGATAAATGTAAATACTACAGCCATAAAGTTCAAGATATTATGGCGTTATTATAATGGTCCAATTTGAAATGTTGCGGAAATTATATATTATACATGATAGGGATTGGTAATAGACTCAAAGTTTATGTAGAATTTCTTTAAAACAAAAGTAAAAACCTTTATTACAGAAAATGTGTAAATATGAGTATAATTCTAGTCTTTCTTTTCAATTAAAACAAATTATTTATAATGTTCAATGTCGCGACACTACAACATATCAAATGAATCAACAGACATCATTCTCTTTAATTACAAATGAGAATGGCAAGTTTTTCCGCCTTACAATCATCTAATTGTTTTCAGAATGAAATGATGTCTGCTTTAATTTATTAACAATCAGATGATATTTATATGTATGAACGAATTTACTTGAAATTTTCTTTCAATGATTAATTATTAAGCATAATAAAAAGTAAAAGTATAATAAATCACTTTATTTTATTCTCGTATCTCTAATAAAAGACCCGGAGCCAGAAAAAAAAACCGCGTATGATAAGTCCAAAGCTGCATCTTTTTGAGAAGTTAGCCAGTGAAAAGATAACAATAGAAACGCAAATATGGCGGCCTATAGGTGTCGTCGTTGCGCTCTACAATTTTTTGAATTTGTCAAAAAGAAACTATGATGTTGAGGAATGAGTATAAGGCCCAGTTGTTTCAGTCGTGGTTAACTCCGTCGTTATTGTAACAACATGATTAACCTATCAAAAATCATCTTATAAATCCATTTCCTTGGTTACACGATGTATGCTTATTATTGATAGGTTAATCAATGGTTACGTTCAGTTGCATTCAGCAACTGAGTAAGCAACTCAGCAATAGCAAGTAAGCATTTTAGCGTAGTGCTGAACGATATGCTGAGTTAGTGATGGAAAATTTAACCTATCAACTATCAATATTATACGAGCCCAAAATCATATTAGTTGGCCTAGTTAAGACTTTTAGAATAGCTTTAAAAAAATAGTTCTGATCGAACAGAGGGAAAATTTATTGTACTAAATTTATTTATAACATAAATTCTGTTACATTAAAGAATATTTTAAGCAATAATAACAACTGAAATAATATCAAATTTACAATTTGTCCCAAAGGTATTGGCTGGTATCACAAACATTGTTTTTAAATCTGATGACAACAAAATACAGAAAATTATTTCAAATAAAAATTGTAAGTAATATTATTCTACATCTTTTTGATTTCAATGAAATTTTCTCTATCTCATTTATTTATTAAGATAAGCCCAAAAACCCTGATAGGCCTTTAAATAATTAAATTACTGTTGATGAATTGTTAAAAAATCTAATTAATTCGTAGCATAAACAATACCTCTGTTACACATATGTATGTGCGGAATATAAAAATTATAGAATTTAAGATATAAATAAGGCGAATTAACAAATTTCCTTTTTATGACTTTAACTGGGCCAAATAATATGATTCTGGGCTCGTACATACAGTAGTAAGTGTGATAAATTACTTTCTACTTAATTCATATTTTCAATATTTATTTTTGGTTTGAGTATTAGAAATCAAGGAATATTTAAACCTTATTGTAAATTATACATAATATGTAAAGTAATATCTTGTTGTACGCCCTTTTGTACACATGGGACTTTCTGGCGTGATTACAGGAGTTTGATTAATATTTACAAATTATCAAGATGAAATAAAAAAAAAAAAAACTAATGTTCAAAAAACAATTTGCTACAAACTTACCAGTTAGTATACGAGTATTTTCCGAAACAACTTCATTGTCAGTAAAATATGTATAGGCAAATTGTGGATCTAGTATATAAATAGAAACAATGTAAAAGATGAAAAAATTAATTCCCATTTTATAAAACATATCGTTTTCTATTGCTTGACTGCCACACAATCTATATAATTTCCATTCAAATTCATGTATGTTATTATTCAAATTCATTTTTGACATCTAACCTACAATTCAACAAGAAATCATCACTTGCTGACACAAATCAGCGCGTTTTAAATGCGCTGAATTGTTGACTCAGCTGATGACAGTAATCATAAACTCAGCAAATCGTTCATTTGAGTTTAACAACATAGCAACTCAGTTGCTGAGTGCAACTGAACGCGCCCAATTTGTTACTGTAACAAAGAAGTTAACAACGACTGAAACAACCAGGCCTAAAGCTAATTCGTGTTTTATATTGTTTATTAGATAACCAATGTATGGAAGATTTGTATGCCATACCGATGCGGAGCACAAATGGTCATAGGCGCCGACTGTTCGGGTGCTCCGTGGCTGGAGCCCCCGGCCAGTATTTTGGTTGGGGGCAGAGCCCCCGGCCAATAATATAGACTGCTAGTAAGAACAACCGATTAAGAGTGATTAACAAGCAGTTGACTAACTTTATTTTACGCTGTCAAGCGTTCCTAAATTATTTTAGAGATATAAGCTTCAAATAAAAGACATAAGTACAAAATTAAATATTCTACCACTTCTATTTCAAATATTTTTCTCAATAATCATGTAAGAAGGTTTGACAGCTAAAAAACACAGATAGTCAACTGCTAGTCGCCCTTAATCAGCGTTCTTACTAGTGATCATTGTGTTGTGTATTGACCATTTTAGAAGTTTCAGCAACACTTACATTTTTAGTTCTTGAACTAAAATACTAAGCGCCTTTAAATGGCTGCAAGGTAGATGTATCCCGTTAAACTGAAATAAGAGATGTTTAAAATATTTATTTTACAAATAAAAACTAATCATTAGTAATCAACGTCCAATACTCTGATCCCCACTTGAGTGATTGAGTGATATTTTTTATTTTAAGTTTTCTTGTTTTGTTTTTGTAAATAAAATTGAAAGTTATATTAAAAATGTTTTTCTTTTTCCATATTTTATTAATAGCACCTACATCAGAAACAATGAGTATGAATAAGTATAATCATATTATACTATACTAAAATTAACTGTTACCAAATGTAATCAACTACAAGCTTATTTAAAAAAAATCTTCGACGGCCCGGACCTTTCGGAAGGACACCCATTTCTAACAAGGACTAGTTTTTGTGTGATTTAAAGCTGTGTTGGTAACCCTATTTGGTGAGCCCCCGGCCAAAATTTCCGAAGTCGGCGCCTATGCAAATGGTCCTAAATCCCAAAAAGTTGGTCAAAATATAAATTGTTGTCTGATTCCTATAAAAATTAGTATTTATGTGTTTTTGAGGTCGCTGATTATGAATATAAAAAAAAATTAAAAAAAAAACAAAATGCCAAATCCAAGATGGCGGACATAAATTGCAAAAAGGCATTTATTCGTACAAAAGTTTTTATTTAGGGGATTTCGAGGTCGCTGATTAGTAATGTAAGAAAAATAAATCAAAATGACAGATTTAAAATGGCAGAAATTAATTGCATAAAATCATTTGATTCGTACAAAAATGAGTGTTTCAGTCATTTAGGAGTTTTCGCAACTTATAAGCATTCAGAATTCGTACAACGTTTATGGCAAAAAAGGTAACTAAATGTTATTGCTCAAGTTAAAACACATTATAAGCTATATTCATGAAACACTATATGATTTTGTTGAGTATTTTCAATCCAATGGGCGCATAAACCATAAACGAAATATGACAAATTTATATCAAAATTGTGTAACACTTATGGAATAATAATTAGTAAATAATTTTTTTTTCAGTAATAACAAGAGGGTGAGAATAAATTGAAAATAATTTGACAGATCTTTCGAAAACTTGTTGCCAGGCAATAGCCACGAAAGCCCGTAGGGCTTGAGTGGCTATTGCCAAATGGCGACAAGTTTGAGAAAGATACTGGAGAATTATTTTCTAATTTATCGAACTCTCGAGTTATATTTAATTAGATTATTTTTTGATTTCATCATCAGGCACAGCACTAAATCTATCTTTTTTGCTCTTTTTTACTTGTGTCGATGATAACTATCTGACATCTGTCAACAAAAACAAAAAAGCTACAGAGAAAATTGCCGGGAATAATCACAAGAGCATTATTCTCAGTA